>CM035129.1:53458025-53943025 GCA_020205605.1 Panax ginseng | reverse complement strand
TTAATTCACGGACTCACTTTGATGTTTCTTTGGATTGATGACAACCATTTGATGTCTACGATGAAATTTTCCTCTAATCTAGACATTTTAATGTGCATATTTAAATCTATAGGAGATGCATGCTAAATGTTGATGGAGATGTCTGTTGATGTAGCGCTTTTGCACATGTGCGAGATCATGCATGATGTGATGACCTAGATTTGTCCTTAGGAGTCTATTGTCCTAGGTTGATGCACATTTTAAAGTGTCTGGAGTAGAAACTTACCTCACCCTTTACGAGGCGATTTGGAGTTTTTTTTCATTTGTTGGGGTGCTTGTGCCCCATTCCTTGAGCTTTTGATTCATAACAATTTGGGATGATGATCTGAATCTGCTTGACATCCTGGAGAGGTACTGACCCATTCTTTCATTTGCCCTTGATTTGAACTTGGTGTAGAGGCCTCGACTCGTGAGGACTTGTGTGAGTTGACACATTTGATGGTGAGGATTTCATTAGCTAGACCTTTCGTCATTGGCCTTATACGCTCTTGAGTTAAGGACTTTTTGAAAAATTTCCCCTTCTTACAGTAAGGGGCAAGCTTACGTCGCCATGATTTCCTTGAGGAGTTCTCTCCTTTCTTTTGATGAGAAGCTTGATCTCGCCTTAAACTCCTTCCATTTCTTGGAATTGGAAAATGCCCGATCCTTTTCGCATGTTGTTGTCGGGGATTCATATGGGGAAACTCTTTTTGTTGACCAAGTCATGAGTGAGCAATATCTACGCATCAAAAAGAGCAAAATGTCTGAAAAGCTTGCTTGGCTTGGCCGTCGAGGATTAGTATACTCTTGTGAATAAGGCATTTGAAGTACAAATTATGAAATGGAATGAGTTATGAAATCATGAGGAAATTTGTAAACATCCATGGTCATTATTCATGGGTAGGATTAGATTTTAAAGACTTATCTCCCTTTATCGGAGAAACTTCATCTTCGCTCTAGAGCGTTATTTTTTGAGAATTGACTTCATATATGACACACATACTATGGTGGCCTTGACTCTTTCTTAGGGGCTTTACTTCTATGCCTTGGAAAATTTTCTTTTTCTCGCCTAATCTTGTCTCGTTTTCTTAGGCTATTCAGAATTACCCATATAGCGAGTTTTGGACCAATGACTCTCCAAAATAGGAGGGCTTTAGGGCACTAGGTGTTAAGACACCCCTTGGGTTTCTTGGCTCGAGTAATAAAAGGCCACGCTTGAGATAAGTCGGCGATAATCTATTTGCTTCTTTGCACTGAGTTTTATAGGTCCATTTTCTTAGGCTCTAAGTCACCCTGATGTAATGAGCGTTAGGTAGATGACTCCCAAACTAGAGGGCTTTAGGGGGCACGGTGTAAAGACACCCCTCGGGCTTAATTACTCGAGTAACCTATGCCACGATTTGGATCTGCTCTCGGGTTTTGCCTTTTGCAATGCTGCATTTTTTCTTAGGCGCTAAGTTACCCGATGTAGCGAGCGTTAGGCGATGACTCCCAAACCGGATGGCTTTAGGGGCACGGTGTAAAGACACCCCTCGGGCTTAATAACTTCAAAGTAACCTAGGCCCACGATTTGAGACATTAAGTGGCGACTTATCTTTTATCTTTTCATTATTTGCCATTATATTTTGCCGTAGCCATACCCCACAACTAAGAGTCGAGGGCAATGCAAAGTGGACGGACATGCATATGAGGTCAAGTCTGTTCAAAAAGCGCTTGAAGCTGGGATGTCGTGCCCAATCAAAAGGTTGAATAGTCTTAAATCTCTAATCGTTCCGTGATTCTCGCCCCACGGACACTTATGAAAATTAATCCCATTCATAACAAGTTAAGAAAAATCCTTTTCTAAGAATACTTAACATGTATATTATAAGCTAATGCATGTAAATGGAGACTAAAAGCTCATAAAGAGATGAAAGAGTCATACCTCACATGTGGATTATTAATTACGAGAATAGTATGATTGAAAAAAGACTAAATGATCATCTCAAGAATCGCTAGTGAGGCGATGTGAGGGAAGCTCGATGATGATGTACCATCTTGATGGTGTTTGTTGGTGCATTTTCCTCTTTAGGATTGTTGATAAATGCCTGAGTGTTGAGTTATTCTTTGTTTCGAGATTGCCCCGATGTTGGTTGTAAGGATCATGACATCGGGGTTATGCTTGATTTTGAAATTACCCGACCTTGCTTGTTATGCAGGATATTTTGCTTTGAAAGATGGGGTGATAAGATCTGAGAGGTCAAGAGCCTTTTACCTCTGTACCATATGGTGAGCGGGTAGTAGATTTGGGCTTTGGATGCCCTCAATCATTTGTTCTGACTTGTTCTCATAATTAGCCTTGATGTTTTTCTTGATTTGATGAAGACTTGTGATTGAGGTGTCGACTCTTTGAAGGTCCTCGTTTCTTTGGTTGTCTTGGTGTATCGTTGTTTCTTCCTTTTACGGGACTTGTGTCGATTTGATGGAATGACATTGAAGTGTTTGTTTGGGTTTTTGACATTTTTTTTGTTTGATTTGTGCACCATAAATGTTTGCTACGTACTCCCATTGATGAGGGAGATCGGGTCTTTTCGTAGTTCGGGCTGGTGTAAGAGGTTCAATCTTTGAATAAGGAGTAAAAGTAGTGTAGTAGAAATGTTTTTGTTTTTTTGTTTTTTTGTAGTAAAAAAGGTGTAGAAATTTTTTTGTTGTTTTTTTTTTTTTAGAAAGGGTGTAGAAATATTTTTTTTTTTATTGTGATTGGGCCATATAAATATGGTTGCCCTCGTACTCTCCGGGTATCGGGGAGATCGGTCGGCGTAGTTAGCCCTATAATTTGAAAAACCTGATTTGATTTTTGATTTTTTTTTTGATTTTTGATTTTTTGATTTTTTGATTTTTTCAATATTTACATGCATGGAAAAAAAAAAGGCATATTTTGCGAAGAAAGTGATCTAGTCCCAACATCTTTGGAACTCACAACTTTAACCCCTGGATCTACATCTTCTTGGCTAGTTGAGGCTGATAGTCCGGTTATCGATGGTGATGTTGCCTTGAGGCTCGCGATAGAGGTTACCTCTTGATTTTGAATATCTTTGCTTATGGCCATAACTTGATAAGCCCCACGATGCGGTACATTCCTCATGGGCGCTTGAAGCTGGACCCATCGCAAAAAGGGATGAACTCTGGATTCTTGATGGGTTGGCTTCCCAAGACAATCTCACCATCTTTTCTTTCATCATTCCTTCGCATTTTTCACAGGCTTGAGAGGATTCGACCATGAAATCTCCCTCGAGCTGTGGTTGCATTTCTTGCAAGGAATTTTCCTTTTGGCTTTTCCTTCCTTGGGCAGGATTAGTATTTCCTCCTCATCATCAAGGTGATAAAATCGGGAGCGTGGTTCTTATCTTTGGACCAGAAGATGTTTGATGTTGGCGGAGGAATATCCTTTGGGGATTCCCGTGTCTCCTCTGTCATTCGATGCATTAGGATTAATCCATCTTGTGTTCTGCCAGGATTGGTGCTCATGGCCTTTACCTCCTCTGGAGCTTTTGTCTCGAGTGGACATATTAAGCTTTTTATTTCCTTTTTTAGCCTTTTTTACGGTCATGAGGAATTCTATCTTGACTCTTCATTTTCAATGAGATCTGGATTTTATGTGCAAAGACCAACATTCCTCGGTCGTATGTCCAAGTGAGTTAGAATGGTAGAGACACATCTTGGTGGAATCATAACTCTTTATCTTGGATTTATATAGGAGGCTGACAACTTCGGTAATCCATCCTTCGCTTATCGAGAAAGTATAGCATTTCTTCATTTGATTTGCTCGAAAGGGTGAATTTTTGGGCTCTTGTGGAGGTTGTTTGATCTTTCTTCTTTGAGAATTCGCATTCCCCGATCGATTTTTCTTTGGCGAGATCTTTAGCAATTTTATCAATCCCTTTTCTTCTCCTTTTAGCTTTGCTTTGATCTTCTTCATTTATTTGGCTCATCGTGGAGAGATATGGGTTTGCATTATGGTTGACCTCTTTTTTTTCTCTTGGCTTTACGATAGTTGGTGAAAAAGCGCCTTGTATCTGATGTTGTGCCTTTATCGACAGCAAGCAGATTTACTTGATTACGGATCGTCTCTAATTTTTGCATTACTATCATACCCTCCTAGAGGTTTTCCCACTTTAGGACATTTGATATGTGCCTTTGGGGGTATTCCTCTATCCTTCGTATGTACTTACGATTTGGATACATTTCAGCGCTTCCTGACCCGATCATGTTTACTTCCTCCGTATCATGCTGCATCGGAAGGTTGGTGTTGACATTTTGTTGGTCAGGTTGTTGGACCACAATACTGCCACTTTCGATCAGATTTTGAATTTTATGCTTTAAGGACCAACAATCTTGTGTATCGTGTCCTGGAGACCCTGAGTGGTAAGCACATCTCTGGCTTGGATTGTATCTTTTGCTCCCTGGTTCCAGAGGTGGAGCCAGTTCGGTAATTTTCTTATGATCCATCAATATCGCCAATACATTTTCAAGAGAATCGCTTTAGTGGAGTGAACACACGAATTTTTTCCGTTCTCTCAAATTTTCTTTTCTGTCACTGGAATTGGTTAAATGTAGCCTGTTGTTGAAATGGCAGATTGTCTCACTTTTTTCCAATTGGGGGACTGTAGGTTGGTCTACTAGCTTGCCCCTGTACAACAAGGGATACATCTTCAGTGCCTTTATCGGGTACCCCCTTGGGATCGCTCGCATACTTGCCAGTCTGTATATGCTTGGCGACTGCTTCCAAGGCAGTGAAGTCTTTAATCTTGCCTGCCTTTAGACCCATCTCTGCCATTTCGCCGTGTTTGATCATTTCCGAGAATGGCTTTCCTATGCCTGCTAGGATCCTCTCATAGTAAGGAGCCTCTTGGATATCGATAAGCGTCATTACCATCTCGGTTTACATCATTGATGGAATGACTTGCTTGACTGCTAGATGTCTCCACCTTTGGGCATATTCTCGAAAAAAGATTGAGTACTTTGCTTTTTGACTTTAGTCACTTGGTATCGATCTGGTGCCATTTGTGGTAAAAATATCTTGATTTAGAAAGGCGTGGGCAATTCTTTCCGAGTTGTGGATTTTGGCATTGTCAAAGTCGGGCATACCGGGCTTTAGCCTCTCGGTGAGACTCTTTTGGAAAAGTTGCATTTAGAGGCTTTCATCTTGACATAAGACCCCAACTTCATAATATATACTTTTAGGTGCGTATAGGGATCGCTTTGCCCCATTGTACTTTTCAAACTCGGGACTTTGAATTTGTCGGGATATCGAGCCCACAGGAATATCTGAGAGATCTGAATAGGTGTGACACTACCATAGTTTCCGGTCCCTTTGATTGGCCGGATGGTTTCCTCCATTTGTTGGACTTTCTTTCTTATATCCCCAGTTTCTCGATCATCCCTGAACTGAGTTTTGTGATTTTAGGGGTTTTGTTGGTTCCTTTATTGGAATGAGGTTCAGGTATCTGGGTTTCCATCTTTTTGCCAATAATACGACTTCCCCCCTGGTATGAATGACTACGATTGAGTAGGCATTGTTTGGCTACAGGTTCCTCCATGTATGAGAGAGGATTACTGTGTGGATGGGTATTTGTGGACCACTGAGTAGATTGGTGTAGTTCTTTGAGCATAACATGACCAACTCTGTAATTTGATAGCTTAATCTTTTGAACTCCTCATGAGAGGCAGGGGGAGTAGGATCGAAATTTGAGCACTTTTAGCCATGTTTGGTTGTGGGCTTAATGCCTTTTTGGACTTTTTGAGCAGGAAAGGGACCAATTGTTTCCCTAAAAAAAAACTTATGTAGTTTAGTCTTAGGGAATGTATAAAATTTTACATCTTTATCATAATGTGTCCATTTTAGGAATATTATCCTACCAAAAAGCGGGTGTCATTTGATAGCATGTCAAGTCTTAATATGCATGTACACATATTCTTCATATTTTCCATTACATAGAGATTAACATGGAATGAAATTACAAGTAATTGTCTTTACAAGTAATTGAAAATGGAAAGCATGAAGAGACTTTCCTCGCGTTTTGGTTTATCGGTGACCTATCTTAGGTTACTCTCATGGCTTTTTGGCATGAAGGTTCCCGGATCATCATAATTTACTTGATGGGAAGTTAATCCGGTCTTTCATTTGGGAGCGAATCTGGGTGGTGCCTTTCACGAGCCTCGTTGGAATTAGTCTCCCTCTGAGTCCGAGTAATCAAACAAGCAAGGATAGCCTCTGGTGGAGGAACCACACAACATACATTCACATACAACGTGTCTCACCGTTTATGAAAATGATGACATGTGCTGAAGCACTAATATCCTGAGATAGATATATTGCGGTCACGAGTAAGTAAAATGCATTCGTACACATTCATCAAAAAATGTAAATGCAACATTCACACACAAGCATATAACAAGTTTTGAAAAGATTGTAGTAGCGGCTTAAGCCCTCTTCTTTGGAGTCCCAAGTGAGTCGCCACTGTCGGCGTCGGGATTTTTATTTGTCCCTTTTTCGTTTCTTGTTCTTTTGGTGTTCTCATGTTATGTGAGATTTGTTTGAAAAAACAAGTGAAAAAGGTCAAACATGTATATATCGATGATTTATTTATAAAGTCGCGGTTGGTGTTTTTAGCTGGTTGCACCAGCCTGCAACCGAGAAAAGGTTTGCACATTGACCCGGTGATGTGACAACTTTGCTAAGCGAGAGTCTGTGAAAGCAGAGATTCATTTGGGTTGGGGGCTTGATTATGCGGAGGGAAGGTGTTAGGCACCCCAGACATCAAGTGTTACCACGGTGACCGCCACTTTTCAAAAAAGCTATTATATGATGTGTGTGTGTGTGTGTGTGTGTGTGTGTGGATCGATGTCTAATTTATTTGGAAGTAGTGTGAGGCCTCGTTAGCACCTATATACAAAGGTTTGAATTTGTATAAAAATTGATTTTAAACAAGATATAGCAATGAGGTTTTTGTAAAGAGGTTTTTCAAACCCTATGCTCAATAGTAATTGAGACCTTTGATACTTCCATTTTATTATTAAATGTTAAACTTGATTGCTTTTATTTTTGAGATCTGAAGCATCTTGAGAAAATAATATATAGCGATCGAACTCCTCATGGGCATGAAAGCCATCTAAGGAAATTCAAACACAAGTGAATAATTTACAAAGCTGCTTAGTTTTGAAAATGTCCATCACGAGGGCGAATCTAGATTGATATATAGTAAACTCTAGGCGAGATGGAATGTAAATAAAGTAGTAAAAAGGCCACAAAGTAAACTCCAGGCACGATAGAAATGTATATATATATATATATATATATATATATATATAATGATATAACGCATAAACGATATTTTTTCAATGAAATTTTTTATCATTTCAACGATTTATATATATATATATATATATATATATATATATATATATATATATAAAAGCGATAAATGCTGGATGTAAAATCCGAGCTCATGGACATATAATTCGACATGAGTTATATATATATATATAAATATAAAATAAACGCTCGAGGACATAAGTCTGCAGGCTCAATCGAGGCATAAATCGATAATGTTAGTCCATATATATAAATATATACATATATAAGTATATATATATATATATATATATATATATAGATAGAAATAAAAACCACAGACTGAAGTCCGGGCATACACACACAATATGACTCTCAATATGAAGAAGAGTGTGTGCAAAGATGAAGAGAAAGGCTTAATAGTGTGTAAGAAGGCTTATAGTGGGCTGCCAAAGAAGACTTCTATGACTTTAAGTGGATGAACACTCGGCTCTCGCTGGTAAAAATATAGCTATATGTGAGCTTACATGTGTTTAAAATGAGAAAACACTCAATATAGGGTGTGTACAGAGCAAATTTGACAGGGCTTCCTCGCCTTTTCTCTTACAAATATGGCCACCCCAAGTTATATATTTATAGAATTTGGGAGTCAGAGGTGTACATCTGGCGCCCACAGATGTACTGCGGCAGTAGCAGATGTACTGCTTGGTCGTCAGGGTGCCTTGCTCGGGGTTAGAATTGATGTTCTGGTCCTTCAGGGTTATCTCTAGAGTATGAAAAAGACGCTTTTGTCCTCTTGCATAGTTAGTAATAGGAAAACAAAATTTTGAGTGTCTACAATAACAAAAAGGGTATTCCATATAGTTTTCAATTCCTCAAGGGTATATTAATAATGATAGTTTAAGAAAGTAAGAAGTATCAACGATTATCAACAGTCGTTGTGACGCCCCCAAATTCCGGTACTTGAAACCCGAACTCGATGCTTCACGATACCATTTCTATGAGCGGAATAATACTAATAATAATAACAATAATATAAATATTAAACTTAATTTATATATCAGAGTCTGAATCCCAGGTACGTGACCTTTAAACATTCATTACATGATACTTAATAGTTATCATAGTCTTAATAAAGTTATACTATTACATAGAATACCATAAATCTTATTTTGTTTGCTTTCCTTTTCCTTTGTTTCTGCATGAGCCTTCTGGTTGTTCACACTTAGCTGAAAACATTTAATTTAAGCAAGGATGAGCATTTGAGTGCCCAACAAGTAATAACAATTATAAATATTAGCTAAAAGGATTAAATGTTTTTTTTTGTACTACCCTTCTACAACAAAACAAAAGTTGTGAAGTAATCTGAACCGATAATAATAACATAAAAACTCTATTAAAATTTTGAAATTACGTATTGACTATAAATAGGGTTAAGGTGACATACTATGAACATTATTTTCAATTTTCAAATAGGTTTAGCAGAACTTCATCCGCAAACCGTCATAACTTACGTACACGGTGGGTGATCAGCCTGTTATGCCCTGTATTGATCAATAATACATCCAAGAACGATATCATTGTTTACTCTGTCCGCCTTGGGCGCATAAAAGTTTTTGATTGGATACAAAAATGTTTTATCATATTCAACAATATTTCTAAATTTGGGTCTAGCTGGTCAAATAGCTTAGACATCTTTTACTTATTGTATACATACTGTGATCAATAGATGTATATATATATATATATATATATATATATATATATATATATATATATATATATATATATATATATATATCAACATGTGATTAAATATAATGATTATCCAAGTGGGGACACTTGAATAACCATATTTAGAAATTAATGAACAGAATATATATATCTGAATTACCATATAGTACTATGTTGATAATCAATGATCGGATATAACATATATAACAATAGGGTTAATAATCTGGTACAATAATAATATAATTCTGAAACTTTCTTACTCATGTCCATTGCATAAAGAAAATGCAAAGGTAGGATACTTACCTGGCCTGCTACTTATAATACACAACTTAGTTCTTATATTTTGTATAACAAACTATCAGTAATAAGATCATTTTACTGATTAGAATAACATATCGTAACACATAATACTGCTTATTGCAGTCAGCACATAACCTAATCACATTGACACACATGTTCAACAGTCATCGGATCACAAACAAACACTTATACAGTCAAACTATATAGGTTTAGATTAATTTTGATAATATTTTGGTGTACCGACGGCTTTATCGGGTAATTATCGAGTTTATTTGTTAATAAAACTCTAATCTGCATGTTAAAGATTATCCTAGATAATTTAAACATCAATCATATTATTTTTATAAATAACTTACAATAATTTATAATTAATTATTATAATTTATCATAATTTTTCAAACTACGAATTATTATTAAAAGATTTAGATATTAAATAATTCTATTATCATTATTATTTAAATAATATCCAAATAATAATGAAACCATTAAAGTAATTTATAATAACTCAAAATATATTTTTAAAGTATTAATATTACCCTTAAATGATTTTTTAAAACATTAAAAATCATTTTAAACAATTACCATTAATATTTAAATATTAAAGTATTATTTATCAAAATATTAAAAGTCATTAATTATAACTTAAAATATTTTTAATTCATTTATATACTTTTTAAATGATTTTAAATCAATAAAACCATTTTTAAACTATTTATTTAATATTATTATTAAGTAAATCTAACATCATTAATATTAAATAATTAATAAAATTTACCTTAAAATATTAAAAGTTATTTTATAACTTAGAATATCTTTAAACTCTTTATTTTTATTTAAAATAATTTTTATAATATTAAAATCATTTTAAAACTAATTTATTTAATATAATTATTACATAAATCTAATATCATTAATATTAAATAATTAATGAAATTTTCTTTAAAATATTAAAAGTTACATTTTATAACTTAAAATATTTTTAAATACCTTATTATCATTTAAAATGATTTTAATATAATAAAATCATTTTTAGTTAATTTATTTCATGCATTTATTAAATAAATTAAATATCAATACTATTCTAATAATTACTAATATTTATGGAAAATATGTCAAATTATTAAAAGTTAATTTTATAACTTAAAATAATTTTTAAAACTGATTTTATAATTTTTAGAATTTATTTTCTATTTTTAAACAATTTTTAGAAATTTATATAATTAAAATAATTAATAAACCTGTCGCTAAAGCCTTTAGCGACAAAATCTGTCACCTTAGGTGTTCTTGAGGCTCAAGAACATTCAAACTCAGTTTCGAGTGACCTACTTTGACCATGAATCATTTACTGTGTAGTGTTTCTAGGCTAGCTATTGATCAGATCTTGTAGTGTTAGTGTATAAGTACAAGTATCCATCAAGTTATGGGTTAAATTACAACCTACAAGTAAACTATCAAGACTCAAAGTAGCTATCAGACATGTTCTGGGTTTTCTGGGTTACATAGAAACCCAACAGTCTCAAGTGGTCTCCTTGTGGCTCATTTAATCAAGGGTTCTAGCTACTGTTAATGTGTTATAATGGTTCAGGATTATAGTCTACATGTCAAGGTACAATTATCAATCACCGTGTCGACCAAACTACAATTGAAACCCAATATAGCATTCGATTGAACCTTGTCTCGAAAATAACGTTCATCAGTTTTCTAGGTTACCCAGAAAACTGAGTTCGTGCTCGTCTAGGCTAGTTTGACAATCGATTAGTTTCATTCTATTTTTTATTTAAGTGATATAGGAGCATGAATCTGTAACACACTTACAAGAGTATAACTTTAATATACTAACACAAACAAATCAACAAACGTATGAAAGATCTGGGCCCATGAACTTGTTGTCAGACACTTGTAATAACCCTGGATTTCGAATAATCCAAAATTTACGAATAATTTTTTTTTATTATTAATATTGACTGTTAATATTGTACTGAGAATCTGTGAGACAAGTCTCGAAAATTAGTCAATTTGTGTTTTGACTGAGAAATTTGAGTAGAGTTGTGCTTAATAGCTTTAGAAACCCTAACCCTAATTTCTAAAAATGGGTTCGATAGAAAATTCAATAAAAATAATTGTATTGTTGAATACGTGTTTGTACTGTATAGGAATGTTGACCAATGATTGACTGGATAAGGTTTAATATTAATAAACCCTAATAAGAGATTAGAAACCCTAATCTCAGGATTAGAAACTCCAACGTGCAGTTAGAAACCCTAATCAATAGCCGGGAAACCCTAATTTCATAACCGGGATTCGTAAGCCCTAAATTAGGAAACCCTAATCCTAATTGGCAAGCCTACTGTGTTTATTAAACTTAAACATGATTAGAAAACCCTAATTATATTCTTGTATCTTGATTTTCTTTTTTTAGAAACCCTAATTGTAATTTAGAATTTTATTTTTTTTCTAATTAAACCCTAATTTTGGAAAATCCTAGAAGTTAGATTTTTAAAACCTAAGGGTTAGGACCTTAGGGTTAAACCCTAAGGGTCAAACCCTAAGGGTTTGTATAAATGTCAAGTATGCCATTAAAAATATATGGACAATGACCAAAATAACGTTTTTATATATTTTAGTAAGTTAACTTGTAAATGTTGCTAAAACTTTAGTTGTTAACCTAACCAATTGACTTGGTGACTTCTAAGTACTCAGTAATCAGCCACAAATGGACAGCTAGCATTAGATCTAGCAACTTATCACAATATATATAGATTTGGGAGAGAGAAATATCATAAATTTAGCCATTTTACTCTCTTTCTCTTACCAACTCTCTCTCATACATGAACCTCTGAAATCTTAGAGTAGATCAGTCACCAAATAAACCCTAGAAACACCAAGATCATTTAAGGAGAATCAAGATCAAAACTTGGACTAAAAAGGTATAAACCTAATTTTTATTTTTGATCCAAGTTGCGAAAAAAATCTTTGTGTTTAGGTGTTTAGAATCTTGCTATTGGATGTTTTATGAAGATCCATGATGATCTATCATGAATCCATAGCATTAAAATGCATTAAAAGTGTTAATTTTCAAAACTGCCAAGAACAACTTTTGTGAACAACTTTTGTGGTAGGAGCCGCAGATTTTTGTATTTGGAGTTTTTGATTTTGTTTTGAATTGCCCGATATGTGGTTTTAATTGGAAAGTGGAATCACAGTGTTTGAATAGCTAGATTGCATTTTATTCATGGTCAAACTCCGTTGACCGACGTTGACTGGGCTAAATTCTGGGCAGCCCAGAACCTATGAAACAACGTCTGACAAGATGTTTTTACTTGATACATATTTTATCCTATGTTTTTACTTGATACATATTTTATCCTGTTAATTGTGCTATAGATCCATGCTTCTTGATGCCATAAAATGTAAACATATTTGTTGTAATGAACGGTCAAACTTGACTGCTTGATCACGATAGCAGTTTCTGGGTAAACCCAGAAACGGTATAAATAATGTTCTGACAGGGTTTGACCAAGTCGTAACATGTAGATCTGTTGTTGTTAATTTAATATGTTACTTAGGAAATGTTCTATGACATAAGGACTTCATGATGGAACCATTATTATACAGGAATCATAAACGGATCGTATAGAAACATTATCTGGAAAGTGGTCACTCAAACTGCTGGGTTTCTGGGTAATCCTAGAAACCGTCTGACAATCAATTTGAAGGCACATATCTTCTTAATGTGTTGTTGTATGACCAAATTGATACTTGATAATTGTATTACTATATATGTACTACAAGATTGAACCATAAGTTAGTCCAAAACATGATAAGATTTGGAAATTACACTCAAATCAACGTGCACCCTTGAAGATCGCATAAGCGGTGTTCTTGAGCTCAAGAACACCAAAGACGACGGACAAGTGTCTCTAAAGGCTTTAGCGACGGTTACTATTTATTTATTTTCTGATTTTTCTGGAAATTATTTAAAAATAGAAAATAAATTCTAAAAATTACCAAAAATGATTTTAAAAATTATTTTAAATTATGAAAAATAACTTTTGACCAATTGGAATATTTTTCTTTAATATTTATAATTATTTCAATATTAAAGGTATTTAATTTATTTAATTAGTATATTAAATAAATTAGAGAAAAATGATTTAATATTATGAAAAATCATTTTAAATAAGAATAATGAATTTAAAAATATTTTGAGTTATAAAATATATCATTTAATATTTTTGGAGAATTTTCATTAATAATTTAATATTAATGATATTAGATTTATTTGATTATTAAATTAAATAAATAAGATAAAAATGATTTTAATGATTTAAAAATCATTTTAAATAAGAATAAAGTGTTAGAAAATATTTTGAATTATAAAATATAATATTCTATATTTTGGAGAATTCTCATTAATAATTTAATATTAATGATGTTAGATTTATTTAATTTTTATATTAAATAAATGAATTAAAAATAATTTTATTAATTTAAAATCATTTAAAAATGAAAAAATGATTTAAAAATATTTTAAGTTATAATTAATGACTTTTAATATTTAGATGATAATTTCATTAATATTTAAATATTAATGGTGATGATTTAAAAATAATTTTAATTATTTTAAAAATCATTTAAGTGAAATATTATTGATTTAAAAATATTTTAAGTTATTGAAAATATCTTTAATATTTTGACAAGTATGTTATTAATATTTTGATATTATTAAATATTAATAATGATAAGATTATTTGATAATTAAATCATTTAAAAATAATTCCGATGTTTGAAAAATTATTATAAATTATAATAATTGTTTATAAATTATTAAAAGCTTCCGAAAAATATTATAAATGATATTTGACTTATCTAAATAATATTGAAGCTTAGAGACCAAGTTTAATTGACAGATAACTGTGTTATTTGACGGGTAAGGTGACCAGAACACCGAGATGAGACCGAAGTACAACCAGACTAAACTACTTGAACTTGTTAAGTGTTTATATAGGTTATAAACACTGTTGTGACTATGTGTTAATGTGCCTAGGAGAAGTTTGACTGTGAATTACAGTGTTACGTGTTATAAATGATTGTGCTAATTGGGAGACCGACATTGTTGATTATAGGTCTTACGAACGCAGTTAATTATATTGTGTAGCTGTAATCAGCAGAAGAGGCAAGTTTCCTAACTCAACTTGAGTTACTATTTTTCAAGCATGATAGTGAATAATTATTGATAGTTATTCACATCTATAATGATTGTTGTAATTCGCACGTAGTGCAATTGAATCACGTTCTATTATTTAAACTAATTATAAATCATGTCTCAGATAATTGTTTAGGCGAGACTAGTATTTGTTAAAGCATGAAAGGTTCTATTCATTATGAACTGAAATGTTATTGGGAGATCTATGCCATTGTTTTCGGCTAGATTAGTATTGTTATTAATTATTGAAATCCTAGTATTTCTTTGAAAGTAATCCAAACCTTATTGTTATGGTACGGACTCGTGAAGTAAGACTGAGATTAACAAATTTTAATGTCGTAAATCGACCTGTGCACTATTATTGAGTATTATACATAATATAGGGTACAAAGGAGTTGGCCACTCCAGGTACTTGCAGAAGAGTATAGTTTAGTTTTTATAACTAATTTATATTCTTGTGGTAATTTAGTTTTAATAACTAAATGAATCCTCTATTAGTTCATGATCCTCTGTGATCACTCAGCATGAAATCTGGGTATATCCCACTTTATTGAATATTGTTGCAGTATTGTTAATTCAATTGAATATTATTGAATCTTTGAAAGAATTTTACTCTTTCATATCGGATAGGTTATTTAGTATGAAATAGTAGAAAGTTATTATTCAGATTGAATTAATATTTCGCTATCTCAAAATCGTTTGATAGTTGTTGAAGCTCTATACAAGATAGACTCTTCTATTCATGATTTAGATATCATTTATTGTATATTTTAACTTGCGGGGCAAACTTGTTGCTCACCCTTGCTAAATAAAATATTTCAGCTAAGAACGACGAGGCCAGTGGGGCTAAGTAGAATAAAGGCAAAGGCATAGTGCTGGAGTAGCTTTATGTTAAACATATTTAATATGTTGTTTTGTAAACCCTTTTTGTATATCGAAAGGGTAAAGCTTGTAATGTTAAGGTTAGTTGACCTAGGATGATGTTGTTAACTTAATAAATAATGTTATGTAAGTTTATATTAATCAATGAATGGGTAGTTAGATGTTATTATATTATGGATCGTGAGCACCAAACTCGGGGGTCAGGTAACCATCATTTGGGGGCATCACAACACTGATGAACAAGTTCTGGGTTACCCAGAAAATGTAAAGTCATGGTCGGTCAATGCAGTTTGACCTTCCATGACTTGCAATCTACACCTGATCTAAGTATGATTTCAAGTCCAGATTAAATTCCTTCTAGCATACTACAAGTCCAAAACATATAACACACAACATCATAAACAGAGAGAGATCTACAGCCCCTGACATTCGTTGTCAGACCACAGTTTTAAACTTTTTCCAGATTTTGTAAATCTTTAAATTCAAGCATATAAATGTTATGGATCCACTATTTAGCAACCCAGATCATTAAAAGACACTACAAACAACATATTTAAATATTTAAACATAATATCTAACATGACTTTTGTAATACCTGAGAATTTCAACATATTATGAAATGAATATATCAATGGAAATACGTTTTATGTGAAAATAAGTGTTATTGTTTTATGAGTCGGTTAATATAATTGATTGGTATTAAATCAATGTGTATTAAGAGATGTGAATTTTGCAATGAAAAGTGTGAAATGCCTTGTGTGGCATAATGCGAAACGAGAAAAATTCATTAAGTGAATTAACACGAGAATTAGGAGGATTAATCATGTCGATCATGTGATTTCGTATAAGTAATCAATACACACGTAGACTAGTAGTAACACTCATGCGGAGATAAATTCATGTCATGTATAATAAGTTAGCATTGAAAATCGCAGACGTAGAAGAAGCGCACCGATCTTCAGCTTCGTGAGTAAGAGCTGCATGCAACAAGGCAATCCCAAAGAAGATAAACCGCACAATTGCGCCATCATCGATTGGAGTTTGTTACTTTTCTTCAGAAGTAATTGAATTGGGGATATTAATGTGATGTGTGTAACATGGATGAAACCATATGATAGGAGTATATTGCAATATGTTATGTCCAACAACAGAATTGTTAATCCATTAATTAATATTAATTAATTGTGGTGGAATATGGGTGTTACTTGGTAGTTAATTCATAATATACGATTATTATTATTTGCAAGATACCTATAAATGTAATGAGAATATTAACAATGAATAATGATTGTGAGAGTTCATAATTTCATTAATCAATGGTTGGATTAATTAATATTAGTGTTAATTAATTTAGGAAGAGCATGGTTATTTATTTAACATAATTAAGTGAGTTATTAATATAATGATATTATATTGATAGTTATGGTCATGTGAAAAATAATACAAATATAACTATATAGTATGGTGTGACATTTATGTGACTACATATTATGAAGCCATGTGATTAAACATATTGAAATTATATGGTATAAATATATCATGAAATATGTATGTAACAATATGAAAGTGAGTAGACATTTAAAATATGATTATATGAGTGGTAGGAATAATTATGGAACTACCCGGACAATAATATCTAACTGTGTTATTTTATTAAGTATATTTAATGTACATGGACTATATGATGTGAGTGTATAATTAGTCCCTAAGTTCCTAATACGGTAACAATTGTACATTAAGATTACATTATGGGGATTTAAATAAACCCAACCAAGACTAGATAACTTGAAATGCTAGGGATTTATCTCTTGTCCCATAATTAGTGTCACCAAGTACAATGAACAGTAACTCAAAGCTATAATACGTCTTCTTCCACAAGGCTAGCTCTAGGTGATGATGGCTGATCTTGAGGGTGGTTGGCCAACCCTTGAGCAACCATTGTTCTTCTCCATTGCACCTTGGATTTCCATCTTGTGTAACATCAATGCCCAGACCAAACTTCTTCTATAAATAGTAGTTGTGTTTCTTCATTCTTGTTGCTTAAAATTGTCTGAGAATTTACTAAGTGAGAGTTGAGAGCTTATAAGCATTCTTAGAGCTTAGGAGTTCAATTGGAGCAAGTTTCAATCACATTACAGAGGTATAACTCCTTTTTCTTTGTTGCCATTTTCATTCTCTGTAAAAATGGAGTTTTAGTCTTGAAGTTTCAAATTCTTGAATTCATAAAATTATATGTTAATGAGGTTGGGTGATGTCCATATAATTGTTATATGATCATATAAGCTTGTTGCAATTGATATATGAGTGTTTATGAATGATTTCGTGGGTAAATTTTGAGGTTGGGCTAATAAATTCTTGCGAAAAGGCATCATTATTGGCTCGAATCCAAATACTAAATGGCCTTTATATATATTTATTAATATAAAGCACAGTAGCAATTACACTTGATCTCGATTTCATTGGAACCTTTGTTTTGCAATCTGATCCATGTTAGCTAAATATTATGACTCAAGCTATCATGTAAACATGTGTATGATGTATATATAGATATGATGTAAACATGTCCAAAGAATATCTTCAAGAAATCAAGACGTCGTTGTCATTGTGATGACTTATAAACTAATTTTATACCATATGTGGTTACTTGTATCATGTCAAGCTTGATTAAAGACTATGTTAGCTAATGAACATCTTGAACATATAAATACGTTATAAATAGTATTCGAAAGTGTTGAGTTCTTAAACAAGGATAAACTACGCATAAGGCAAGTTTCTTTGAACCTTACTTTTATTGAGCATGTTTCTCTAACCATACTCAAAATATTTTCGTGCAATACCCTTGCATTATTTATTCGAATAATACCGTAAGCTTATCCCTTTGAATACAAGTTATATTGCTTTATCGTTCAAATGAGCTAGTAGGTTAAACCCTTGTGAAAGCTATTATTCATGTTGAAATTGGTATTGTCCTTGAATATTATGAAAGAGTCGATGCCATTAGATTCGGCTAGACTATATGCATGTTTATAAAAACTATCCAAACCAATTTATTGGTGCGAAAATCTTGAAAACTGAGTTGGACAACCCTTTTGGTAAGGGGAGTGTATGTTGTTGGAAAACCCCAACACATGTATAAATATTATTGTGGTGTTATGTATAACGTGAAGTATTGTAGACTGATCCTCTATAGTACTTAATATTTCTGGTTATCACTTTAATATTGGTAACTCTAGTGGAAGTTCAATGGTCCTTAGTGACTGCTTAGTATACATTGCTTATCCAGTTGGATACTTTGTTAGCCGTTGAATTCATATATATCTGTTGATTTATATTGAATTGTCATATCCCTTATTCATGACGTTATTCTGACACTTTGAACTATCCTAGAAATAACATTTGATATTTCAAACCTTGTGATATTATATCCTACACCCTTGTTGTATATTACTTGCTGGGCAATTTGTGCTCATCCTTGCTTATTTAAAACCTTTTAGTTAAGGAGGAATGTGGAGGTGTCTCTCCGGAATGCATAAGGGCAAGGGCAAGGCTACCGACTAGTTTGTCCTTTTTATGCTAAAGTCTATTATGATGTATTAAGACTATTCCAGACTATGTTTAAGCTTATGTATGATTATGTAATAAGCCTTTATTAGATATTAGTATGTAATCTATTAAGCACTGTAGGTTGCGAGACTTGGGGGAATAATTATAATAAATCGTTGTATATTATTCTAAAGTAGATTTTTCGTTGTGTATGCGTTATTTAGTTATTATGGTTTTACCATGAGAACGTGATGAACCGAATTCGAGTGACCAAGTGGAGGTCCGAATTTGGGGGAGTCACAGGTTGGTATCAAAGCCGTAGTTATAAACCTTAGGAGCGAGTGTCCTTAGATTATTACTCGGGAGAACTTAGAAGTTAGGAAGGAGATAAAACTCATGTAGAGTTTTCCTTGAGAGACTTAGTGTGTTATGAAATGTAACTTCATTCTATACAATGAACTTATGTTTATTTAACATTCTAATGGAGTGTTGTTTGTGCTGCCTTATGTTGGTAATTATAGGATGACTGACATGGGAGGACCTAGCCGAGTAGTAGAGGAGGAGCCGCGTGATATCCACGTAGTATTGGAGACACCGTTGATAGCGGAACTAATTTCAATAGTGACCCCTTTTGATGATGACGATCAGGAAGAGGTGGAGTCTGATTCAGAGGAGGAGCCTTTGGAGGAGGAGCCCGAGCCTGTGGAGGACTCCGACGAGGCTACTTTTGAGGATTGGATGTTAGGAGAGTATGAGGAGCAGATATTAGAGTTGGGATGTAGAGTGGAGGAGCTAGAGGCGGAGGCTAGGGAGAAGGAGTCTGTGTTCCAGAAATTAAGGGACGAGGACCATCAGAGACAGCTAGTGATGCAGGAGATGGAGTTGGAGATTGCTCACCGTAAGGAAGCAGGGATCCAGATGGGAGCTTTGTTTCACCGAGCGGTGGCGAGGAATGTTGAGGTGGCAGGAAAGCTGGAGGAATTAGAGCAGAAGGTGTTGAGTCAGGGGGCAGAGAAAGAAGCTCTCCGAACTCAATTAGAAATGGAGGTGATGGACATGATTCACTTCGAGGAGAAGTGGGAAGAAGCCAATGATAGGGCAGATGATCTAGAGGAAGAGGTGCGGTATAAGAGGAGGAAGATGAACAAGATGGGCTATGCTCTTCGCATGGCCATTGAGAGATTGATAGATGGGGTACATCATTACCCAGCTGAGCAAGGACAGACCTGACATACCATAAGCCGAGATATGGTGGTGCACATCACACAGAAGGAATATCAGAGCCCCGTTGAGCGTGGGATGTTAGATTAAGTCTAGAGGGAAGAGCTTATTAGTGTAGTATTTTTATTTATGTGTTGTTATATGTTGTTGTAATCTCAGTCTTTTGTGTAAGATGTGAGATAGTGGTAAACCCCCAAACTTCTGAAAAGTGTTAAAGGGGTAGTAGGTTAGTATGTCCCCGTCTTTTATGATATTAAGGGGTATGTGTTATTATTTATAGCAGTATGCTAGAAAAGAACATGTAATGTAACCCTTTGGCATATGAATATAAATGATCCTATTTCCGAAACGTGTCATAAACCTATAGTTCTTTTCTATTGAGAAATGTCTAAGTATTATAACTAGATAATAAAATGAAAATTTTGTGATGCAAAAAATGCCGCCTAGACGTAGAATAACTGTCCCAAAAGAGTCAGTTAATGATGAGAGAGGTCCTGTAGATCCGATACAGAGACTAGTAGATTTATTGGGAGAAGCTCTGAGGGGAAGAAACGAACCCGTACCACCCGTTCCCCAAGTTATCCCAGTAACAACCTTCAAAGATTTTACGAGTGTAGGACCCCCAGAATTCACAGGAATCACTGACCCGATAGTTGCGCAAACCTGGATCAAGGAGATTGAGAAGGCCTTCATTATAGCATAAGTGGGTGAAGACCAGAAGACAGTATTCGCCACATACACGATGAGGGGCGAAGCAAACTATTGGTGGAAAACCAATCAGTAGAGAGCGGGGGAAGGAACGATATCATAGGAGAGGTTTACTACGTTGTTCTTTGAGAACTATTTCCCGAAGAGTATGAAGAGTAGGATGGAAGTAAAATTCCTATAATTAAAATAAGGTGATATGACGGTGGCGTAGTACGCAGCTAAGTTCAATGAACTAGCGCGGTTTGCAGAACACCAAGTTGTGGATGAGGAGAGGAAGGCAAGACGTTTTGAGCAAGGGTTAAAACTGTGGTTGTACAATAAGGTATTGGTCTTCCAGATTGATTCCTTTACGACGTTGTTGGAGAAGGCAATCATTGTGGAAGGTGGCAGTGAGGCCTTAAGTCTGTATCATAAGGAGAAGAAGAACAAGAACGTTGGTAGTGAACATCGTGGAGGGAACAACAGCGGAGGGAGTAACTCAAGAAAGAGGAAATGGGAAAACAATAACAACAACAGAAACAATAACCAAGGTGGGAGTCACCAGGGAAGCTTCAAGAAAAGATCTGAAGCTTGTAACAAATGTGGAAGAAGTCATCAGGGAGAATGCTGGAAGAGGAAAAAACACCTACTATAATTGCGGCCAAGAGGGGCACATATCGCCAAATTGCCCAAAGCCGAAGAAGATCAGAGGATGTTTTGCTTGTGGATCAACAGAGCACCAGATAAAAGATTGCCCGAAGAAAGGAAGCGGTGGAGCTGGCTGAAGCCATGGAGGAGGCAGTAAATTGATGATTGGTGGGCCTACGCAACCCAACCGATCGACCGCTCGAACCTTTAACATGACCGTTCAAGACTCCGTAGTTGTAAAGGACGTGGTGTCAGGTATAATCCCAATCAATAATATAAATGCTTATGTATTATTTGATTCGGGTGCCACCTGTTCGTTTGTATCCGAGGATTTTGCTAATAAACTTAGTACACCCCGAGAACATTTAGAAGATCCTTTAAACATAGAAGTTGCGAATAAGGAAATAATCCATGTAGAATACGTCTATCAAAATTATCGCGCAAACATTAGAGAACATGAACTGAGCGTAGACTTGATTCCTATTAGACTAGGAGAATTTGACGTAATACTGGGGATAGATTGGTTATATGACCATGCAGCAGTAATTGACTATCAGAACAAATGTGTGAACCTTCAGACTCCGAGTAAGTCTAAGGTAGTGTTTTATGGTAGCTCATTGCTTAAGCAATTGTGTTGCGTTACAATGATGCAGGCCAAGAAATTGTTAAAGAAAGGATGTGTAGGTTATTTAGCTTACGTTGTGGATAGTCGGAAAAAGGGAGTAGAGATTAATGATATACCCATAGTGAGTGATTTTCAGGATGTGTTTCCAGACGATCTGCCTGGCCTTCCGCCAGACAGAGAAATCGAATTCATAATAGATTTAGCACCGGGAATGACACCGATTTTGAAAGCTCCATATCGTATGGCGCCGGTAGAAATGAAGGAATTGATGATAAAACTTCAAGAGTTATTGGATAAAGGTTACATTCAACCGAGCGTGTCTCCTTGGGGAGCACCAGTGTTATTCGTTAAGAAAAAAGATGGATCGATGAGGCTCTGTATCGATTATCGCGAATTGAACAGAGTAACGATCAAGAACAGATATCCGCTACCGAGGATAGATGACTTATTTGATGAACTGAAAGGAGCGAAATGTTTTTCAAAGATCGACCTATAGACGGGATATCACCAACTAAAAGTGAGGGATGAGGACATACCAAAGACTACATTTAGAACCTGTTATGGACATTACGAGTTTTTGGTAATGTCATTCGGTTTAACTAATGCTCCAGCAGCATTCATGGACTTGATAAATCGAGTTTTCAAGCAATATTTGGATAAATTCGTAGTGGTTTTCATCGACGATATTTTGATATACTCAAAGACGGAGGAAGAACACGCCGAACATCTGAAGATTGTTTTGGAGGCACTACGAGAGGAGATGGATGCGAAGTTTTCTAAGTGCAAATTTTGGATGAAAAATGTTCAATTCTTAGGCCACGTGGTGGATGAGAACGAAATCTCAATAGAACCCGAAAAGGTCGAAGCAGTGAGTAATTGGGAACAACCAAGAACTCCGACGGAGGTGAGAAGTTTCTTAGGGTTAGCTGGGTACTATCGAAGATTCATCCAAGATTTCTCTAAGATAGCAACCCCGTTGACTAATTTGACGAGAAAGACGGTGAAATTTGTATAGACTGACAAAGCTGAAGAGAGTTTTCAAGAATTGAAGAAGAGATTAAGCGAGGCACCTGTATTATCATTACCAGATAATACGGGAGGATTTGTGGTGTACAGTGATGCGTCATATAGAGGACTTGGTTGTGTGCTTATACAGCATGGCAAGGTCATTGCGTATGCATCATGACAATTAAAGGATTATGAAAAATGATACCCTACTCATGACTTAGAGTTAGTGGCAGTAGTTTTTGCGTTAAAGATATGGAGGCATTATTTGTACGAAGAAAAATGTGAGATATACATGGACCACAAAAGTCTAAAATATATCTTCACGCTGAAGGAGTTGAATATGCGTCAGAGGAGGTGGTTAGAATTAATCAAAGATTATGACTGTGAAATTCTTTATCACCCGGGAAGGCAATGACGTGTTCTTAGATGCTCGAAAGCAGAAAGGAAGGGAGAAATTGTTGAAACTAATGACTCAGGAGGAGTTAATAAGAGATATGGAGAAATTAGAAATAGAAGTAAAGGGACCCAAGAGGTCTGAAGAGAAGTTATTTGTAATGGAAGCTTATCTGACATTATTGGATAGAGTAAATGAAGCCCAGGAAAAAGATGGGGAATGTGAGAAAATCAAAAGAAGGACCATGAAAAAAGAGGAAGAAAATTTTGAATAGATAACGATGGTATCTTAAGATTCAAAGGAAGAGTGTGGGTACCGGCAGTGGCCGAGTTAAGAGAGGAGATTTTATACGAGGCTCATAATATGACGTATTCCATTCATCCGGGAGGCACAAAGATGTACCGGGACTTGAAGTAAAATTTTTTGTGGCCAAATCTGAAACGAGAAATTGCGGAGTACGTTAGTAGATGTCTTACGTGTCAGCGAGTCAAAGTAGAGCATCAGCGATCGAGTGGGTTACTACAACCATTGGAAATACCAGAGTGGAAATGGGAGCATATCACGATGGATTTCGTGGTAGGACTTCCAGTCACGCAGAAAGGTTTTGATGCCATTTGGGTTATCGTAGACCGACTTACGAAGACTGCACATTTTCTACCTATCAAGATCCGCTACAGTTTAAATCAATTAGCAAGTCTGTACGTAAAGGAAATCGTTTCACGACATGGAGTACCAGTTTCGATTGTTTCTGATCGAGACCCACGTTTCACGTCAAAATTCTAGAAAAGCTTGCAAGAGAGGATGGGAACACAGTTGAGGTTGAATACTACTTATCATCCTCAGATAGACGGACAAAGTGAGCAAACAATACAAATGCTAGAGGACATGCTTAGGACTTGCGTGATGGACTTCAAGGGAAATTGGGACGACCACCTACCCTTAGTCAAATTTGCGTATAATAATAGTTACCATGCGAGTATCGGCATGCCACCGTATGAAGCTCTTTACGGAAGGAAGTGTATAATGCCATTATGTTGGGGACGAAGTCGGAGAACGACGAATACTAGGACCAGAGTTAGTACAACAAACTGCGGATGTGGTGAAAGTGATAAGGACCAGACTTGTAGCAGCTCAAGATCGCCAGAAAAAGTACGCAGATTTGCATCGGCAAGACCGAGATTTTGATGTCGGCAGTTTCGTATTCTTAAAAGTATCTCCATGGAAGGGAAAGATCTGTTTCGGCAAGAAACGAAAACTGAGTCCAAGATTCATAGGACCGTTCGAGATACTAAAACGAGTGGGCGAAGTAGCGTACAAAGTTACACTACCACCTGAGCTGGAGCACATCCATAACGTGTTTCACATATCCGTGTTGCATCCGTACAATCCTGACTACTAGCACGTGATTTCTTATGAACCCATTCAGGTGGAGAAGAATTTAGCGTATGAAGAAATTCCTGTCCAAATTCTTGATAGGAAAGAGCAAACCTAGAGAAATAAAATTATTTCTTCTGTAAAAGTACTTTAGCGTAACCACGATGTCGAGGAGGCTATGTGAGAGTTAGAAGATAGAATGATGAGGGATTATCCCCATCTATTTGTGTAATCTTGTAGCAATTCCGGGACGGAATTTTTATAGGGGGGGAGGATGTAATACCCGAGAATTTCCACGTATTATAAAATGAATATATCAATGGAAATACGTTTTATGTGAAAATAACAGTTATTATTTTATGAGTCGGTTAATATAATTGATTGGTATTAAATCAATGCGCATTAAGAAATGTGAATTTGGCAATGAAAAGTGTGAAATGCCTTGTGTGACATAATGCAAAACGAGAAAATTCATTAAGTGAATTAACACGGGAATTAGGAGAATTAATCATGTCGATCATGTGATTTCGTATAAGTAATCAATACACTCGTAGACTCGTAGTAACACTCATGTGGAGATCAATTCATGTAATGTATAACAAGTTAGCATTGAAAATCGCACGAGCGGTAAGTCGCACAGATCTTAGATCGAGACTGTAAGCACTTGCAGCAAATGTGCTGGCAATCCAAAGAAGATAAACTGGAGCAAATGCGCCATCGATCGATTGGAGTTGGTTACTTTCTTCTGTAGCACTGAATTGGGGATATTAATGTGATGTTTGTAACATGGATGAAACCATATGATAGGAGTATATTGTAATATGTTATGTCCAACAACAAAATTATCAATCCATTAATTAATATTAATTAATTGTGGTGGAATATGGGTTACTTGGTAGTTAATTCGTAATATACGATTATTATTATTTGCAAGATACCTATAAATGTACTGAGAATATTAACAATGAATAATGATTGTGAGAGTTCATAATTTCATTAATCAATGGTTGGATTAATTAATATTAGTGTTAATTAATTTAGGAAGAGCATGGTTATTTATTTAACATAATTAAGTGAGTTATTAATATAATGATATTATATTGATAGTTATGTGCATGTGAGAAAAAATACAAATATAACTATATAGTATGGTGTGACATTTATGGGACTACATATTATGAAGCCATGTGGTTAAACATATTGAAACTATATGGTATAAATATATCATGAAATATGTATGTAACAATATGAAGGTGAGTAGACATTTAAAATATGATTATATGAGTGATAGGAATAATTATGGAACTACCCGGAAAATAATATCTGACTGTATTATTTTATAACGTATATTTAATGTACATGGACTATATGATGTGAGTGTATAATTAGTCCCTAAATTCCTAATATGGTAACAATTGTACATTAAGATTACATTATGGGGATTTAAATAAACCCAACCAAGACTAGATAACTTGAAATGCTAGGGATTTATCTCTTGTCCCATAATTAGTGTCACCAAGTACAATGAACAGTAACTCAAAGCTATAATACGTCTTCTTCCATAAGGCTAGCTCTAGGTGCTGATAGCTGAACTTGAGGGTGGTTGGCCAACCCTTGAGCAACCATTGTTCTTCTCCATTGCACCTTAGATTTCCATCTTGTGTAACATCAATGCCCAGACCAAACTTATTCTATAAATAGTAGTTGTGTTTCTTCATTCTTGTTGCTTGAAATTGTCTGAGAATTTACTAAGTGAGAGTTGAGAGCTTACAAGCATTGTTAGAGCTTAGGAGTTCAATTGGAGTAAGTTTCAATCACATTACAGAGGTATAACTCCTTTTCCGTTGTTGCCATTTTCATTCTCTATAAAAATGGAGTTTTAGTCTTGAAGTTTAAAATTCTTGAATTCATGAAATTGTATGTTAATGAGGTTGGGTGATGTCCATATAATTGTTATATGATCATATAAGTATGTTGCAATTGATATATGAGTGTTTATGAATGATTTTGTGGGTAAATTTTGAGGTTGGGCTAAAGCGATTGTTAGAAGCAGCGGTTGTTATTGGCTCGAATCAGATCCACTTACATGCTTGCCTTGATCTCGATTCGATTGGAACCTTTGTTTTGCAATCTGATCCATGTTAGCTAAATATTATGACTCAAGCTAGCATGTAAACATGTGTATGATGTATATATAAATATATGAACCTAATGTGAGCATGTTTAGACTAGATTCGCATGAATAACAAAAGAGTATGATTTTAAATGGATTTAGAAACTTAAAAAGCAAACTTAATGTGTATGAATGCCATGTACGTATACTGACTTTGAAAACATGTTATTATAACTTAGAAATGCATGAATAAACATTTAGCTTGTGTTTACATGATTGGCAATACAGCATGAACATGTTGAGCAAATTGGTATACCTTATAAATGAAAATATGACCTTTGAATGCGAATATTGTCATGATACCTTGAGGACTAGAATCTTACATTTGTGATCTTGTTTGATGATACTCTTAGACTCACTCATGTAGCATAAACGTATATTACCATGCTTGTGTATCATATTTCGAGAAAAGTATAAACGAAGCCTATTTTCAACTAAAGCGGTGTTAGTTTCATGTATGTGTTATAAATAAACACAAACATGTATAATATGAGTGTTGTAACTATCTTGTATGTTTAGAAAGCAAGCATGCTAGACTTTATGGTTTCATGATCTTGAATGACCTTAAATTGTTGAAATGATCGAACTTAGAACCATGTTATACAAAAAGGAATCTAGATGTACTTGAGAAGCATGAAAAGATCTCTAACATAACATATATAACATGTGTGAGAGATTTGGTCAAGTGGGACAAAAACTGCAAGCCTAAGCCTAGACAGGGCGCAGCTACGTCGTGCAGCAGTCACATGTCGATTCTGTTTTTGGTCTGATGTTTGAAGCATACCTACATGATCACTTTAACTTATCTTATATGACTAATGTGCTAGTTAATGTGTTAAGGAGCATGCTAAGTGATAGGGTCAAGTGTTGATCATAACTTTCGGATGTTAAGTCCAAAGAATATGTTCAAGAAATCAAGACGTCGTTGTAATTGTGATGACTTATAAACTGATTTTATACCAGATGTGCTTACTTATATCATGTCAAGATTGATTAAAGACTATGTTAGCTAATGAACATCTTGAACATATAAATACATTATAAATAGGATTCGAAAGTGTTGAGTTCTTAAACGAGGATAAACTACGCATAAGGCAAGTTTCCTTGAACCTTACTTTTATTGAGCAAGTTTCTTTAACCTTACTCAAAATATTGTCATGCAATACCCTTGCATTATTTATTCAACAATACTGTAAGCTTATCCATTTGAATATAAGTTATATTACTTTATCGTTCAAATGAGCTAGTAGGTTAAACCCTTGTGAAAGCTATTATTCATGTTGAAATTGGTATTGTCCTTGAATATTGTGAAATAGTCGATGCCATTAGATTCGGCTAGACTATATGCATGTTTATAAAAACTATTCAAACCAATTAATTGGTGCGCAAATCTTGAAAACTGAGTTGGACAACCCTTTTGATAAGGGGAGTGTATGCTGTTGGAAAACCCCAACACATGTATAAATATTATTGTGGTGTTATGCATAACGTGAAGTATTGTAGACTGATCCTCTATAGTACTTAATATTTCTGGTTATCACTTTAATATTGGTAACTCTAGTGGAATTTCAATGGTCCTTAGTGACTGCTCAGTATACATTGCTTATCCAGTTGGATACTTTGTTAGCCGTTGAATTCATATATATCTGTTGATTTATATTGAATTGTCATATCCCTTATTCATGATGTTATTCTGACACTTTGAACTATCCTAGAAATAACATTCGATATTTCAAACCTTGTGATATTATATCCTACACCCTTGTTGTATATTACTTGTTGGGCAATTTGTGCTCATCCTTGCTTATTTAAAACCTTTCAGTTAAGGAGGAACAGGGAGGTGTCTCTGGAACAGACAAGGGCAAGGGCAAGGCTACCGACTAGCTTGTCCTTTTTATGTTAAAGTCTATTATGATGTATTAAGACTATTCCAGACTATGTTTAAGCTTATGTATGATTATGTAATAAGCCTTTATTTGATATTATTATGTAATCTATTAAGCATTGTAGGTTGCGAGACTTGGGGGAATAATTATAATAAATCATTGTATGTTATTCTAAAGTAGATTTTTCGTTGTGTATGCGTTATTTTAGTTATTATGGTTTTACCATGAGAACGTGATGAACCAAATTCGAGTGACCAAGTGGAGGTCCGAATTTGGGG
The DNA here is from genome assembly GCA_020205605.1 of Panax ginseng. Taxonomy (NCBI): domain Eukaryota; kingdom Viridiplantae; phylum Streptophyta; class Magnoliopsida; order Apiales; family Araliaceae; genus Panax; species Panax ginseng. The sequence goes on along the minus strand of CM035129.1, from coordinate 53,913,715 downwards.
GCGTCACAAATTTAAAGATCAAATTTCTTGGGTTAGGTTTATACCTCTTATGAACAAAATCTTGAATCTGACTTCTTGATCTATTGTGTGTGAACTTGGGACTTGATTAGGGACTGGTCCAACAATAAAATTCGAAGGTTTGGAGTTGAGAGGGTTTTGGTTGAGTGTTGTAAGTAAAATGAGGTAATTTATGAAACTTCTCTCTCATTGATCTTATATAATACTTGAATCTAATGTACTTGTGATGCAAGATGGCTGAGATATTTGGTTTATAGGCACATGGCTAGGTTGAGTTGGTTTACCAACTAAAGTTATGGCAACCTATACAAGTTATCTATTAAATAATACAAGAAGGGCAATTATGTCATTTGGTTTTTACTTTTAGTGGCAAAGTTGTCAATTCATTTCTAACCCTTAGGGTTTGACCCTAAGGTTTCCTAAGATCAATATATAGGATTGTGTATTAAGTGCACAAATGGAAATCTTAGTCTCTAAAATTGTGAATTAGTGTTCCCTAATTAAATTAGGTTTCGTAATCACTTAGGACTTATAAATTAGGCTTTATAATGTACTAATTATCATAAGCTTGCTAAATTAATAATTAGGATTTATAACTTAGCAATTAGGGTTTTAATATAGTGATTAGGTTTTCTAAATATTAATTAGGGTTTACCTACTTAACATTAAACACAATAATGGTCATTAATTACATAACACATAACTTAACAAATCTTACAATCATAGTTGACTTCTGTACTATAGTTTATCAGTAATGTTAGGGTTTTGTACTATTTTACTATAACTGTTCCACACATTAACATTACACACATATCAGGCATGTTTATATTACTGAATTATAAATAATATTTTATTATTATTCTCATTCCTTATTCAAAATCCAGACTTAGGATTTTGAATTCATATCTGACATAACCTTTCATACATATCATTATTAATTAAGTTAAAATAATTAACTTAACTAATATAACAAAATACATATCATAATAATCATATCATATATACAATAATCATATTTTCATAGAAAATAAATAATAAATATTTTATTACAAAATTAATTTATTATAAGAATATAATCTAAAATGATCAATAATTCTTAAAAAGAATTTATTTATAATTATTCTGTAATTAATAATTTTATTTATCACATACATATATATACTTTACTTTGCACATATTCCAACCTTTATATTAAAAAAATAATTATTCACAAAATTTCTTATTGAAAATATTGGGTTATTACATCCACCCTCTCTTATAAGGATTCCGTCCCCGGAATCACCGCTTTAAAACCTATAGACACTAGGTCAAATAGCATACACAGTCATTTCAAGTAGATCTCGATCAAATTCGATCGAACTGATAAACTATTCAACATTAAGCTTGTCTATCTGATTATACGAAAATCTGATTTCTAACAGAACTCAAATTTCTCCTTCAAAATTTCTTTATAACATAATTTACTTATATTTATGAAAAATTATATATACGAAAATATAATTCATACGAATAATACCTGAAGTTTCATCCTCGGGTCGCTACGGTATCTGATCCTCGAATCATCTTTGAAGACTCTTGCGGTTGATTTAAATTGAAGTTGGTCCTGATTATCGCCATTGTTCCACCGCTTTCCCCGCATTCACGCTTCCTATATCCATTCTCCTTTTTGGACAGTCCTTCACCTTATGCACCGTTGATTCACACCGAAAACACCCATTGCTCAACCTAGGATTGGGGCAGTTAGGAGAGATCTAAGACCCCAACTTTTATGAATAAAGAATAATTTTCTCGAAATATATTTTTGAATATTATGGTGTGGATTTGATATAATGTTATAGTTGTAAATAATATTTACAAATTTTGCAAAGTAAGCAAGTGGTTATATAATATTCGATTGGTCGGGGAATATTCGTTTGAACAGGGAATATTCGTACGACGGCACAATCATTGGTGGACCCCACAACGAAAGTATTGTCGTAGTAAGAAAACGACATAATTATCTTTTTATAAAAATAACGGCGAAAGTGTTACCGTTAAAACTGTTGAACTACCCGGTAGTAAAAGTACAGTAATACGCGTGGTTGCATAGTAGCACATGGTATTGGTTATTTATGCTTACGTGAGAAGTCACTTAGTTATACTCAATTATTGCTACAGTAATTGTTGCATCATATCTCTCATATTATTAATTCAATTATTGTCACAATAGCATCTGCATAATATGATATATTATTAAATCAATAATTGAGATGATAAAGTTATTCATATTATTAAATTGCAATATTTACAATGTCTAGAGCTTCTGTCAAGGAGAGGTTTGGTCATCTAATTGTGCGCCAATAAGGAGAAATCCTTATCGGAAAGCCCCCTCTTTCTTAGGAATGGCCTGGTTGTTAAATATTGTGAATTACAATATTAATGATGAATAAGTTCATGTTGATTAAATATTAATTTGATAGTTCCATTGTGTTGGAATTATTAGTGTTAGTGAAAATCGACATTTATTTCGACAATAATTGATGTCTGGAGGTTATATTGACCAATCGGGTAATTAATCGGATAAATGAGCAATTAATTGCTATTAGTTCACATGATTATAACTATTTGTTCACATGTGTGTACTATTGATTCATATTCTTATACTATTAGGGGAGTTAGTGCAAGATTGATAATACTTGCATGACTAAGTTAAAAATGGAGGTATAGATGGAGGTACTATACTTTCACATATTTAGAACTATTGATTCACATGATTTACTATTGATTCACATTATTTACTATTAGGGGAGGTGGTGCAAGTTTGATAATACTTGCAGGACTAAATTAAAAATAAAGAAAAAGAGGAAGGTATTATACTGTAATATTTCGAGCCCCAAAACGTGCAATTATCGAAACTATATTTTCCAATAATTAAAAGCTCATTCTTCCTTCATTTCTCACTAATTCACAAAAGCTATAGAGCAATTATTATAGAGAGAAATTATAGAGAGAAAGAAGAAGAGAAGTCGGCTACCTGACTATTCCATTATCCAGTTTTTTCTAAGGTAAGGGGTATTATTCTTTCGTATTCATGAAGAGAGTTATTTTCTTTCAATACTCGTAAGGGTTGTTATTCTATTTTTTATTATTATGTTGGAATAACCTGTCTGTGCGAAGTACCGAATACATGGTAAAATTCTTTTGTTATTCCATTCTTTATTATTCTGTTGGAATAACCTGTCTGTGCGATCTATCGCATGTCTGGTGAATTCTGTTGTTATTCCATTCTTTATTATTCAGATGGAATATCATGTTTGTGCGGATTATGCATAACCTGATTCTGTTCTTTATTATTTTGTTGGAATATCCCATGCATGCGGATTACGCATGACCTTTGATTTCGCTTCTTTATTATTACATTTGGAATATCCTATTTGTGCGGATTACGCATGATTTAATTGGTTCCCTTTTTATTATTACGTTAGAATAACTCCGTCATGCGGTCTATCACATGCCTGGTGAATTCTTCTGTTATTCCATTCTTTATTATTCTGTTGGAATAACATGTCTATGTGGATTACCACATGCATGGTGAATGATCCTTCGTATTCATTCCTTATTAAATTATAGAAATGATCTGTCTACGTGGATTACCGCATGGCAGGCGAAAATCCATTTGTAGTTTAATATATTCTATTATACTCAGTTGGTTAAAGCTTTGGCTTCTACACTCCATGAAATTAGTGGAATGTCCTTGATATTTGCACTTTATCCAGTATCTTTTCATGGAAATATTCTTATGAGCATTCTTGAATTTTACTCTACAAAGCAGTATCATGTTAACAATTTGGACGTTATTGGTTCCTGGATAAATTAATTTATAAATCTTTAAAATTTATCCTTGAACTTGTTTTATTGAATTATTATGTCATTGTCATCATCCTCATGCTTATATTGTGATGAAAGTCATCTTTGGCTTACGTGCATAGATGGACTTGGTATGATCATGACCAGGGATTATTCGGTATAATCATGACCATAATGTAATGAATGATGTGGTGAAAGTCCTCATTGGCCTGTAGTTTATTGATGGACAGTTGTTGGTATGATTATGACTAGGATTATTCTTAAGATAATCATGACCATTGATGATTACATTTATATCCTTGGCGTGGTAGTACGGGATAATTTGATTTTATTTATTGTTTAGTCTCGTGATAAAATTGATGAAAAACTTTTTAAATCATAGAAGATAGTAGATTTTATGCTCTACTTGACTCTTCTAATGGATTGCTTGTTCTGCTGCAGTTAAACTTGTTGTATATTATATTCTATCCGTTTAACATTGTTGAGTGCTAATGATAATTTATTCTACATTATCTTAGTCATAATATTTCTTACTAGGCTAGTTGAGCTCACTCCTTTGCTTTCATTGTTCTCTTCAGGAAATGAGAACATAGCCGGGACTAGTTGGGGAATGGAGTGATGGTCCGAGATAGTGTCATAGTAGTCCTCACTATTCTATAAAATAGTGTGATAATAAATGTAATGAGGACTCCATTGAGTGTGAATATTTTCTAGATGACAATATTTGTATTAAAACTCATACCATATGTTTTGTCATATTTTACACGACAGTTGTATTATTAAGTTTTTATTTGTATTTTGTACCATGTATTTGGCAACTAAAGATGGGTGATGTATACCTATTTTGGGGGCGTCACAAGAGATATGTCTCTCCTGCCCACACTTGTAGCACACAAACTTACCCTTAAGACACTCACCTGAATGATTCTTGCCACAATTCTTACACCGCACAACCTTCTTCTTCACACCTTCCTACTTGACTTGGACACTCCCAACATTGTTCCACTTTATTTTCTCACCCCTACTTCCACTACCTAATTCTACCTTCCCGGCTTCCTCACCCTTATTCTTTCTCTCCTTATTTTAGAGGCTCATTGCCTCACTTCTTTCTTCCGCTATGATAACCTTTTCTAAGAGTACGACAAACTTATTGATCTGCAACACCGCCACCTTATTGTAGAGCCAAGGTTTTAGGCCTAGCTCAAACCTCCTTACCTTTCTAGCCTCCGTATCTACTTGGTGCGGAGCGAACCTAGCTAATTAATTGAGCTTTGTGGTATACTCTGCAACTGTCAAATTCTCCTGCTTCAATTCCAAAAACTTCACCTCCATCCTAGCCTGCACACTAGCTGAGAAATAGTTCTCAAAGAATAGTTTCTTAAACCTAGTCCATGCTATCACTCCTTCTCTTGCCCTAGCTTGATTTGCCTCCCACCAGAAATTTGCCTCTCCTTTTATCATATAGGTGGCAAAAGCTATCTTTTGCCCCTCATCTACCCTAGCGACTACAAATGCTTTTTTTATTTCCTTAACCCATGTTTGGGCTTCTATCGGGTCAGTGGTATCTCTAAATTCGGGCGGTCCTACGGCCTTAAAATCCTTAAAGTTTATAAATTAATTATCTGGCTGATTTCCCATCGCTCGCATTCTATTCTCGCATATTCGAGCTACCATATTTATGTAAATTTCGCATCAAGTCCGGGTTGTTGTCCTCCTGCATTGTTGACAGATTCTTCTGCCCTTTGGTTTCGAGTTTGACGTCTTGGCGGCATGTTCTGATTAATAAAACAAAATCTATAAATTATTAACTCACATTCTAAACCTCATCGTATAAGTAAAGTATTTCAAACTTATTCCTTTAACCAAACATAGATTCATATTCATTTAGCAATTTCAAAATACTTTACATAGCATAGCACATACTGCTTTAAACGTCCGATATCCCTTTATGACCACAAAAGTCGGGAATCGCTAGCACAACTTACGCAAAAGTTGGGATTATTACAATACACACGTACATTACCAAACATACATACTTAAATACTAATTCTACCTATTTCCCACACCTTTTTCCTGATTCTGGAAAACCCTTCTCCCGATGACCATCCAATCCACAAATAAAACATGCACCTGGTTTATAGTCGGGACAATACAGAGTGGTATGTCCTTCATAACCGCAAAGATAACATATCTTTTTCAATTTCTTCTTATCGAATTTTCCTAAGTCGTGGTCTTATATCTTTCTTTTCCCCTTCTTGCTCGGAGCTACACACGATAAGTTTCTTGTGGCTCCCATTTGATCAATTTTGATTTTAAGCTTATCTTGTTCTTCCATTGTTTCTAGTAAGGCTTTTCGCAACTGAATATTCAACAACTTTTTTATTTTCCACAACTTTTTCAGAGAAGAAACATTGTTCCTCAAATTTTGCACTTCGGTTGATGCTTGTTAACCTCCAACTTTGTTGTCCGAATCGCTATCTATTAGTTCCACCATTTCTGGGTCCGGTACTATATTTTCCAAAATGATCACCTCCTCAAGGTTACCTTCAACGTGAGCTTCTATTTCAGCTATTGGCTTTGATATTGGCTTGGTTATGGAGATTGGCTCTTTCTTTACGATCTTAGGGTATCCTAATCCTTTTCCTCCTGATATCTACACACATAAATTATCCTGATTAGCATATAGTGTATACACACAACAAATAATAGTTTTATTTAAGTTATCTTTTATTTTTGTTTTATTATGAATTTATTCGATTCATCTCCTTTTAAACTCTATATGAGTTATTTGTACTTTCAACGTTTTCCTCTGTTCTAAGGTTATAACCTAAGGTCTACTCCCACCTATGGTTTCTAACCCTAAAGCTCTAATACCAACCTGTGACGCCCCCAAATTTAGGTACTTGAAACCCGAACTCGGTGCTTCATGATACCATTTCTATGAGCGGAATAATACTAATAATAATAACAATAATATAAATATTAAGCTTAATTTACATATCAGAGTCTGAATCCTAGGTCCGCAACCTTTAAACATTCATTACATGATACTTAATAGTTATTATAGTTTTAATAAAGTTATACTATTGTATAGAATACCATAAATCTTATTCTGGTTGCTTTCCTTTTCCTTTGTCTCTGCATGAACCTTCTGGTTGTTCACACTTAGCTGAAAACATTTAATTTAAGCAAGGATGAGCATTTGAGTGCCCAGCAAGTAATAACAATTATAAATATTAGCTGAAAGGATTAAATGTTTTTTTGTACTACCCTTCTACAACAAATCAAAAGTTGTGAAGTAATCTGAACCGATAATAATAACATCACAACTCTCTATCAAATTTTTGAAACTACGTACTGACTATAAATAGGGTTCAGATGACATACTATGAACATTGTTTTCAATTTTTAAATAGGTTTAGTAGAACTTCATCCGCAAACCGTCATAACTTACGGGCACGGGGGGGAGGGGGGGGGGGTGATCAACCCGTTATGCCCTATATGGATCAATACTACATGCAAGAATGATATCATCGTTCACTCTGTCCGCCTTGGGCACATAAAAGTTTTTCCATGTTCGAGACGTTCATACTTAGTCGTGAATTCGAACCAAAATAATTTGATTGGATACGAAAAGGTTTTATCATATTCAACAATATTTCTAAATCTGTATCTAGCTGGTCAAATAGCTTAGATGTCTTTTACTTATTGTATACATAATGGTGATCATATATATATATATATATATATATATATATATATATATATATATATCAACATGGGATTAAATACAATGATTATCCAAGTGGGGACACTTGAATAACCATATTTAGAAATTAACGAACAGAATATATATATCTGAATTACTATATAGTACCATGTTGATAATCAATGATAAGATATAACATATATAACAATAGGGTTAATAATCTGGTATAATAATAATAATTCTGAAACTTTCTTACTCATGTCCATTGTATAAAGAAAATGCAAAGGTAGGATACTTGCCTGACCTGCTGCTTATAATACACAACTTAGTTCTTATCTTTTGTATAACAACCTATCAGTAATAAGATCATTTTACTGATTAGAATAACATATAGTAACATGTAATACTGCTTATTGCAGTCAGCACATAACCTCATCACATTGCCACACATGTTCAACAGTCATCAGATCACAAACAAACACTTATACACTCAAACTATATAGGTTCAGATTAATTTCGGTAACATTTCGGTGTACCGACGGCTTTATCGGGTAATTATCGAGTTTATTTGTTAATAAAACTCTAATCTGTATCTTAAAGATTATCCTGAATAATTTAAACATCAATCATCTTATTTTTATTAATGACTTATAATAATTTATAATTAATTATTATAATTTATCATAATTTTTCAAACTCAAATCATTATTAAATAATTTAAATATTAAATAATTCTATTATCATTAATATTTAAATAATATCCAAATATTAATGAAACCATTAAAGTAATTTATAATAACTCAAAATATTTTTAAAGTATTAATATTATCCTTAAATGATTTTAAAACATTAAAAATCATTTTTAAACAATTACCATTAATATTTAAATATTAAGTATTATTTATCAAAATATTAAAAGTTATTAATTATAACTTAAAATATTTTTAATTCATTTATATCTTTTTAAATGATTTTAAATCAATAAAATCATTTTAAACTATTTATTTAATATTATTATTAAATAAATCTAATATCATTAATATTAAATAATTAATAAAATTTATCTTAAAATATTAAAAGTTATATTTTATAACTTAGAATATCTTTAAACTCTTTATTTTTATTTAAAATGATTTTTATAATATTAAAATATTTTTAAAATAATTTATTTTATATAATTATTAAATAAATCTAATATCATTAATATTAAATAATTAATGAAATTTACTTTAAAATTTTAAAAGTTACATTTTATAACTTAAATTTTTTTAAATATCTTATTATCATTTAAAATGATTTTTAATATAATAAAATCAATTTTAGTTAATTTATTTAATGCATTTATTAAATAAATTAAATATCAATAATATTCTAATAATTTCTAATATTTATGAAAAATATGTCAAATTATTAAAAGGTAATTTTTATAACATAAAATAATTTTTAAAACTGATTTTGTAATTTTTAGAATTTATTTTCTATTTTTAAACAATTTTTAGAAATTTATATAATTACAATAATTAATAAATCTGTCGCTATAGCCTTTAGTGACAAAATCTGTCGCCTTAGGTGTTCTTGAGGCTCAAGAACATTCAAACTCAGTTTCGAGTGACCTACTTTGACCATGAATCATTTACTGTGTATTGTGTTTCTGGGCTAGCTATTGATCAGATCTTGTAGTGTTAGTGTAGAACTACAAGTATCCATCAAGTTCTGGGTCAAATTACAACCTACAAGTAAACTATCAAGACTCAAAGTAGCTGTCAGACATGTTCTAGGTTTTATGGGTTACCTAGAAACCCAGACAGTCTCAAGTGGTCTCTTTGTGGCTCATTTAATCAAGGGTTCTGGCTACTATTAATGTGTTATAATGGTTCAGGATTATAGTCTACATGTCAAGGTACAATTATCAATCACCAGGTCAGTCAAACTACAACAGAATCCCAATATAGCATTCGGTCAAACCTTGTCAGAAATAACGTTCATCAGTTTTTTGGGTAACCCAGAAAACTGAGTTCGTGCTCGTCCAGGATAGCTTGACCATCGATTAGTTCATTCTATTTGTTATCTAAGTGATATAGGAGCATGAATCTGTAATACACTTACAAGAGTATAACTTTAATATACTAACACAAACAAATCAACAAACGTATGAAAGATCTGGGCCCATGAATTTGTTGTCAGACACTGATGAACAAGTTCTGGGTTACCCAGAAAATGCAAAGTCATAGTCGGTCAACGCAGTTTGACCTTCTATAACTTGCAATCTACACCTGATCTAAGTATGATTTCAAGTCCAGATCAAAGTTCTTCTAGCATACTATAAGTCCAAAACATATAACACACAACATCATAAATAGAGAGAGATCTACGGCCCCTGACATTCGTTGTTAGACCACAGTTTTAAACTTTTTCTAGATTTTGTAAATCTTTAAATTTGAGCATAAAAATGTTAGTGATCCACTATTTAGCAACCCAGATCATTAAAAGACACTACAAACAACATATTTAAACATTTAAACATAACATCTAATATGACTTTAAAGATCAAATTTCTAGGGTTAGGTTTATACCTCTTATGAACAAAATCTTGAATCTGACTTCTTGATCGGTTATGGGTGAACTTGGGACTTGATGAGGGATTGGTCCAACAATAAAATTCGGAGGTTTGGAGTTGAGAGCGTTTTGGTTGAGTGTTGTAAGTAAAATGAGCTAATTTATGCAACTTCTCTCTCTTTGATCTTATATAATACTTGAATCTAATGTACTTGTGATGCAAGATGGCTGAGATATTTGGTTTATAGGCATATGGCTAGGTTGAGTTTGTTTACCAACTAAAGTTCTGGCAACCTATACAAGTTATCTATTAAATAATACAAGAAGGGCAATTATGTCATTTGGTTTTTATTTTAGTGGCAAAGTTGTCAATTCATTTCTAACCCTTAGGGTTTGACCCTTAGGGTTTAACCCTAAGATTTCCTAAGATCAATATCTAGGATTGTGTATTAAGGAAAAAAATGGAAATCTTAGTCTCTAAAAATGTGAATTAGGGTGCCCTAATTAAATTAGATTTCCTAATCACTTAGGACTTATAAATTAAGCTTTATAATGTACTAATTACCATAAGCTTGCTAAATTAATAATTAGGATTTATACTTAGCAATTAGGGTTTTAATTTAGTGATTAGGGTTTCCAAATATTAATTAGGGTTTACCTAATTAACATTAAACATAATAATGGTCATTAATTACATAACACATAACTTAACAAAATCTTACAGTCATAGTTGACTTACATACTATAGTTTATCAAGAATGCTAGGGTTTTGTTGGTTTCTTTATCAGAATCGCTCCACACATTAACATTACACACATATCGTGCATGTTTATATTCTTGAATTATAAATAATATTATATTATTATTCTCATTCCTTATTCAAAAATCGGACTTATGGTTTTGAATTCATATCTCGATATAATCTTCATACATACCATTATTAATTAAGTTAAAATAATTAACTTAACTAATATAATAAAATATATATCATAATAATCATATCATATATACAATAATCATATTTTCATGGAAAATAAATAATAAATATTTTATTACAAAATTAATTTATTATAAGAATAAAATCTAAAATGATCAATAATTCTTAAAAAGAATTTATGTACAATTATTCGTGTAATAAATAATTTTATTTATCACATACATACATATACTTTACTTTGAACATATTCCCACCTTTATATATATATATAAAAATTTATTCACAAAATTTCTTATTGAAAATATTGGGTTATTACATCCACCCTCCCTTATAAGGATTCCTTCCCCGGAATCACCGCTTTAAAACCTATAGACACTAGGGCAAATAGCATACACAGTCATTTCAAGTAGATCCCGATCAAATTCGATCGAACTGATCTTTAACTATTCAACATAAAGCTTGTCTATCTAATTATACGGAAATCTGATTTCTAACAGAACTAAAATTTCTCCTTCAAAATTTCTTTATAACATAATTTACTTATATTTAAGAAAAATCATATATACAAAAATATAATTCATACGAATAATACCTGAAGTTCCATTCCCGACTGCTACGGTATCCTGAACCGTCATGTTGAAGATTCTTGTAGTTGATTTCGTCGAAGTTGGTCCCGTTATCGCCATTGTTCCACTGCCTTTCCTCGCATTCACGCTTCTTATATACATTCTCCTTTTTGGATAGTCCTTCACCTTATGCTCCGTTGATCCACACAGAAGAGATATGTCCCTCCTGCCCACACTTGTAGCACACAAACTTACCCTTAAGACACTCACCTGAATGACTCTTCCCACAATTCTTACACTGCACAGCCTGCTTCTTCACACCTTCCTGCTTGACTTGGACACTCCCAACATTGTTCCACTTTCTTTTCTCACCCCTACTTCCACTACCTACTTCTACCTTCCCAGCTTCCTCACCTTTATTGTAGAGGCTAATGGCCTCATTTCCTCCTTCCGCTATGATAGCCTTTTCTAAGAGTCTTGGAAAACGATTGATCAGAATATCGCCACCTTATTGTAGAGATGGGGGTTTTAGGCCCTAGCTCAAGCCTCCTTACCTTTCTAGCCTCCAGTATCTACTTGGTGTGAGCTAACCTAGCTAATTCATTGAACTTTTATGCATACTCCATAGAATCACAAATTCTCCCGCTTCAATTCAAAAAACTTCACCTCCATCCTAGCTGCATTAACACTAGCCAAGAAATAGTTCTCAAAGAACAGTGTCTTAAACCTAGTCCATGCTATCACTCCTTCTCCTGCCCTAGCTTGATTTGCCTCCCACCAGAAATTCGCCTCTCCTTTTATCATATAGGTGGCAAAAGCTGTCTTTTGCCCCTCATCTACCCTAGCGACTACAAATGCATTTTCTATTTCCTTAACCCAAGTTTGGGCTTATATCCGGTCAGTGGTACCTCTAAATTTGGGCGGTCCTACAGCCTTAAAATCCTTGAAGTTTGCAAATCAATTATCTGGCTGATTTCCTGCCGCTGGCATTCCATTCTGCATGGCCTGAGCTACCATATTCGTAAAATTCTGCATCAGGTCTGGTTGTTGTCCTCCAGCATTGTTGATAGATTCTTCTACCCTTTGGTTTCGAGTTTGACGTCTTGGCGACATGTTCTGGTTAAATAAAACAAAATCTATATTTTATTAACTTATATTCTAAACCTCATTGTATAAGTTTAATATTTCAAACTTATTCCTTTAATCAAACATAGATTCATTTTCATTTAGTAATTTCAAAATACTTTACATAGCATAGCACATACTGCTTTAAACGTCCGATATCCCTTTATGACCACAAAAGTCGGGAATCATTACCATAACTTACACCAAAGTTGGGATTATTACAATACACACGTACATTACCAAACATACATACTTAAATACTAATTCTACCTATTTCCTACACCTTTTTCCTGATTCTGGACAACCCTTCGCCCGATGGCCTTCCAATCCACAAATAAAACATGCACCTGGTTTATAGTCGAGACAATATAGAATGGTATTTCCTTCATAACCACAAAGATAACATATCTTTTTCCATTTCTTCTTATCAAATTTTCCTAAGTCGTGGTCCTCTATCTTTCATTTCCCCTTCTTGCTCGGAGCTACACACGATAAGTTTCTTGTGGCTCCCATTTGATCAATTTGGATTTTAAGCTTATCTTGTTCTTCCATTGTGTCTAGTAAGGATTTTAACAACTGACAATTCAACAGCTTTTCTATTTCCCACAACTTTTTTAGAGAAGAAACCTTGTTCCTCAGATTCTGCACTTCTGTTGATGCTTGTTCAGCTCCAACTTTGGTGTCTGAATCACTATATGTTAGTTCCACCATTTCTGGGTCCGTTACTATATTGTCCAAAATGATCACCTCCTCAAGGTTACCTTCAACGTGAGCTTCTATTTCAGCTATTGGCTTTGATATTGGTTTGGTTATGGAGATTGGCTCCTTCTTTACTGTAGACACTCGAAATTTTTTGCACTCCTATTACTAACATCGGAGGAGGGTAGATTCGTCTTTTAGAGATAACCCTGAAAGACAACTTACATCCATTCCGGATACTACTGGAAGTTCAGCTCCAACCCGAACACAAACAGGAACATCGGGCCCAACCGGAACATAAACAGGAACATCGGTTCAAACCTTTAACACACACCGAGAATGTTATTTCCAATCTCGGAGATAACCCCGAGATATGCAGATCAAAAGAACGACAACAACACCGAGAGAGGATAGATTACGTCTCTGGCGATAACACCGCGACACTCGGCCCAAATCCCAGAGACAACATCGAGTAGCAACCCCATCCTTGGTGATAGCCCCAAGAGATGTCATTGCAGTTCCGGCGATAACCCCGGAAATGTTTGCTTCAAACATATACAATCAGCTTCAACCACAGACATCCTGTCAAGGCACACACACCTCAGACCCGGAAATAACCATGGGCAGACAGGAACATCCACAGATGACAGTGAGACATACAAACAAGCAAAAGTCCAATCTCAGATGTAACCCTGAGCAATGTCTGCTTTCCACTTAAACCGGCGATAACCCCGGTGAGGAGTCACAACGTCATCTTACCATCTCAACAAGATGATATTGCGGCATACCAACAAGTAGTCCAATCTCAGCTGTAACCCTGAGCAACGTCTACTTTCAACTAAAACCGGCGATAACCCCGGCGAGGAGTCGTCATCTTGTTCCTTCGACAATGGCACGTCGTCTCAACACTTCATACATACATACACACATAGAACAATGTCCCACAATAACCGATGAGTAACAATCCTGAGTGACTATTACGTGTGATAGTACTTTGGATAGAATTTGAAGCTTGAAGACCATGGGCATAGACCCCTCTTCTTGACTTCGTACAACCTCTAATCCATGTCATTGCGTAACTCTCAACACAAGCGGTTCGAAGAAGGTCAAATATACCTCGTTCGGATGCTCAGATTGAAGTTCTGCAAGTTTGAGCGGACATTACAGTGCATGAGTGCACGTACTACGAGACGACGGGACCCGCGAGGCTCGGATGCATCACGACCAGCCGCAGGTACAATTGTAGCTGTCGCAGGTGTACCTGCAGCCATCTATCTATATATACAAGCCTTGGGTTCAGCCATTTGAGAGGAAGAGGGAGGGAAAAAGGCGAGGAAGCCCTGTCAATTTTACTCTGCATACACATCTTTTGAGTGTTTCCTCACTTCTAAACACTAGTTAGCTCACATATAGCTATCTTTTATCCGGCGGGAGCTGAGATTTTATCAATTTAAAGTCAATAGAAGTCTACTTTGGCAGCCCACTATAAGCCTTCTTCTCATATTAACACACACTGTTGTACACGTTGAGAGTCGTATGAGTGTGTTTGCCAGGACTTCGGTCCGTGGTTTTTATTTTTGTCTGTATATATATACTTATATATATATTTCATATATGGACTAACATTATCGAGTTATTCCTCGATTGAGCCTAGACTTCGGTCTGGAGCGTTTAATTATTTATATATATATATATATATATATATATACTTATATATATATATATATACTTATATATATAAACTGTGGTCAGACTCTGTCTGATGAGCCTGGATTTTATATCCGATGCGTTAAATTGCTTATATATATATATGTATATAATTGTTGTCAGACATATCTGATGAGCCTGGATTTTATATCCAGGAGCGTTTAATCACTTTATATATATATATATATATATATATATATATATATATATATATATATAATTGTCATCGGACATATCCGATGAGCCTGGATTCACATCCAGTGCGTTTACTGCTCATATATATATATATATATATATATATATATATATATTTACATTTTTGTCAGGCCGGGAGTTTACTTCGTGGCCTTTTACATCTTTATTTATATTTCATCCTGCCTGGAATTTACTTCGTGGCAGTTGATCGCTTTTACAACTTTATTTACCTTTCGTCCCACCTAGAGTTTACTTCGTGGTGGTTGATCATGTCTATATATATATATTTACTGACTTTTATATATTTACATTTCCGATCCCCATGGAGTTGCTTTCGTGGTGGTTGATCATGTCAGATATATATATATTTACAATTTTATATATATATAATCGCCATCGCTTTCCATACAAATTGCAGTATCATGTGAGCCTACGAATCATGTGATCACAAGTTCAGTTTACTGAATCTAGATTCGGTTCCCATGATGGACATTTTTCAGCTGTTAGCAGCCTGTATATTATTTTACAGTGTCTAAATTTCCTTGGATCGCTGTCAAGCCCATGAGGAGTTCGGCACTGCTATATATTATTTTCTCCAGAATGCTTCGCATCTCGAAAATAAAAGCAAACAAGCCGAACATTTAATAATAAAATGGAAGTATGAAAAGGTCTCAATTCCTATTGAGCACAGGATTTGAAAAAGATCTTTTATAAAACGTCATTGCTATATCTTGGTTAAAACTGAATTTTCCTATAAAATTCAAACCTTGTGTATATAGGTGCGAACGAGGCCTCGCACTACTTTCAAATAACTGCACATTGATCCACACACACACACAAACACACACATTCATATAACAATTTCTTTGAAAACTGGTGGTCACCGTGGTAACACGGATATCGGGGGGTGCCTAACACCTTCCCTCCGCATAATCAAGCCCCCGGACCCAAAATGAATCTCGGTTTCATAGACCCGTCTAGCAGTGTCAAAACACTGGGTCAATGTGTAAACCTTTTCAATTGCGTTGATGCAACCAGTTAAATACACCAACTAGCGACTCTTAAAGTCAAATCGTCGACATTATACATGTCAGACCTTTTTCGCTTGTTTTTTTCAAACAAATCTCATATTAACGTAAGAACACCAAAGAACAAGTAACGAAAAGGGACACTAAAAAATCCCGACGTCAACAGGTGGCGACTCTGCTGAGGACTCCAGTAAGAGGGCTTAAGCCGCTATTTCAAGCTTTTCAAAATTGTTATATGCTTGTGTGTGAATGTTGAATTTACATTTCTGATGAATGTGTACGAATGCATCTTTATTTTCCGCTTCGCTAAATATCTATCTGTGATATTAGTGCTTTCACACATCATCATTTTGCATAAGCGGTGAGACATGTTGTATGTGAATGTATATTGTGTGGTTCCTCCATCAGAGGCTATCCCGCGGTGTTTGATTCTTTGGACTCGTGGGAAGAATAATTCCGGGGCTCGTGAAAGGCACCACTCGATTCGCACCGGTTGAACGAATCGGATTAACTTCCGTCAAGTAGATTGCGATGATCTCGGGAACCTTCATGCCAAAAAGCAGCGAGAGTAACCCTAAGATAGGTCACCGATAAACCAAATGCGAGAGGAAGTTTCTTTATACTTTCCATTTTAAATTACCTGTAAAAAAACATTTACTTGTAATTCTATTCCATGTTCATTCATATGGAATGGAAAATATGAAGAATATTTGTGCATGTATGACATGTTATCAATTAACAACCGCTTTTGCAGGACAAAATTCCTAAACGGACATGTTATGATAACATTTATATTACCCTAAGACTAAACTATGCAAGTCTTTTGTAGGGAAGCAATTGGGCCTGTTACCCGCTCAAAGTCCAAAAAGGCCACAAGCCTACAGCCAATCATGTCTTCTTCTAACCAGTCTAATACTGTCTCCCAAGAAGAATTTGACGGATTGAGTAAACAAATCATAGACTTGGCTATTCTACTAAAAGAATTACACCAGTCTACTAAGGGTACAAAGATAGCTACACATATAGAATCCTCTACACAAGGAGGAGTTCAAGGTCTGGAAAAAACAATTCCAGAACATCAGTTGGATACAACCAACAAAGACCCTGAAAACACCCATCTCAAAGGAGATCCAGACACCGGTGATATCAGGAAGAAGGTCCTCCAAATGGAGGAAACCATCCGCGTTCTCAAAGGGATTGGAACCCATGGCAGTGTTTCATATACAAACCTTTGCATATTTCCTGGTGTTCAATATCCAGAGAAATTCAAGACCCCTGATTTTGAGAAATATGATAGATTATGGGATCTTTATACACATTTAAAGGTGTTCATCGAAGAACTTGGGTCTTACGCAGAAAATGAAAAGCTCTGAGTGCAGCTGTTTCAGAAAAGTCTGACTAGAGAAGCCCGTTCATGGTATACCAGATTAGACAACTCTAAGATCCATAGTAGGGAAGAGCTGGCTCACGCCTTCCTTACTCAATACAGTTTTCAATCTCAGATGGTTCCTGACCGGTACCAAATTACCAAGGTCAAGAAATAGTCTAATGAGTCATTTAGAGAGTATGCTCAAAGGTGGAGGCGCCTTGCTGCTCAAGTTATTCCTTCCATGACAGAATCAGAAATGGTCATGACTTTCATAGATGTACAGGAAGCTCCTTTCTATGAAAGAGTTTTAGCTGGTATTGGCAAACCATTTTCTGAAATGATTAAACATGGTGAGATGGCTAAGATGGGATTGAAGTCCGGTAAAATTCAAGACCTAGCCGCTCTTAAAGCTGTTGCTGAGCACATCCAGTTCGGATCTTATGGAAACAACCCCCGGAGGGTCCATAAAAAGAAAGAGGAGGATGTTTCCTTGATACTACAAGGACAAAAAGGTAATCAAAACATGTCTATGCAGAGGAGAAACTACTCCCCTTTTCCAACCCAATCTTTAAACCCTCCATTGCCTAAAAGTGGAGAAGTAAAGCGACCTCGAACATTCACACCCTTAGGGGACTCGCTCGAGAATATTCTTGCTCTTCTGACTGCTCAAAAGAAAATAACACATCTTCTTCCACCAGCCAACCCTAATGGGAGGGGTTTTAATGCTACTCGGAAGTGTGTTTATCATGCCGGGGCACCTGGACATGATACTCAAGATTGTTGGGCCTTGAAGCATAAGATTCAATATCTAATAGACAATGGTGAGATCGTGGTCACCAAACCAGATTAACCTCATGTGCAAGACAACCCTCTTCCTCAACACAAAGAATAAGAGGTCAACATGATCAGTTGGAGCACTGTACAAGGTTCCAATTTTAATGGTGAATCATCCCAACCCATCAAAGACGGTGTTGACAAATGGGATTATGCAAAGTTCCAGTTTACCGTGGAATAAAAGATGAAAGCTCTTTCCAAACAAATTGAACAATTGGCAGAACTGGTGACCCACCAACATCAAGTCACACGCCAATTAATCAGGCAGGAACATGCTTATCTCCTTCCTTTTATTATGAATGCCTCCTCACCACCTTCAGAAAGCGAAGCTATGGAGGATACGGTTGTGAAGCGAGCAAATGCTAAAGCCCGTCGGGATTTTTCAAATCAGAGGGAATTCACCTATTTGGGCCAATCTATGGAGGAGATACTTCAAATATTGATCAGTGAAGGAAGAATTACCTTCCTTCTCCCTCCCATCAATCCCCGCTCAGGGCGGTTCAATCCTGATGAAATGTGTTAATATCATTCACATTCTCGCGGTCACAGCACAAAAGAATGTTGGGCACTCCGCCATCTCATTTAGAATCTTATTGATAGCGGTGTCCTGCAAATAGCAGATGATTACATTGTGCAGCTCACGGGTGGGAATGTATGTCCTACCAAATGGAAGGGATCAGTAGCAGTTATATCCGAAGTGGATGATGAGACTGTCAAAGTATTTCCCATATAACCAATTCAACTCAAAGGAGCTGAAAATCCTTTGAAAGTGGTCGCACCAGAGCCAATTTCTTTACCTTTCAGACCACAACATCCTGTTGTCAGCTTACACAAAATTCCATGGAATTATGGAGAAGCTGAAGGATCCACGTCTCATACTACTGCTACAGTGTCGAAGGAGAATCCGTTGTACCTTCCTCAATGGGTTGTCAAACCTACTTGCAAAGCAAAGGGGAAGTTTCCCATGGAGAAGATTGAAAAATTCCTCCGTACTATGGGCCACAATGAAGCCAAAGTGCTTTTAAGCTTGCGAGAAGCTCCACACCAGATTTTGATACTGGATTTGGTCTTCTCTTCCGAGGATCATCGGAAGATCTTACTGAAGGTTTTAGAAGAAGCATATTTGCCAAAATCAGTGGATGTGGAAAAATTTCAACATTTGGTTGATCACATTTTCAACAACAATGTGATATCCTTCACTGATGATGACATACCTCCCGAAGGGACCGGTCATTGCAAGCCTTTACATATTACAGGTTTATCTTCTAGGTACATGCTAGCTGGATTTTTGATAGATGGAGGCTCATCTCTAAATATCTGTCCTTATGCCACCTTGGTGAAGATGAATGTCAATCTCAGGCGGATCCAAAATAGCCATACGGTTATCAGAGCTTTTGATGGATCCCAACGAAATGTCGTCGGAAAGATTGAATTGCCAATTGAGATTGGTCCAAATACATTTAATGTATCCTTCCACATCCTTAAGATAGACTCAGGATACAACCTGCTATTGGGGAGACCATGGATACACATGGCTGGAGCTGTTCCCTCCACCTTACATCAACAACTCAAATACATTATCAACAACGATCTAGTCATCACAACGCTGAGCCGGATTGTCCTGAACAAGGAACTCTACCAATTATCAGCTTCAATTCAGAAGTTGAACTGGCCAGTTTCCATACTCTGGAAGTGAATAACACGCAATACCATTATATTGGAGCGCCACTTCCCGTACCCAAGATTTCTTCCGAAGTTATGCCGGCCACTCAAGAAATGATGTTATTGGGTCATCAACATGGACAAGGGCTTGGTAAGGATAAGAAGGGTATTAAGCACCCTATCCAAATATCCAGTCAAATTGGAACAGCCGGACTAGGCTATCCTGCCAGTTCCAGTTACAGGAATCCTTATAAGCACAAGCAGATTCCTTAAGCTTCCGCCGCACGGTGATTCTATATACCTTTACCTCATGAGTTGATGCAATCTTCAGTAAAGGTTCCAGCCCATGTTATGGCTATGCTATTTCCGAAACCAGTGCCAATCAAAGAAAAAGAGGTGCTGATTCCTGATCCCGAGGCGGAAGAAAAGGAACGGAAACGTAAACATGACCTTGCCTTGATGATGGCAGGCATTCGCGTCATTGTTCATGATGAACATACAAACAGATACACCCCAGACGATGATTGCCCAGATGTCATAGTTATCATTCGGGAGAAGGAAGACAATGACGATCCTTCCATCACTGCAGTCCATCAGGACTTTGCCCTCGACAATTGGAGCAGCACTCCATTCATTGGTCGACGAGGGTAAAATGGGCAGAAAATCCCTCTGCCCTGTAGATAACTTTAATTGCTTGCTTTCCTTTACAACACTAGCAGTTATTTTATCAAGTACATGCTAACACTTTTGTATGATCGAACAGTTGAATATATTAAGTGAAAGCATCTTTTGTTTCAGGACTCTGAATTTAGATGTGCCTGTCTTTGCTGATGACATGCCTTCTCTCCACAAGGGCTGTAACTTTGATGCAAAGTTGGACTAAGACTTGATGGACATCCAAGAGGACATTGAGACACCTCAAGAGATTAAGGAATGGGTCGCAGAAAAACCCAAACCCAATCTTGATCAAACCACTCCTTTCAATCTCGGAACCTTAGACAACCCTAAGCTAATCCAGATTGGTTCAGACCTTTCCACTAATCAACGGAATGAGATTGTTGCACTATTAACCCAATTCCAGGATGTGTTTGCATGGTCTCATGAAGACCTGGTGGGCTTGTCCGCTGATATTGTTCTTCATTGCCATCCCATTAAAGAAGGGTTCAAGCCAGTTAGGCAAATATCAGGCGATTAAAACCTGAATAGAGTTTAAAAGTTAAAGAGGAAATTGTGAAACAATTTCAAGCTGGCATCTTCATGGTGTCTACATATTCGGAGTGGATATCCAACATTGTTCCCGTGCCTAAACCAGGGGGAAAGGTGCGAGTTTACGTGGATTACCGGGATTTGAACAAAGCTTGCCTTAAAGATAGCTTTCACGTGCCCTTTATCCACATTCTCATTGACAATACTGCTCAATACGACATATACTACTCCTTTCTTTGATTGCTTTGCGGGTACCATCAAATTATGGTCGTTGAGGAAGATCGAGAAACCGCTTTCATCACGCCTTGGGGAACCTTTTGCTCAGACGGTTGTCATTCGGCCTCATCAACGCGCCGGGCAACCTATAATGAAGCTATGATGGCTCTTTTTCCACGATTTAATGCACAAAGAGATAGAGATCTACGTGGATGACATCATTTTCAAATCCCGGAAGGAGGATGACCATTTAGACCATCTCAAAAAGCTTTTCAGCGGGTTGCGTAAGTACAACTTGAAGTTGAATCCCGCCAAGTGCGCCTTTGGTGTTAAGTCAGGCAAGTTGCTAGGTTTCCTAGTCAGCCACAAAGGGATTGAACTGGATCCTACCAAAATCCAGGCCATCAAGGAAATGCCCATTCCTCAAATAGAGAAAGAAATACAAGGATTTTTGGGAAGAATCAACTTCATTAGCAGATTCATTTCTCAACTCACAGTAACCTGTGAGCCAATCTTCAAGTTGTTAAAGAAGAACTCCTCTATGAAATAGAATGATGAGTGTGAGAAAGCCTTCTTCACAATCAAAGAGCAACTGATTAACGCTCCTGTTTTGGTACCACCCAGGGATGATGTTCCCCTATTCATGTACCTGTCTATAAATGACAATGCTATAGTAAATTTTGCATCTTTGGGGTAGTAGAAAGACAATAGAGGCGAAGAACTAGCTATCTATTACCTCAAAGAAAAGATTCAAAGATCGGTGAACACAAGTACACTCGATTGAGAAGACTTGTTGTGCTTTAGCATGGGCTTCAATGAGGTTACAGCATTACCTCCATGGTCACACAACCCATCTCATATCCCGAATGGATCCTCTCAAGTATGTGTTCAGCAAGCCCATACTGAATTGTCGACTGTCCAGATGGCAGTTGATCCTACAGCAATTTGACATCGTCTATGTGATGCAAAAGTCTGTCAAAGGTCAAGGAATTGCGAATCAACTGGCCGCCGCACCTGCAGGGGATTACAAACCCTTAGAAACATAGTTTCCTGATGAAGGAGTAATGACAATTCAGCTACAACATCAGTATGATACATCCCGTATGTGGAGAATGTATTTTGATGGAGCTGTTAACACAGAAGGCTCTGGAGTTGAAGCAGTTTTAATATCCGATACAGGGGAACAATATCTCGTCACCGTCAAATTGCAGTTTGTCAGCACCAACAACACAGCTGAGTATGAAGGCTGTATCATGAGGCTAAAACTTTCCCGTTCAATGGGAATCAGGCGGTTAACTATCTTTGGGGGATTCTGAATTGGTAATCAAGCAATCCATAGGAATCTATCAAACCAAAGAATTACATTTGCTGCCTTACCATTGACAAGTTCTACAAATAGCTTTGGAGTTCGAAGAAATCTCCTTTTTACACATTCCTCGTAATAGGTATGATTTTGCAGATGCATTAGAAATGTTGGCCTCCTTGGTTTACATACCGGACAAGGAAAACATGCCAAACATCACGTTTGCTCTGTAAAAAGCCCTAGTTTATTGGAATTACATTGGAGAAGTATCAGATGAGCTACCTCCCATCACAACCCATGGTATCAGCACATCAAGGAGTATCTACGAGATGGATCTACACCCGCTAAGGCGAGCCTAACTGAGAAGAGGCGGATTCATCGACTTGCTATGAAATTCTACCTGAGCGGAGATGCACTCTACAAAAAAGATGTTGGATTAGGTCTCCTCAGATGTCTGGATAAAGACCTAGGTCAGAGACTCATGGATGAGATCCATGGTGGAGTATTTGGCCCTCACATGAGCGGACCCCTACTTGTCAAGAAAATTCTCAAAACAGGACATTATTGGCTTACATTCAAAGCTGACTGTGATGATCACATCAAAAGGTGCTATCAATTCCAGATTCATGGGAATTCTATCCACGCCCCTCCAAGGGAACTCCACAATATGAGTTCACCATGGCCCTACTCAATGTGGGGAATGGACGTGATCGGGCCCATCGAGCCCAAAGCCAGTAATGGACATCGATTCATATTCACCATGATCGACTACTTCACCAAATGGGTATAAGCAACATCCTTCCCCAGGGTTACTAAAGAAGTTATCATTGCTTTCATCAGAAACAATGTCATCTATCGATATGGACAACCAGAGGTCATTGTATTAGACAATGCTAAGAACCTCAACAACAAAATGATGGAGGAGTTATACAGAAAATTCCACATCAAACATCTCAACTCCATCATCTACAGTCCAAAGATGAATGGTGCTATTGAAGCGGCTAATAAAAACATCAAAAAGATCATGCAGAAAATGTCCGCCAATCACAAAGGACGGCTTAACCTCTTTCCTCTGACTTTATTAGCCTACAGAACTTCCATGCGAACTTCCACTGGGGCAACCCCCTACTCATTAGTCTATGGGATGGAAGCAGTGCTCTCCATAGAAGTGGAAATGGAATCCCTTAGAGTATTGATGGATGCTCAGTTGGATGAAGACCAACGGGTACAAAACAGGTATCACCAATTGTCTCTAATAGACGAAAGGCGATCCGCGGCTATCTTCCATGGTCAGTTATATCAGTAAAGGATTGCACGATCCTACAACAGAAAAGTCCGACTATGGCATTTCAAACGACGTGACTTGGTTTTGAAGAAGATCATTGAGAACCAAGATCAATCTAAGGGAAAATTTGCTCCTAACTGGGAAGGCCCATTTGTTGTCAAGGAGGTATTGACAGGCGGTGCTCTTAGATTGCAGGAAATGGATGGCGATGAATTTCCACAGCTTATCAACTCGGACACCGTGAAACGGTACTATGTCTGAAGTTACCATCAAACAAACATCCTGGTTTTAATCATCAAATCACCAGTCATTCCAGTTTTGAACCCTTCCCTTTCTACATATTCTTCTGCCCCTCAGGGAAATATACACTTCAAACCAGCAGCCTGGTTTTACCTCACTTGGAATCAGCAGCCTGGTTCCACTTCATTTTTTAAACCTTCATACAAATTCAGTTATAATGAAGATGGGATTTAACCTTTCACAATTTCGGTTATCCTGAAGATGGGATTGAACCTTTCACACTTGCAGTTTGTCCTGAAGACGGGATTAAAATTTTCTATGCATACAGTTTAACCTGAAGACGGGATCAAACCTTTTCACACCTGCAGTTTGTCCCCATTATGGGATCAAACTTTCTTCTCCCCGCAGTATAGCTTGCACATGGGATTCACACTTCTCTTTGCCTTCAATTCGTCCTGAGGGGTGAACTACGTCGACATGATCTCCCTGATACCCGGGGGTACGTAGGCAACCATATTCTATATGGCCCGATCGCAATAAAGAAAAACAACAAAAACATTTCATCCCTTTCTCTACAAAACAACAAAAACAACAGAAATACTTCTACACCCATCTGCCTTCCGCATTCAGCGCTGAACCTCCTACACTAGGTTCGAACTACGCAGACTTGATCTCCTCTAAAATAGGAGTACGTAGGCAGTCATTCATGGTGCAGTCTAACCCCTACCAGAACAACATACTTGTCACACGGTACTGGGATCTACCTTCAATTTGCCCCATTTCATCGGTTTCAGATCAAAGGGATCGAATTACCCAACCTCTTCTCACAAATAGAAGATTCGGTGACCATCTAAGCTGCGATCGTGCCTCAAAGAGCAATACCAACCCATAAGAGATGGAATTAACTAGGCTTCTCATAAATAGAAGTACTGGCGACCATCTGTGGTACGGTCAATCTCGGAGAGGAAGAAACCACCCTCCTCTCCACATTTTATACAAATACCAGTCCCAAGACACCAAAGATGGTAGGGATTTACAGAAATCAGTGATCCGTTTTGAGAGATCTTACGATGTCTCAATGTCCATCTATCAAGGATAAGTTCAGAATGCATCAAGATCACAGGGCCCTGGAGAAATAGGCAAACATCAAGCAAGTATCAAGGCATAACTAAAAGGGAAGTGAATCAAAATATATTTCCCTGCTATACATAATACTGTTTGATATATACATCTGTGTTGTACATGACAAAATGGCTAAGCTAGTCTGTGCAAGAAAATACAAAGCTATCTACAGATCTATGTGTATGCGGACTATCAGATCTAACATAGCATCCCTCTCTGATGACGGAGGAAGCACTGCAAGCTCCTGCCCAAGGGTATCTACACTAGCTAGCAGATCAGAGGCTAACTGCATGGTGGCATAATGCTCATCAATGTAAGCACTCATGTCGGCAAGACTGATAGTCATCTAGGATCTAACGGAAGTACTATCTGCGATGGCCATATCCCTAGCACTCCGCAATCAATGCAACCCTGGCTGATCTAGCCCCATCCCTCTATAACATAGCGGTATCTCTCTCATCAAGAGCTGTCAACATCACGGCCCTAGCCTAATCTCTATCATAGGTCATCAGATGTAAGCTCTGCTCCAAATGTTATGCCAAATACTGAGTAACAGTGGTACTCGGGGTGGGAAAATCCATCACAAATGCTAGCAGCCGAGCAGTCAAATCATCGATGGGAATAACAACCTCCTCTATAGGCTCCTCATCATCAGAATCAATCCCCTGCACTGTGGATACTGCCGCAGCCGATGCAGTCTCTGTCTCCATCCATACAGAATACTCTATAGAACAACCTGGATGACTGACAGAAAACTCAGTCAACTTTCGCTGATCCCAATAGGCATACAACCTGGATCTGTCTCTCCGATAAGCGATTGTGACGTGAAGCTACCGCTCATCGCCGCCTCATAAGGATGAAAATCCTGAAACTGGTCAAACTAACACATCACGGCCAATGCGTGGTAAGTAATCATGCCACTCAATCGAGCCAGAGGGAGATAATCCATGCCCAGAGCATGACTAATGAAGCTGTAGGGTGAGCTAAGCCCTGAACACGGTAATATGGAAAACGGATCCCTAATCCTTGCCAGGAAAGCTGACCACAATGCAGCATATGTGCACTCCGCGGGATGAAAGGAGTACGACATGGCTATCTCATGGGTGAAATAAAACCCCTGCTGTCTAAGTATGCCAATTGGTCTCAAGTGTGACATAAACCGCGACATACAAAGATGACCGAAGCTACTCAGTAAACACTCCTCACGGATAAGTGCAAGAAGATGTAGTCGACCTCAGTGTCTCTACGATAATCATTGGTACAATGGTACGACCCTCCCTGAGAGCTCTCACTACCATAATGACGCCGATATCCAGCTCATACATGTACCGCGGCCTGAAGACGTATGACAATACGCATAGAAGCAGTACATCTACTTTGGCTGAACACCAATGATCATCTGGTGTGGTGAAATCCCCGGAATGCCGTGCATAGCTGTCCTCAGAGCCAAACCTATCAAATAGGAAACACTGGGATATCACGTGGCCGGATGTAATCTCATCCTAGACCACTCTACGTCTCAATCCGGTGAGGGTCATGAACTATCTGCTCATGTCTCCAATAGCCATATACACGCAAGGTCTGTCTAGCGGTAGCATCGTCAACCGTGCATACTCCTCCAAAGTAGGAGTCAACTCCTGGGTCCCAAATCGGAAAACATGCATCTCCAATACCCAGTGCTCTAGCATGCCCTCTACAAATCCTGTGGGAACATGAAACATCAACAAGGTCATAGTATGTTGCAGCAAATCATCTACGATCACCATGTCTGATGGTGATATACTATCATACCATGAGCGCATACCAGCTACCACCACAAATGGTGGGGTATGATCAATATGGCTAACTGTCGAAGAAGACATCTGTGTGGGCCGTGTCATAAGACCATCCATGGGTCAATGCTGAATATCTCTGGACATACATATATACATACATACATATGCATAATACAATAACATGCATGATACAATAGATGGCAATATGATATAGGGAATGGAAAACTATACATACATTCCTAAGTATATCATCATCTAATACATCTCTGTACAGCTAAAATACAGGGAAATAGGGCGAAGCTACCCAACATACAACAGAGGCCTATCAAAAGATATAGCAAGAATGGGGCGAAGCTACCCAGATGCTAACAGAGGCCTATCAAAAGAGATAGCGAGAAATACATCAGAAACAGTCAAGAGTGTCGATGTCTACATCATCGATCCTATCCACCTGATGTAATTCCTCCTGAGTCACTTGATCTCTATCTATAGGGATGTCAGGCCGATACAAGGGAGGATCTGCACCGACAAAACTATATGGGTCACCTGAGGGACCAGCGCCAGAGCTGGAAGGATCAAAAGTATCTACCTTTGTAGGATCTCTGCCCAAATGCCGAATGAAAAGATTTGACCCGATCCAATTTTGCCGGTCAATCTATCAATCGTGTCACATGAGTCGGATCTCCGACTGTGCTAGCCAATTCGTCATCATCACGGATCACGGAACCATATCCCCATAAAGCGTGGTGGCGAGTCCGAGCTCCAATCGTACGAGGGATCCACCAATGCTGAAACATCTCTTGAGAACAGGGGCCCTCTGACAATGTAAAGCCGTCAATCCCCATTAATGGGATATCAATGACGGGTGATTGCGAAATAGGCCAATAACACCTGGTAGGAGGCAAGATCGGCATACGAATCTCACCTGTAGTGCTCCTAATATCACGTTCTCCTAAATAGAGCTCCCATCCTCCATATGTGAAGAGAGGAATCCTGCGGGTGGAAATGACGTACTCTACTCCAATCGGGTACCCATCCTTAAAACCAACTCCCAAATGCTCTCCAGAGTAGGGAATCCATGTGATGACATCAGTTGTCAATAGCTCCAGTTGTAGGCGACAATGAGTGAAACCCTCAGCAACAGAGACCTCCGTTAGTATGGAATGATGCCATCTCCATCCTCGTGGATAGGTATCTAAACCTAACACGCTCACAGGACGCAAACAAGCAAGCCTCTCATAGGCCCAAAACTGCCAACACAAAGGCAAACATCTGCTGTCAGTCAACACTCTTAACCTATACATGGGAAAAGACAAGAGAAACACTCACCAGCAGAAACGGGTAAAATCCTAACCACACCTCGGTCAAGCCCTGCGATCGCATGGGCATTCCCCTGAGGAAGTAGGCAAAGGTGTAGGAACCCCAATCATACTCTCCTATACGGTCCACGTGTCGAGTAGCGCTGATCAAAGCGAAGGACACCGTAGAAGATTTATCTGCTATGAAGCAGCCCCTAATGATCATCAGGAACAATCGCCAAAGAATGCGATCCCTGACTCTCAAATCATCGGGTATGGGCTCACTTAATACCCCGCTCATAGCATCTACGCTCAAAGGACCTGTACGAACAGTCCTGCCCTTTAGCGCCTCTGCCGGAACTCCCAACAAGGATCTGATGGCAGTAGGGGTGATATCCGCCGTCTGCAGGCACGACTCCTCCAAACTCCATACCGTGATAAACCACCAATCCATCGGTGTCATCATCACCTCACGTCCCGGCAAATGGGAGGATCGAGTCAGGTGAAACCACTGTTTCAGACAATGCCCCGAGGTAACCCCGAGGGGACAAATGACTGAGGTAGAATGGAGAAGAATACATAGAGTGGATGCTAAACCAGTTCCCTCAAGGCTGTGTGAGGCCAGGAACCTACATCAAATGCAGATCAACATCAGACTCCTTAACTCCTCATCAATAGGAAATAAGGAAGATTAAAGATCTAACTGCATACCTCGTTTGCGTGCAGGTATACTGAAGGATGCCTACTCAAGTCACCCAGAAGATCTGGGCTCACCACTTGGATACCTGGAAATTCCCTATGGGGAACACGTACAGCAGGAGCAGGAACCTCGATCAGTGCATCCTCCTCTTCGTCCTCGACATTTGGAACTTCAACCCGAATAGGATGTATCACCACCTTCAAAAAAGCGACGAGGTTTGTCCTAGTAAGCAATGAATGAGGCTCTTCAAAAGCCCTCCTCCGTACACCAGATATGGTCTTGTAGGAACTACTCGGCTGATCCGGATCCATGATATCTGGACAACAAGTCTCCAAATCACCCCAGAAAGGGTGTTGTGACAACCGAGACTTTGTGATTTAATTTTAAATATTTATTAGATTGAATAAATATTTTTTGATGAATTAATTATTAGATTAAATGATTAATTGAGGAAGTTGTGGTAGATTAATTTAATTATATGTGTTATATTTATTAAATTAATGTGGAGAATTTTTATTATTCGAAGTATGTGATTATGTGAGCTTATTGTATTAAAAGAAATATTTAATAAGCCTGATAGTATTTTAATTATTAATTAGAGATTTAATAATTGATATTATTATTAAATGAGAAAATTTAATTATGTGACTATGTGCATTATTTAGAAATCATTATATTTTATTTAAAGTAAATTAAATAAGATATTGATTTATTTTATAAAGGAGTGTGATATTATTTAAACTATATGATAATGTTTTATTAAATTAAATAGTTTTTGAAATATTTTCTTGCTAGCCAAACATGGAACTAAGGGAGGTTATGGGCAGTTAACCCATGACTGGGTAACTGACCACCAACGCGTCAGTTCATTCTTTTATTTATACGTCTTCTTTCTTTTCATTTTTTTTGGCTAAGTCGGCATTAAATGAGAGAGAGGAAAAGAGAGTTTGAGAATTTAGAAAATTGTTAAGGAGATTATGAGTGCACGATTGAAGAACAGGTTGAGAAGAATTTCACCATACGCAAAAGTTATATTCTACACTTTGGGTAATTTTCCCCAACCTAATTCTCATATTTTACGTTATTTAAGTTTTGATAAAATGGCTTCAAAAACTCTGTAAGGTCTCTCATTAATTGTAAAGAGTAGGAATTATGTGATTATGTGTTAATATAACATCATAGCATGTTTTAATATATATTATATGGGTTTCCATATCTTGATTTCATGAAATTATCTGAAGAAAAGATTTTGAGTATGTAATATTGCCATATGGCTTTATACGTATTTTTAATATGTCAAACATAAATTATTTTGCAAAATTCACACACTTGTATGATTATGCTTGATAAAATGAACAAAACGAAATTTGAATGGTTGGATTTGGTCTTATATAGAATTTATGGCGTTGAATTTTAGAATTTATGTTCAAAACTTCAAGAACATCAAGAACAGTACAATTTGCATGATTTAATTATGTAATTATGTGTTTTAATGGGTTAAATCGCTCTATAAATGTTGGGTAATGATTATGTATGAATTATAACATGTGGGTATGTGTAATTTGATGAAATTAGTGTTCAAGAAGTGTTTATTTCTTTGAATTACGTGTTCTTCATGAATCTGAAATTGAGTCTGGGGTTTCACTGCTTGGCTAACTCCGATTCATTTCTTCTTATTGCTACAATATCATGTGGCCAAGATGCCAAAGTACCATACGCCATGATGCCACGGCGCCAAGACCCAGTATAAAAGTGGTGCCGCAGTGCCACTTAGCAGAATGTCCAGAAAATGTTTTTTTAAAGTGTTCAAGTATAGAAATGTGTTGGTAACTTAGTCTAATGAATATAAAGACTTGTTAGACCTATAATGAGATGTTAAAATAAATTTTTAACATGTCCATAACACAATTACGTGTGAATTGAATGATCAAATTCATAGTTACCTTATTGTTTGTGAAGTCTTAATTTTTGACAATAAGTGTAGTAATTGACTAAGTATAGCCATGAACTCGAGTTAGACAAAGAATAAACTTGTGATGTTTATTATGTGATAATTGATTGGTGTTGTGAACATGAATGATATGTAGGATTTAAATCAAAGAAGCGGGTTTTATTAACGTGTAATCTACTTACGAGGCAAGTTTTTACCCTAAACTTTTCGTTGAGCAAGTTTCCTAACCCTACTTGTTATCATTGAGCAAACTCTCATTATTATTGATTAAGTCATTTCAGTATATTAAAGCTTATTAATCCTTCAAGCATGATGTTGTTATACAATAATTATTCTATTGTATACTTTTGAGATTTTATCCAAGTTAAATTATCGTTATTGTTAAACCTTATTAGACTAGCGAACCCTTATTGATTCGGGACTAGTCCATAGTTGATGAGCGTTCTAAATTTTAGAACCCTTGATGAATTATCCAAACCAAACTTCCTTTAAATGCATGGACTCGAATGTCAAACCGAGATGAACAAGCTCAGATAGGGGATTACTTACGCGTTAGCGTTAAGATATTGTGCGCATGATATGGTACTAAGGGTGATCCCCTAAATACGAGAAGAAGAGTCCATAGTCTTATGACTGTTAAAGGTTTCAAGTATAAACACTTGACAACTTAGGACATAGTTCAAGGTCTTATAACCCTCAAAAATTCTTTTGATTCTTGTTATTCATTCATGATTCAAAAGTTGAGCTTTTATATTCGAAGTTATTATTTTTCTCGCATGTTATTATTCATTGT
This sequence comes from Panax ginseng, assembly GCA_020205605.1. Taxonomy (NCBI): domain Eukaryota; kingdom Viridiplantae; phylum Streptophyta; class Magnoliopsida; order Apiales; family Araliaceae; genus Panax; species Panax ginseng. The sequence continues at coordinate 53,881,575 of CM035129.1, read as the reverse complement.
TATATTGTTATACTTGTGGGAAATCGTGCTCACTCTTGCGTAATAATAACATTGCAGTTAAGAACGAAAGAGCAGACGAACCTTCCACTAGTAACGACAAAGGCAAGATTAACAAGTAATGAAGACTGATTAGAATTGATGTTAATTAAGACTTATTTGTTTATGTTTCCACATAGATGATTTAAGGTTAGAGTAACCTGGGATTTAATTATTATGCAGTTGATGTAACCCCATAAGGGGAGAGATTTATTATTTATTTCTATCTATTGCATGGTTTGCATTTATTTATGGGTAGATAGATAGATGATGTTTGTACAGTGAACACCAAATCCTGTGGAAATGGAAGTACCGGATTTGGGGGTGTCACAGGTTGGTATCAAAGCTATAGGTTATGAACTTTAGGTGGGCGAACAACCTTAGGTAGTAGCCTTGTAGGAGATCGAGAACATAGTGATGGTAAACTCTTATCGAGTTCTAAGAAATGAATTTCTGAATTCATTGAAGATAATAATAAAACATTATGTGCTTATGTGTTAATCTATGTGTTCGCTAGCACAGATTAGTAACTAAAACTTAAAGTTTTGTTGTCAGAGTGTCGGATGTTGGAGGAGCTAGTCGAGCTGGGGAGGAGGAACCCCGAATACCTACAGAGGAGGAGGCCCGAGACATTCATGTCGTCAGGGAACAACTGGTGCAGAGAGAGCCATCTCCTTTGATCACTGTTGTTGGTCAGGAGCATAAGCCTAAGACTGATCCAGAGGAGGATCCTGAGGAAGAAGAGGAAGAAGAGGAGTTCCCACAGAACTCTATTGATGCTGAGATGTATGATGCACTTTATGATCGTAAAATAGAGTTACAGGACATTGTCCGAGATCTGACTAAGCGGGCGGTTAGTCAGCAAATTACTATTGAGCAGAGGGATAGAGAGATTGTGACTCTTCACACACGTTTGGGAAACGTGGAGTGGGATCTGGTTCACGAGAAAGGTCAAACCGAGGACAAGTCCGCAGAGATAGAAAAGTTGAAGAAGGATCTAAAAGAGAGCTCCGAGAGGCTTGCCATAGCAGAGGAGGGCTGGGTACGAGAGTCACGTCGTGCTGATCTTGCAGAAGATGATCATCGTGCGAAGAAGGCTAAACTTGAAGAGACGTATTCTACACTAAAAAATGCAATGGATGCGGTCCAAGATCAAGTTAGGAAGTATCCAATCCGGTTTGAGGATCTACCATCATATATACTAGATCGCAGAACGATGTCTCGCATCATCGAAGAGGAACGTAGCAAGGCTATTCAGCGCCTTAACAGACAGTGATAGTATTAGTTTAATTATGTGAAAATTATTTGATAGTTAATGATGTAAATTCCGATGTGATTATAAACAAAGGAATATGTTGATGTTTTAAATCCTGTAGATTCCTTATCTCTGGATAGTTGATGTAAATAGCAGTGACGCTATCTTATGATGTTAAAACTTTTGAATTTAATGAGAATGTCAAAGTTTATTTGAATTGATGTGTTAAGTGAGTTATTATTAAACGTTTTAGTTAAGTCTTAAATGTTTAAGAGATTGAATAAAGACCTAATAAGCATATATTCTTAACAGAAATATGCCGCCTACAAGAAGTCAAAATCGTCAGCAAGCCCAAGAAGGGTCAACAAACAATAACAACGACGCCAATGCTAACCCCGTTCAGCAATTGGTAAACCTTTTAGATGGAGCACTTAATAATCAACCACAAGCTCCACCAAACACCTCGTTTAAGGACTTCAAGGCGGTGGGATCGCCAGAGTTTAAGGGTTCTATAAACCCAATTGAGGCTCAGACCTGGGTTACGGAGATGGAGAAGGTGTTCGATGTTGCTAAAGTAAGGGAAGATCAGAAAACCGCATTTGCGACGTTCATGCTGAAGTTCAAAGCCAGTTATTGGTGGCAGGAAAATAAAGTATGGGGAGGTGAAGGTGTAATAACATGGGAGAGATTTAAAGAGATGTTCTTCGTGATGTATTTTTCGGCTAGTTCACGAAATCAGATGAAAGTTCAGTTTCTAGAGTTGAAACAAGGGAGTATGTCAGTAGCTGATTACGCGGCAAGGTTTAACGAGTTGGCTAGGTTCGCCACATACCAAGTGCACACCGACGAGAGGAAGGCAAGACGATTCGAACAGGGACTGAAGCCCTGGTTGTATAGCAAGGTGTCAATGTTTTAATTGAACACTTTTACTGAAGTGTTAGAAAAGGCCATACTCGTTGAGGGAGGAAGTGATGCAGTAACTAAGTTCAATCAGGATAAAAAGAAGAAGAAAAGTGAGAATGAAGGCAACAACAAAACTGGTGGGAGTAGTACTAGGGGTAATCATAGTCAGAAGAGGAAGTGGTCTGATAATTCGTCGGCTGGAAGTCAACAGGGAGGGCAGAAGAAGAAGATAGAAGCGTGTCCAACCTACGGAAAAACTCACTTGGGTGTTTGCATGAAAGGGAAGCGAGTGTGCTACAATTGTGGTCAGGAAGGCCACATAGCACCAAACTGTCCGAACCCAAAGAAGGGTTCCTGCTTCACATGTGGCTCAAAGGACCATCTTGCAAGAGATTGTCCTAAGAATGTATCGGGAGGGACGAGTTCAGGAGGAAATAGAGGAAATATTGGTGGAAGCACTCTAACCATTGCAGGACCAACCGCAACCAATCGGCAAACAACGTAGCGTTCAACATGAGCGGTGCAAGATGGTGCGATCTCGTGATGTGGTGTCAGGTATCATTCCGATCAATAAAGTTAATGCGTATGTATTATTTGATTTAGGTGCTACTTGCTCATTTATATCCGATGACTTTGCTAAGAACTTAGAATTGCTTAAGGATGAGTTAGAATACCCCATGAACATAGAAATTGCGAATAGAGAAATAATCCCTGTTAAGTATGTGCACAAAAACTGTAGAGTGGATATTAAGGGTAATATCATGAACGTAGATCTTATTCCTATCCGACTCGGAGAATTCGATGTTATTTTGGGTATGGACTGGTTATCCAGTTATGGTGCGGTAATTGACTGCCAGAAGAAACGTATTAACCTTATGACTCCGTCAAAGGTTGTGTTTTATGGTAGCAAGTCGCATAGACAAGCGAGTTGTCTGACAATGATGCAGGACAGGAGGTTGTTAAGGCAAGGCGGTGTAGGATATCTAGCTTACATAATCGATAGTCGTAAAGAGAATCCGAAAATAGATGAGATTCCAGTAGTGAGAGATTTCGCAGACGTATTTCTGGATGATTTATCGGGACTTCCTCCAGATAGAGCAGTTGAATTCGTGATCGATTTAGCTCCAGGAACGACTCTAATATCAAAGGCACCATACCGAATGGCACTGGTAGAGATGAAAGAACTGATGGTCCAACTACAAGAATTACTAGACAAGAAGTATATTCAACCAAGCGTATCACCGTGGGGAGCGCCGGTTTTATTTGTGAAGAAGAAGGACAGAACAATGCGACTTTGTATAGACTATAGAGAACTGAATAAGGTCGCGATTAAAAATAGGTATCCATTACCGCGAATCGATGACTTGTTCGATCAGTTGAAGGGAGCAAGATACTTTTCAAAGATAGATTTGAGGAGTGGTTATCATCAACTGAAGGTGAGACCAGAGGATGTACCAAAGACAGCGTTTAGAACACAATACGGTCACTTCGAATTTTTGGTAATGTCATTTGGTCTAACAAATGTTCCTGTAGCATTTATGGGCTTAATGAATGGAGTGTTCAAGCCGTTTTTGGACAAATTCGTAGTGGTATTTATAGATGATATTTTGGTATATTCAAAAACCAAGGAAGAACACGAAGAGCATTTGAGGATGACATTAGAGACATTGAGAAGAGAGAAGTTGTATGCTAAGTTTTCAAAATGTGAATTTTGGATTGAAAGAGTACAATTTCTTGGACATGTGATCAATCGAGACGGAATTTTGGTGGATCCCTCCAAAGTCGAAGCTGTGATTAACTGGGATCAGCCGAAGACGTCGTCGGAAGTAAGAAGTTTTCTTGGATTAGCGGGTTATTACAAAAGATTCATTCAGGATTTTTCCAAGATCATAACTCAGTTGATTGAATTTGACTAGGAAATTGGTGAAATTTTTTTGACCGGAGAAGTGTGAGGAAAGTTTTCAAGAATTAAAGAAGAGGTTAAGTTCATTTTGTGTTATCTCTTCCGGATGATCTGTGAAATTTTGTAGTTTATAGTGATGCATCGCACAAAGGACTAGAGGCGTGTGCTTATGCAAAATGGCGAAGTCATTGCGTGCACAGCGTCCACAAAACCGAAAGATTATGAGAAGGGTATCCAGACCCACGACTTGGAGTTAGCTGCAGTGGTTTTTGATTTAAAAATCTAGAGGCACTATCTCTATGGGGAGAAGTGTGAAATATATACAGATCACAAGAGTTTGAAATATATTTTTACACAGAAAGAGTTGAATATGCGCCAAAGAAGGTGGTTGGAGTTAATTAAGGACTACGATTGTGAGATTCTATACCATCTGGGTAAGGCAAATGTGGTGACCGACGCCCTAAGTAGTAAAGGTCAGGAGAAATTGATGATGTTGACCGCTCAGGAGGAGCTAATTTTAGCAATGGAAAAGCTGGAATTGGAAGTGAAGTATCCTATGGAAATTGATGAGAAACTATTCCAGATGCAAGCTGGTACAACTTTACTGGATAAAGTTAAGGAAGCTCAACTTCAGGACGAAGAATGTGAGAAAGTGAAGAAGAAGATATCTGAAGGGACTGAACTGAGATTCAAAATAGACAGTGAGGGACTACTAAGATTTGATAGCAGAATTTGGGTACCACCAGTACCAGAGATTAAGGAAGAAATTTTGAGCGAGGCTCATAACTCACGATATTCGATTCACCCTGGTAGTACCAAGATGTACCAAGATCTTCGACAACACTTTTGGTGGCCAAATTTGAAACGAGAGGTTGCAGAATGTGTTGCCAAGTGTCTGACATGTCAGAAAGTAAAAGCAGAACATTATAGACCGAGTGGGTTACTACAACCTTTAGAAATCCCAGAGTGGAAATGGGAACATATTACGATGGATTTAGTGGTTGGCCTACCGACAACTCAGAAAGGCTACGACGCAGTATGGGTTATTATTGACCGATTGACGAAATCCGCACACTTCCTTCTGATCAAAATCAGATTCAACTTAGATCAGTTGGCAAGGTTATATGTGAAAGAGATTATTTCAAGGCACGGAGTTTCGGTGTCAATTATTTCTGATAGGGATCCGCGCTTTACGTCGAACTTCTGGAAACGTCTACAGGAATGCCTGGGTACATAGTTACGAATGAGTACGGCATATCACCCTCAGACAGATGGACAGAGTGAAAGAATAATTCAGACATTGGAAGATATGTTAAGAGCTTGTATAATGGACTTTAAAGGAAATTGGGATGACCATCTACCGCTCGTAGAGTTCGGCTACAACAACAGTTACCACGCTAGTATTGGCATGCCACCCTATGAAGCGTTATACGGCAGAAAGTGCAGGACTCCACTATATTGGGATGAAGTTAGCGAAAGACAACTACTAGGCCCGGAATTAGTACAACAAACAACAGAAATAGTCAAAGTGATCTGAGCGAGATTGACAGTAGCTCAAGATAGACAGAAGAAATACGCCGATCCACACCGTAAGAATGTTGAATTCGAGTCGTGTAATTATGTGTTTTTAAAGGTCTCTCCTTGGAAGGAAAAGATCAGGTTCGAAAAGAAAGGAAAATTAAGCCCAAGATTCATTGGACCCTTTGAAGTTCTGAGAAGGGTCGAAGAAGTTGCTTATGAGGTAACCTTACCTCCAGCTCTAGAGAATGTCCACAATGTTTTCCATGTCTCAGTCCTACGACCCTACAAACCTGATTACAAGCACGTGATTGAATATGAACCCCTACATTTTGACAAAGACTTATCTTACAAAGAAATTCCTGTTCAAATTATCTTCTTATACTAGAATTTTGAGTTTTGTACAGATCAGTCCTGAAATAGTTGACGAAGCCTCAAGGCTTGCTCCATCTTTTTTTCATGGAGGCGCTTACTTATAGAGGTCAGCTCGGAAAAGAACAAGTTCTAAGAAATAAAGTAATACCTTATGTTAAGGTAATTTGGAGGAACCACAACGCTGAAGAAGCTACGTGGGAACTCGTAGAGAATGTAATGAAGAATTATCCTCAATTGTTTACTTATATGCATGCATTATTTTAACATACATCTATAGTAGAGTTAAAAATGCATGACTACCCAATACCTACATTTTAGGAAAAATTTTCCATAGCCCCTTTGTAAATGGGACTATCCACATGCACATAGGCATGACTAGGTGGCCATTCAGTAGCACAAATGTACATAGTCATATACATCCTGTATGCATCAATACATTGCAGTAAAAAATCCGTTAGTGTAGTCTAATTACCAGGATTATTTTGCTTGTCTACCTTTACTCATTTGTCCTCATATAGATAAGAAATAGATGTAAAAAAGGGCCAATTTGATTATTTCAAAAGTCAAATTTTTTCACATCAATATGTTCAGCATGGTTTAATACTAACATTTACTATGTTGAATATTTTTTATCAAGTCATATCAGCATGCATATTTACTACTATGTGTCTAAATGCATTTCATGCGATAAGTCATTTTTCAACGGACAGAAATTGGAAAAAAATACATGCATGTGTTACCAGGACAGTGAAGAAGCTTGTATGGTGGCAGAATATGCAGAAAGTTGCCCGAACTCAGCAGATCTGAAGAAGAGCTCTCAGATTTCCTTCATTGCAATAACTTGAAAATGACTTATGAAAGCAACCAAATTACTATACATAAAGTAAACGCGGTTGGCATGAGCTAACTGCAGCTCTGCGAGTACCCTAAGACTCTCTACATGGGTCCCACACCTTCGGCTCGCTCCAGTTAGAGTTGCAAAGGAGGTCTCACAAGTTGAAAAGACCAAATCAGGAATAAAAGTACTACGCGATTGAGAGGAATAACCTGAAATCCTGGTTTCTCGTCGGTAAGAGTTAAACTCCCATCGTCTCAAAGGTATTCGCCTGAATGCAGGGTATACTATACCAATGAGCTCAGCTTTCATAGATCTTGCTCGGTAATACCCCACAAAGGTCCGATGCCATCATTTGTAGGGTTACAACCCTAAAAACCTCCCCGGCGGGGGTTACAACGCAAAACCACGACATATCAAACCTCTTCAGCGGGGGTTACAATGCCGAAGTTATCAACATCTACGTACCCCATCGAAGCAACCTTCCCTGGCGGGGGCTACAATGCAGTACTACCATTGACACATACATCAATGAATGTCAAACAGCCTTGACAATGCATCCAGCAGGGATTTATCCGGTGATACACACATTAGCAAAGATCAGGCAACCCTGATAACAACAAACTGTTGGCAGTAACTCCAACAGAATGAAGGAATATGTTATACACATCCTCAAACAGACAAAGTTGTATCCCCACAGATCTCTTACACACAAGAGGTACCTCTATGGAATATAAGCCAGTGTCTAGGATTCAGGACTTTGGTGATAGCCCCAACGTCAACATCCTTGGAGACTTGGATCACATGTCTAAGCCATCACTGATTGTCATCCCAGCAGGATTACCTGACAATTATTCATGCATTCTACATGCATTTGCATCATGTTACTGCATATAGCATCATGTTTATATTGCTTGCATTTCAAGTGTCTAGGATTCTTTATCCTATCCATGCCTTGCATTGCATGAATATGATAAAGAGGGCATCTCGTGAGACACTCAAAATTTTCTACGCCCTATTACTAACATTGCGGGGAGGGTAGATTCGTCTTTGGAGATAACCACGAAAGGCGACTTACATCCATTAGGATACTACTAGGAAGTTTAGCTCCAACCCAGAACACAAAATAGGAACATTAGTTCTAACCCAAAACACAAACCGGGAACATCATTTCAAACCCTGGAACACACACCAGGAATGTCATTTCCAATCTCAGAGATAACCCCAAGATATGTAGATCAAAAGACCGGCAACAACACCGGAGAGGACAGTTCTGTCTAGGCGATAACACTACGACGCTCAGTTCCAGTCCCAGAGATAACACTGGGAGTAGAAACCCCATCCTTGGTGATAGCCTCAAGAGATGCCATTACAGTTCCTGCGATAACCCCGAAAATGCTTGCTTCAAACATATGCAATCAGCTTCAACCACAGACATCCTGTCAAGGTACACACACCTCAGACCCAAAAATAACCAGGGGCAGACAGGAACATCCATAGATGACCGTGAGATATACAAACAAGCAGCAGTCCAATCTCAGATGTAACCCTGAGCAACATCTGCTTTCCTCTTAAACCGGCGATAACCCCGGTGAGGAGTCACAACGTCATCTTACCATCTCAACAAGATGATATCGTGGCATACCAACAAGTAGTCCAATCTCAGCTGTAACCCTGAGCAACGTCTACTTTCAACTCAAACCGGCGATAACCCCGGCGAGGAGTCGTCATCTTGTTCCTTCGACAATGGCACATCGTCTCAACACTTCATACATACATATATACAACAATATCCCACAAGAACCGAGGAGTAACAATCCCGAGTGACTATTACGTGTGACATTACTTTGGATAGAATTTGAAGCTTGAAGACCATGGGCATAAACCCCTCTTCCTAACTTCGTACAACCTCTAATCCATGTCATTGCGTAACTCTCAACACAAGCGGTCCAAAGAAGGTCAGATATACCTCGTTTAGATGCTCGGATTGAAGTTTTGCAAGTTCGAGCAGACATTACAGTGCATGAGTGCACGTACTACGAGACGACGGGACCCGTGAGGCTCGAATGCATCACGACCAAAGTGTAGTATAGTACAAGCAATGCTGCAGAATAATGTATACTACGACCATCATGCATATATCTATACAAGCCTTGGGGTCAGCCATTTGAGAGGAAGAGGGAGGTAAAAAGGCGAGGAAGCCCTGTCCATTTTACTCTGCATACACATCTTTTGAGTGTTTTCTCACTTCTAAACACTAGTTAGCTCACATATAGCTATCTTTTATCCGGCGGGAGATGAGTGTTTATCCATTTAAAGTCAATAGAAGTCTACTTTGGCAGCCCACTATAAGCCTTCTTCTCATATTAGCACACACTGTTGTACACGTTGAGAGTCGTATGAGTGTGTTTGCCAGGACTTCGGTCTGTGGTTTTCATTTCTGTATGTATATATATATACTTATATATATATGTATATATTTCATATATGGACTAACATTATCGAGTTAATGCCTCGATTGAGCCTAGAATTTGGTCTGGAGCATTTAATTGGTTATATATATATATATATATATATAAACTATGGTCAGACTCTGTCTGATGTGCCTGGATTTTATATCCGGCGCGTTTAATTTCTTTTATATATATATATATATATATATATATAATTGTTGTCAGACATATCTGATAAGCCTGGATTTTATATCCGGTGCGTTTAATCACTTATATATATATATACATATATATAATTACTGTCGGACATATCCGATGAGCCTAGATTCACATCCAGTGCGTTTACTACTTTTATATATATATATATATATATATATGTACATATATATATATATATTTACATTTCTGTCAGGCCTAGAGTTTACTTCGTGGCCTTTTATAGCTTTATTTACATTTCGTCCTGCCTGGAGTTTACTTCGTGGCAGTTGCTCGCTTTTACAACTTTATTTATATTTCGTCCCACCTGGAATTTACTTCGTGGTGGTTGATCATGTCCATATATATATATAAATTTACCGCTTTTATATATTTATATTTTCGATCCCCCATGGAGTTGCTTTGTGGTGGTTGATCATGTCTGTATATATATATTTCTGACTTTTATATATATATCGCCATCGCTTTCCATACAAATTGCGTTATCATGTGAGCCTAGAAATCATGTGATCACAGGTTGATTTCATGAATCTAGATTGGTTCCCATGATGGACATTTTTCACCATTTATAGTTGTTTCTATATATTATTTTATAGTGTCTGAATTTCCTTGGATGGCTGTCATGCCCATGAGGAGTTCGATATTGTTGTATATTATTTTCTCGAGAATGCTTCACATCTCGAAAATAAAAGCAAACAAGCCGAACATTTAATAATAAAATGGAAGTATGAAAAGGTCTCAATTCATATTGAGCACAGGGTTTGAAAAACCTCTTTTATAAAATGTCATTGCTATATCTTGGTTAAAACTGAATTTTCCTATAAAATTCAAACCTTGTGTATATAGGTGCGAACGAGGCCTCACACTACTTTCAAATAACTGCACATTGATCCACACATACACACAAACACACACATTCATATAACAATTTCTTTGAAAAGTGGTGGTCACCGTGGTAACACGGATGTCGGGGGGTGCCTAACACCTTCCCTCCGCATAATCAAGCCCCTAGACCCAAAATGAATCTCAATTTCACAGACCCGTCTAGTAGTGTCAAAACACTGGGTCAATATGTAAACCTTTTTGGTTGCGTTGGTGCAACCAGTTAAATACACCAATTGGCGACTCTTAAAGTCAAATCGTCGACATTATATATGTCAGACCTTTTTCACTTATTTTTTTCAAACAAATCTCACATTAACATAAGAACACCAAAGAACAAGTAACGAAAAGGGACCCTCAAAAATCTCGACATTGACATTTACGATCTTAGGGTATCCTAATCCTTTTCCTCCTGACATCTACACACATAAATTATCCTGATTAGCATATAGTGTATACACACAACAAATAATAGTTTAATTTAAGTTATCTTTTATTTTTGTTTGACAATGAATTTATTCGATTCATCTCCTTTTAAACTCTATATGAGTTATTTGTACTTTCAACGTTTTCCTCTGCTCTAAGGTTATAGACTAAGGTCTACTCCAACCTATGGTTTCTAACCCTAAAGCTTTGATACCAACCTGTGACGCCCCCAAATTCAGGTACTTGAAACCTGAATCGGTGCTTCACGATACCATTTTTATGAGCAGAATAATACTAATAATAATAACAATAATATAAATATTAAAGTTAATTTACATATCAGAGTCTGAATCCCAGGTACGCGACCTTTAAACATTCATTACATGATACTTAATAGTTATCATAGTCTTAATAAAGTTATACTATTACATAGAATACCATAAATCTTATTCTGTTTGCTTTCCTTTTCCTTTGTTTTTGCATGAGCCTTCTGGTTGTTCACACTTAGCTGAAAATATTTAATTTAAGCAAGGATGAACATTTGAGTGCCCAGCAAGTAATAACAATTATAAATATTAGCTAAAAGGATTAAATGTTTTCTTTGTACTACCCTTCTACAACAAATCAAAAGTTGTGAAGTAATCTGAACCGATAATAATAACATAACAACTCTCTATCAAATTTTTGAAACTACGAACTGACTATAAATAGGTTTAAGGTGACACTATGAACATTATTTTAAATTTTCAAATAGGTTTAGCAGAACTTCATCCGCAAACCGTCATAACTTACGGACACGGGGGTTGATCAGCCCGTCATGCCCTGTATTGATCAATACTACATGCAAGAACGATATCATCGTTCACTCTATTCGCCTTGGGCGAATAAAAGTTTTCCCATGTTTGGGATGTTCATACTTAATCGGGAATCCAAACCAAAACAATTTGATTGAATACAAAAAGGTTTTATCATATTCAACAATATTTCTAAATCTGTGTCTAGCTGGTCAAATAGCTTAGACGGCTTTTACTTATTGTATACATACTGGTGATCAATAGGTGTGTATATATATATATATATATATATCAACATGTGATTAAATACAATGATTATACAAGTGGGAAAACTTGAATAACCATATTTAGAAATTAACGAACATAATATATATATATATATATATATATATCTGAATTACCATATAGTACCATGTTGATAATCAATGATCGAATATAACATATATAACAATAGGGTTAATACTCTGGTACAATAATAATATAATTCTAAAACTTTCTTACTCATGTCCATTGCATAAAGAAAATGCAAAGGTAGGATATTTGTCTGGCCTGCTGCTTATAATACACAACTTAGTTCTTATATTTTGTATAATAACTTATCAGTAATAAGATCATTTTATTGATTAGAATAACATATCGTAACACATAATACTACTTATTGCAGTGAGCACATAACCTAATCACATTGCCACACATGTTCAACAGTCATCGGATCACAAACAAACACTTATACAGTCAAACTATATAGGTTCAGATCAATTTCGGTAACATTTCGGTGTACCGACAGCTTTATCGGGTAATTATCGATTTTATTTGTTAATAAAACTCTAATCTGTATCTTAAAGATTATCCTGGATAATTTAAACATCAATCATATTATTTTTATAAATGACTTATAATAATTTATAATTAATTATTATAATTTATCATAATTTTTCAAACTTTGGAATCATTATTAAATGATTTAAATATTAAATAATTCTATTATCATTAATATTTAAATAATATCCAAATATTAATGAAACCTTTAAAGTAATTTATAATAACTCAAAATATTTTTAAAGTATTAATATTACCCTTAAATGATTTTTAAAACATTAAAAATTATTTTTAAACAATTATCATTAGTATTTAAATATTAAGGTATTATTTATTAAAATATTAAAAGTCATTAATTATAACTTAAAATATTTTTAATTCATTTATATCCTTTTAAATAATTTTAAATCAATAAAACCATTTTAAACTATTTATTTAATATTATTATTAAATAAATCTAATATCATTAATATTAAATAATTAATGAAATTTACCTTAAAATATTAAAAGTTTACTTAGAATATCTTTAAACTCTTTATTTTCATTTAAAATGATTTTTATAATATTAAAATCATTTTAAAACTAATTTATTTAATATAATTATTAAATAAATCTAATATCATTAATATTGAATAATTAATGAAATTTGCTTTAAAATATTAAAAGTAACATTTTATAACTTAAAATATTTTTAAATACCTTATTATCATTTAAAATGATTTTTAATATAATAAAATCATTTTAGTTAATTTATTTAATGCATTTATTAAATAAATTAAATATCAATAATATTCTAATAATTACTAATATTTATGAAAAATATGTCAAATTATTAAAAGTTAATTTCTATAACTTAAAATATTTTTTAAAACTGATTTTGTAATTTTTAGAATTTATTTTCTATTTTTAAATAATTTTTAGAAATTTATATAATTAAAATTAATAAACCTGTCACTATAGCCTTTAGCGACAAAATCTGTCACCTTAGGTGTTCTTGAGGCTCAAGAACATTCAAACTTAGTTTCGAGTGACCTACTTTGACCATGAATCATTTACTGTGTATTGTGTTTCTGGGCTAGCTATTGATCAGATCTTGTAGTGTTAGTGTAGAACTACAAGTATCCATCATGTTCTGGGTCAAATTACAGCCTATAAGTAAACTATCAAGACTCAAAGTAGTTGTCAGACATGTTCTAGGTTTTCTGGGTTACCTAGAAACCCAGACAGTCTCAAGTGGTCTCCTTGTGGCCCATTTAATCAAGGGTTCTGGCTACTGTTAATGTGTTATAATGGTTCAGGATTATAGTCTACATGTCAAGGTACAATTATCAATCACCAGGTCAGTCAAACTACAACAGAATCCCAATATAGCATTCGGTCAAACCTTGTCAAAAATAACGTTCATCAGTTTTCTGGGTAACCCAGAAAACTGAGTTCGTGCTCGTCCAGGCTAGTTTGACCATCGATTAGTTTCATTCTATTTGTTATCTAAGTGATATAGGAGCATGAATCTGTAATACACTTACAAGAGTATAACTTTAACATACTAACACAAACAAATCAACAAACGTATGAAAGATCTGGGCCCATGGACTTGTTGTCAGACACTGATGAACAAGTTCTAGGTTACCCAGAAAATGCGAAGTCATGGTCGGTCAACGCAGTTTGACCTTCCATAACTTGCAATCTACACCTGATCTAAGTATGATTTCAAGTCCAAATCAAAGTCCTTCTAGCATACTACAAGTCCAAAACATATAACACATAACATCATAAACAGAGAGAGATCTATAGCCCCTGACATTCGTTGTCAGACCACAGTTTTAAACTTTTTCCAGATTTTGTAAATCTTTAAATTTGAGCATATAAATGTTATGGATCTACTATTTATCAACCCATATCATTAGAAGACACTACAAACAACATATTTAAACATTTAAACATAACATCTAACATGACTTTAAAGATCAAATTTCTAGGGTTAGGTTTATACCTCTTATGAACAAAATCTTGAATCTAACTTCTTAATCTGTTATGGGTGAACTTGGGACTTGATTAGGGACTGGTCCAACAATAAAATTCGGAGGTTTGGAGTTGAAAGGGTTTTGGTTGAGTGTTGTAAGTAAAATGAGCTAATTTATGCAACTTCTCTCTCCTTGATCTTATATAATACTTGAATCTAATGTACTTGTGATGCAAGATGGCTGAGATATTTGGTTTATAAGCACATGGCTAGGTTGAGTTGGTTTACCAACTAGAGTTATGGCAACCTGTACAAGTTATCTATTAAATAATACAAGAAGGGCAATTATGTCATTTGGTTTTTACTTTTAGTGGCAAAGTTTTCAATTCATTTCTAACCCTTAGGGTTTAACCCTAAGGTTTCCTAAGCTCAATATCTAGGATTATGTATTAAGGGAAAAAATGAAAATCTTAGTCTCTAAAAATGTGAATTAGGGATCACTAATTAAATTAGGCTCCCTAATTAAATTAGGTTTCCCAATCACTTAGGACTTATAAATTAGGCTTTATAATGTACTAATTACCATAAGCTTGCTAAATTAATAATTAGGATTTATAACTTAGCAATTAGGGTTTTAATTTAGTGATTAGGGTTTCTAAATATTAATTAGGGTTTACCTAATTAACATTAAACATAATAATGGTCATTAATTACATAACACATAACTTAACAAATCTTACAGTCATATTTGACTTTTGTACTATAGTTTATCAGTAATGCTAGGGTTTTGTACTGTTTTACTGTAACTGTTCCACACATTAACATTACACACATATCAGGCATGTTTATATTATTGAATTTTAAGTAATATTATATTAATATTCTCATTCCTTATTCAAAATCCAGACTTAGGGTTTTGAATTCATATCTGACATAACCTTTATACATACCATTATTAATTAAGTTAAAATAATTAACTTAACTAATATAATAAAATACATATCATAATAATCATATCATATATACAATAATCATATTTTCATGGAAAATAAATAATAAATATTTTATTACAAAATTAATTTATTATAAGAATATAATCTAAAATGATCAATAATTCTTAAAAAGAATTTATTTACAATTATTCCTGTAATAAATAATTTTATTTATCACATACATACATATACTTTACTTTGCACATATTCTCACCTTTATATATAAAAAAATTATTCACAAAATTTCTTATTGAAAATATTGCGTTATTACAGTCGTTATGGACATAAATATTAATAATATTTAAAGATTTATTCGTTCAAGATTTCAAAGTAATGAATACTGAGCAGTCACTAAGGACTATGAACTTCTCCTAGAATTAACAGTGATACTACTGACAATTCTACAAAACGAGTACAACAGGTGATCAGCCTAAAGTACCCTATGTCATGCATAATATTTAGTTTTTCTCATGTGCGCACGTCGGTTCCCCGACAATATATAATTCCCCTACTAAGAGGGTTGTTCTTCTCTGTTATAAGAGTCCACACCAAGTTAATTTGGTTTGGATAGCTTTCGATCAATTATCAATAGTCTAGCCGATTCAATGGCTGAGACAGCTCTTTCACACTATATATATGAACAACTATCGTTCGAATTAAAGTTTGAAATTCCATTACGAAATATATTTTCTTCAAAATTCTACTTGTACGATCAATAATTGCACAAGTTCAACAATGCTCAATAAAGAGTAAGGTTCGAGTACTTGCCTTAAGCGTGGTTTACCAAAGTAAAGCTTAATACCATCTTTTGGATCCTAACATAATATATTTACACGTATATGATTTTCATTAGTTACATAAACTCATATATGTAAGTTCAAACGTACACTTAAACATCCAACTTAGTTGTAATCTTCACACCTACTTCATCAAATATCCTACATCTTCATAGCACAAATCAGATTGTATACCACCACAAGTCAAACAACGTATTTTTCAAATCATTGCTTTATAGCTTGTAAGCCTTATTTTTGACTCAACATTTGAAAGTCATAATTTCTAATTAACATTTATCTCTATCACCTATCATGCTTCTTAACACATTACATAGCATATTGGTCATATAATACAAGTTAAAGTAACCATATACGCATGCTTTAAACTTCAGACCACAAACAGATTACCTAACCGATCAGAAGTATGGCGGTGTTGCGCATGTCTGAAGCTTAGGGACGGTAGCAATGCTGCTGCATGTCCCCCAGCCACACCGTGGTTGAGCTTTGCACTTCCTGTTTCTGTCCAACTCTAACACACCTATGCGCTTATACTTTAACATACATACATGTTAGAGATTCTCACATAAGCATATGACCATTCTTGAGTTTATTTTTACAAGTTCTAACTTACAACTTACATGGTATTAAGGCATAACAAGATCATGTAGTTACCATGTTTTATAATTTGCCTATATGTCCATATAGAGAGATCACACAATCTGTTAACATGCTTATAGTGTCCATATCTAGCATTGTTTAGCACTTTGAAACATGCTTCAAACTCATGTTTGGTTTAGTTATCATTATGTTTAATACATACGAATCATGTCTAGGGACATATTAGACATAACATGACATCTTAAGCCTTTTTAATCTAAATACTCATATATATTGCAACAAATTTTGAAAACATATTCAAGGTTGCCTTTAAAATCACTTTATCATGAATGATGCAATACTCACATATAAATCAATGTAAAAAACTCTTATCATAAGTAACCAAGTCATGTTAACATCTTTTAAAGTTCAGAACCTACCTCATGTAACATTCATGTACCTTAGTTCTATTATATCAAGTTTTTCTTGAAAACTTTTCGGACACAAGACCTAACAAGTTTGGTCAAGGACAAGGAAACTATAAACACTATATCATGCTCATTTATTTTTAAACTCAATCATGTATATAAACCACTAAGTTCAGAACTTGTAAAACATAAGTTGCCACAGGGTTTATTTTCAAAACCTTAAGTTTTGTTACAAATTTCCTACTAAAATTATATTAGACACTTCATAATTCACAAAGAAGCTTTATATCTCATGCTATACTTATTTTCTTGTTTGTTAAGTCACTTTAGTGGATTAGATTTGATCAGGTTGAATAACAAAATCTATCCTCACAATGGGTATAGTCTAAATTGGCTGCACCTAGTATAAATATAAATAAGTATATGCTGCGAACTGAAACAGTAGTGACTTGCTTCATTTTTGCGAGAGCCTTACTCAACTCTTATTCTTTTTGATTTAAACATGTTCCAATCCATCATCTAGGAGTTCATATATGTAAGCATACTTCCTAAACACATTATGGCATGCTAATTCACATTGATTAATAGAGAATTCCAAGAAATTTTGAAAACTTGGCAAAAATCCAATTAAGTACAAAAGATGAGATTTTATACCTCTTGGAGCTTAATAAACTTAGTTTCCTCCTTCTGAATTTGCTAGCCTCTTCTTTGAACCACAACTCAGTCACTCTCAAGCTATCAGTGTTTTAATAGCCAAGAACAAATAGTGTAAAACTAAAAATGGACTGCTATTTATAAAGAAAACTTGGATTGGGCAATTACATTGCACTTAGGTTGAATTCATGGTGTATTAGAAGGAAACATTGGTTAATAAGGAGTGGTTTAACAGCCCAATACCAGCCATTTCCATAGCCATTGGTTAAGCAATCATCACATATGTTTAGCCACTGATATAAACTTGGAAGTTACGTAAATTAGCCTTACGTCACTGTTCATGTATTGTGGTGTAACTGATGAGTTTAAATCTTCTAGCAACATGCTTAATTAGTTCAATTCAGTTACTATACTTTCCAAATATGGGTTTTAAATGTACAATTGTTACTATATTAGGAAAAATTAGGGATTACTTATGTACTCACATCATATAATCCATGTACATTAAGTATACGTAATAAAATAACGCAGTTAGGGATTATTGCCCGGGTATCTCCATAATTATTTTTACTACTCACATAACCACATTATAATCTTAACTGTTCAGTTTACACACGAAATTTCTTTCCCAATTTCTGGAATACACACATATTTAATTATTTCTATATTAAAATCACATATGATTTTATTGTACTACTTAATACTTTATATCATTAGAATGTATTTTTATCATATGATTTTATTCATGTCGCACTTTACATTAATGTTCCATTTCATTTCTACAGTAGAAAACTAATTTTCCCCAAATTGGCCTAACTTACAAATTGCGCCATTTTGTCTTTATTGAGGGCCTTGTTCTATTTGGTCCTACTTGAAGTGCCAAAATGGTTAAGCTTCAAGCCAGTTTCAATTTCTATCGCCACACAAGTTTTACATGTTATGAATTACTTCTATAGTGGTGATATTACTAGTTTAAGAGTGTATTTATTCCTTATATGGAATCATATAATCATACACAATTAATCTTCCTCTTGGTTTAATCGCTTAAATTTCCCTTCTCACGCCACACAAGGCATTTCTCAATTCTCATCACAACTTTCCAGTTAACTACAAATCAATTTTTATATTCAAATAAATACTCATTTTCTTATTATATTAAAATAATTATTTATTCCTGAAATTCTCGGTTCTTACACTCCATCAGATTCAGAATCCATGTCATATCACCAATTGTTTTGAGGATAACTGTTCAAGGCTTCGAACATTTGATCTATCTGATTCTAAACATTTTGAATTGACATCTCTTGCTCAATCATCTTCTCATCATTTGATGCTATAAACTTGTACAACAAATCCTCCAGTCTTGAATTATTTATTTTAGTCTCGGAATCCATGCAATGAGGATCATTTGTTGTGGTATTGATGAGTTGTTCCATCTGACTCTTAAAATTTTGGCTCGATATTTCCCGACTCATCATCATCTCTCCTCTTGGTTTCCTATGAGCTTAAACATGAATTCCCTCAAATTTGGCTTTTCTTCTTGTGGTAATGGAGGTGTACATGAAAATTCTGGTGGATATGTTGGACTTGGGGTGCAATATTGGTCTTGATAGTTATAACTCCATGAAGAATCTGGGTGATACCACCAACCTTGATGATAATTGGGATAAACATTGTTGTTGACGTAATCACCCCCATATTGTACTAGTCCAAATCTGATGATGCATTGATGACTCAGATGATTGCCAGCATAATAATAACAAACTACTGCGATCTTTCGAATACGTTGGGCTGTTAAAATGTCCAACCTCTTCGAAAATGTTTCAATTTTTGCTGACAATGTAAAAAATGCATTGAGCCCATCAATTCCTGTGTCCCTTGGTTGAGTCATATTCGTATACGGCCATTGATAAGCAAAGTCATACATGGTACTTGAAAAGAGAGAAATATAGGAAGAGAATTAAAATAAAATAAAAGGTTTAAATTAAGCCTAATTTGATTGGAATTAATGTTGACAAAAATTATTAAACTAATTCCCCGACAATGGCGCCAAAAACTTATTGGTCGTAATCCCGATCAATATATGCGTGCAAGTATACACAATCAACAAGTAATAAAGTGTAAGTAGAGTATCGTTGCCACGAGGAATTACTAATAAAGCTTACCAAGCACTAACCCGTAACCAACTCAATCTTATTTAAATGATTGATTTGATATTTTATATTTAAACTATGTAATTAACTAATACTAACTACCCCTAGAATGAGACTAGATAATGAAGACTTGAGATTATAATTTCACCTATTGAATCATTTAAATCGACACATTTTCTGTTAAGCCAAATTAATTATACCGGATTGTTAGTTGAAAATATGAAAGTAAAATATAGCCATCTCTCGATGTACCATACCCATATCACACTAAATCCACAGATGATAGAATGAATGTGAACACCCTAATTAACTAACCCACTATATCTCTATGTAAATTAAAATTAAAGAGGGTTGAAGCTCAAGTTCTCAATTGACTACATGCGGTGCATAAATATATCTCTATCCTAGGCACAAATCATGAATTCCATCGCCATATAAAAGTCACAAACACATGCTAATATGATTAGATCTAAACCCATAATTCGTCTCTCAATTTCATATGGATTATCACGGTAATTAATAGCTAGGCAATTAAGCAATTCAATATAAATCATAATAGACAATCCAATAACAATTAATAAGACTAACAAGGAAGTATATTAAAGTAAACTACACAACAAGATCCATAGTAATCTCAAAATAGAGTTTAATTTATGATTGAACTAGAATCAATGATTCACATTTGATTATACATTGAAAGATACAAATAGAAGTACAGATAATTAGGGATTAAGAATAACAAATCTGAGTTTCTTCTCTTGTTTCACTTCTGAAATTTTAAGGATCTTCAATTGCTTCAATCCCCAAATCTTATCTAACCTAGGGTTCTAATCTAATCTAATCTAATAAGGAAATTAAAGAAAAGAAAAGAGCACATGTAATCTAAATGGTCCCCAAGGGTGGAATACAATTTACATACTGATATGTCTTTATTTTTAAGTCCTAGTATGACTCCTTGCCCAAGTTACGCTCCAATTGCACGATTTAATGAAAAAGTCAACTCTGTTCAACTTTCAAAGTGGCGCGGCCGTGCTGAAAACATCCTGGAGTTGGGCGCCGCCGCGCCCTATATTTTCTACTGTAGTATCCTATAGTAAAACAACCATAACTTTTGATCCAAGAGGAATTACGGGGTTTGCCACCTATCAAATTAAAAATCTTGACGAGTTCTACAACTTTTATTCTTTGAGAATTGAGAAATAATGGATGAAGGTTGAAATTGGGTTGGAAGTGACTGTTGTGCAAATGGCCACCCAAAACATTGAAGTTCAACGTTCGATTGGAATGATTCAAGATGTTCCGGAAAGTTAAGAAGAAGCTCTACAATATAATCCATGTTCCAAGCCAAGAACATGAAATGAACATGAAAGCCCAAACGATGTCCGGATTGCTTTTCCTTGCTTTTTCATACTAATAGTCGCTCACACAACTCCCAAGCATAAAATCTACAAAATGAACATAAACTGTAATAACCCGAGATTTCCTATATAAAATAAATAAGAAATTTTGCATATAATTTTTTTTTATTTAATGACGAGAATAAATGTCTAGTAATGTGAACGATAGATACAAATATATTTATTACTTGAAAAATTAGAAATAATTTTGGAGTAATTAATTACCACAAATTATATTGTTATGGTAATTAATTCCTGTAAGCCGAAATGTTTTTATTAATTATTTTCCATGAAAACATGATTGGAAATAATATATGAAGTGACAATTAGATTTATATAATAAATATTTTATTATATGAATTGTTCAGAATATTAAAGTTAATTATTTTAACTTGATTATTGATGTTGTGTAAGAAAGAGAAGTCAGATATGAGATCCAAACCCTGAATTGGGATTGTGATCAAGAGATGAGAATAATAATATTATATTATTGTTATAATGATTTTACAGTACAATAATTATGTACTGTGTATGTGCGGACAGATAATATTGAGCAATGACGGTCAATTAGGTCATAACACAGTACTGTGCTGTGAAACCCTAATTATTAAACTCAGTTATGAGAAATGACTGAGTGGTGACTGTGCATATGAAGTTACTGTGTACACGAATGTCGGTAATTAGAAGAAAACCCTAATTACTATTTTTACGCTGATAATTAGGACAAACCCTAATTATTATAACCTTAATCGGTTGAAGTTAGAGATTGTAATGTCTGTGTTAGTAACATACACAGATAATTAGAGAATCCTAATGGTCAATTAGAAACCCTAATTGATGGCGTTAAGAAACCCTAATTATAGAACCCTAAATTTTAAATCGAAAACCCTAATTTTAAATTAAGGTTAAATTACGATGTTAATGAACAAGTATTTTAATTTACCAAAGATAGAAAGTAATTGGTAAATGATAGAATTACCATCTAGTGATTAAATACTACATTTAATTGCTATGTACAAAAAATGCCCTTGAAATTATATGCGAAATTACCAAAATGCTTTTTGGCTTATTAGTGTATTATTAGTGTATTATTGGAGGAATCTTGCTAGCAAAGCATGGCAAACATGATTACCCTACCAATTGAGCATCCAATACTCAATTATGCACACTCAATTAACCATTGCTTAGCATCCAATGCATTTGAAATGATCTATAAATAGAGATTGAGGGAGAAAATCCTCATTTTACACTAACATTTTTCCAAAGTCTCTAGCTACACTCTCTCTAGACCAAACCTCCGAAATTATGTTGCCCATAACCTCATAATCAAAGCCCAGCCATTACAAACAACAAATCAGAAGCATCAAAGCCAAAAAAATCAGAAATCGAAGCTAGAAAAGGTATGAAATTCCCTAATTTTGAAATCTTTCGATTCTATGTTAATTGATGCAATTGATTGTTTAAAGTAGTGTAATAGGTAGCTTATTAATGTTCGGGTTGTAAAAACATGACTCATAACATCAAAGTGCTGCAATTTGAAGATTTAAGCAAGTTGGAAAAAGCAGGATTACGTGATTTTTCATCAAATGTCGAGGCTTATAACTCTTTTGGTCGATCCACGAGTTTTGTTGTTTAAAAGTTGTTATATGTAGCCTGACATGTGGTCTTTAATATTCAAAACGAATCAAGTTCATAGATATTGTAGATCGGGATTTATAAGCGGTCAAAATGGGTTTTAGGCATCGATTGGTACCGTTTCTTGAACCCAGAAAATATTTTAAGTGTCCAGAAAATATTTTTTTGGAAAATGTCAGGCCTTATATCTCAATTATCTTTAATGTGTTTTGTGTTTTGAAAGTTGATATATGTAGTCTTTTATGTGGTCTGTAGCGTAAAGAAAGAATCAGGTCCATAACTATTATGGATTAAGAGTTATTCATGGTCAAAGTACGTTGACCGAAAACGCTGAAGAACACGAACCCATATTTTTGAAGAACAAATTCCGTGGTCAACTTTGACCGGCTATATCTTGCTCATGTTATGATGTTTTAATGTTATGAAACTTTTAAGTTGTAGTCCTACATGTTTTCTACACACTGGAATTGATATATCACACAAAACATACATAGATTTCAAGTTATAAGGATCCAAAGTAGGCACCTCATTGTTCATCGGTTGAAGAAACAGTCTTGTCGATTTTTTGATGGCTAATAACTCTTAGATCGATGTTGTTTAGCCATGATGTTTGTTAGTAATTGTAGTCTTACATGAGCACTACAAGATGTATGTGTTAGATTTCCGAAACATCACGATCGGATCTAAAATCGTGGTCAAACTAGGCACCTTGAAGTTGCCTTGTCGGTGTTCTTGAAGCTCAAGAACACCTAAAAATAACAGATAAGCGTCGCTAAAGCCTTTAGCTTGACGCAGTTTTGATTTATTTTAAATTTTTCAATTTTCGAAAATTTGAAAATGATTTAAAAATTAGAAAAATTAGATTTTAATTATTAAAATACTTAATAAATTCTAAAAAATTATTTTAAAGTCCAGAAAAATTATATTTAATTATTTTGAGTATATTTCATAAATATTTAATATTTTTGGAATATAAAAGGTATTTATTTATTTAATTATAATATTAAATAAATGATTTAAAAATAGTTTTAATTCATGAAAAATTATTTTATGGTATAAGAAAATATTTTAAGTTATTTGTGATGACTTTTAATATTTTGTGATGAATTTCATTAATTAATTAATATTAATGATATTAAAGTTAGTTATTAGTTTAAAAATGATTTTAATATTTTAAAAATCATTTTAGATGAAAATAAAGTATTTAAAGATATTTTGAGTTATAAAATATAACTTTTAATATTTAGAAGATAATTTCATTAATAATTATATATTAATGATATTTAGTTAATGATTTGTGATATTAAGTTTATTTAATATTTTATATTAAATAAATAGTTTAAAAATGGTTTTATTTATTTAAAAATCATTTAAAGAGGATATTAAAGATTTAAAAATATTTTAAGTTATAATTAATGACTTTTAATATTTGGATAAATAGTACATTAATATTTAAATATTAATGGTAATTATTTAAAATGATTTTAATTATTTTAAAAATCATTTAAAGGTAATATAAATGTTTTAAAATAGTTTGAGTTATTATAAATAACTTTTATATTTTAGCAATGGTTTCATTAATAATTTAATATTAATTAATTATTAATGATAATAGAATATTTGATAAATCATTTAATTATGATTAGATGTTTGAAAATGCATGATAAAATATCATAAAAGCTTTAAAATTATTTTAAGTCATTTAAAAATAAAATGACCGATGTTGAGATCTGAGAATAAGAGTCTTAGACTTAGTAATTAGCAGATAAAAGCGGTCGATGCAATGACAAATGTCGAGATCTTATAAAAAAGAAAGAAAAGGCTATTGTAAGAACATGGATGAGATATTTGAAAAATGTATAAAAATATTTCAAGTATAGAATATGAACTAAAAGTATGATCACTGCGATTATGTGATGACATGATTATACTATGTCTTGTTGTAATAGAATGATTACTATGTGTTATGATATATTATTTCTAATCAAACGAATGATCGATTATTGATAGGTTGTGATAAAGAGATAAAACCTAAGTTGAGATTTGTAATCGAAGAATCGAAAGTATCTTACCTTTGCATTTCCTTTATCTGATGAACATAAGTAAGAGAGTTTGTAATTCTTTTCTATTCCTGTACAGATTATGTACGCTTTGATTATCAACATGTTAGCTCAGATATATATTCTGTTCATTGATTTCTAAATGGTTATACAAGTGTCCCCACTTGGATAATCATGGCATTTATTCACATGTTGATACACTTTTTCAATTACCCGTATACATATATGTTGAATTACATATTATTGTTGAGCAAGATTAAAAACCTTCGGGTTTGGAACCAGGCATGTATGAACATCCCTATATGGGAAAATTTTTGCGCCCGAGGCGGACAGAATAAAACGATGAATTTCGTTCAGAGTTATGTAGTATTGATCAATACAGGGTACAACGGGGCTGATCACCCTCCGTACCCGTAAGCTAGAACGGTTTGCGGATGGATTTCTGCCAAACCTTTTCGAAAATGAAAAACAATGTTCATAGTATGTTTCTTAAACCCTATTCATGGGTAGAGCCAGAGCCAAATTTAAATAATTTGGAAGAGAGTTGTTATGTGAATTTTTATCGATCTGATTACTTCACAACTTTCGATTCGTTTGTAGAAGTGTTATGTAAAGAGAATACTTATATTCTTTCAAAGCATATATATATAATTGCTATTACTTCTTTGGGCACTCAAATGCTCATCCTTGCTTAAATTAAATGTTTTCGATTATGTATGAGCAACACTGAAGGCTCGAGCACGAACAAAGGAAAGAAAAAGTCATTTGAATGAGTTTATATTATGAGTTAATGGTTATAGTTGTATTGGTATCTATTCAAGTATTGTAAGGAATGTATTTGAAGGTCTCGTACCTGGGAAATAAACTTTGATGTATGTAAATTAAGTTCGAATGTATTATTATTTAGTACTATTCAGCTTAAAGAAATGGTATCGTGGAGAACCGAGTTCGGGTTTCAAGTACCCGGATTTGGGGTTGTCACACAAACTGCATTCAAAGTAACTATGAATCATAGGTTTAAGCAACTAATTCAAGTAATAGATACCAGATAAGTAGGTATAAAACCTACTTATTAGAAATCCTAACTCTAATTAGTAAATCCTACATTTAATGGGCAAACCCTAAGGTCATGTTTGTTTGCAAGGATTATTAATCCTAGGATTAAATAGTCATAGTCATGTGTTTATTTTTTATGGGATTATTTATGGGATAACTTAAAATAATCCCATGTTATGTTTATTTTTTCATGAATTAATTAAAGTATTAGATTAAAAAAATATCGTTTGGACTATTATAGCCTTACCAATAATAACATATTTTAAACTTATTTATACATCAAAAAATGATGAACAGTTAATTAGAAACTTTTAAATAAGTGGTTATATTATTTGATGATCACTGGAAACAACGTACCACCACCCCCACCCCCATCCCCAGACCCCCACCCCTACCCCATACCAAAAAAATAATATTTACTGATTATATAAAACTCCCACGCTAACCCCCTACCTCCTCACCCCACCCCACTCTACCCCCACCCCACCCCTATCCCAACCCTTCCTCCCCAACCCCAACCCCAACCCCCACCCCTACCTTACCCACCCCCACCCCAACCACAACCTTAAACTGTTAGAGTTTATGCCCTAGAGGCCAATTATTTGATATAATTGCTTAACGTTTTGATATTATATTTGATTGAATAAATATATGATTTTATTATGGTTTTATTTCTTTGCGTAATATAATTGTTAACATAATAAAATTCCTTAGAATAGTGATACAAATTATATAGTTTCAAGTATGTGATTTGAACATGAGATTATATATTACCATTAGTATCGGTGTTCTTAAATGTACTGATCGAGTATCATTGTTGATGGGACAACAATGATGCATTGAGACTAGTATGTGGATTATTTGATGACCAAATCTCATTGGTCATAAATATATGAGATTTTAAGTCAATGCATAGGTACATGTTGAGAACGATGTCTTTGGATGGACCCACCATGAGAATTCTATATGGAGCATTATGCGAAGTGTCATTAGCAATTCTCATAGTGACAATGATGTAATGGTCCTCCAGGCACTGAAATCGCTATATTACTACTACGAGAATTTATGTACTTTGATATCATCAAATGTCACCTTTAATAGGGTGGACTATAAAGGTGATTATTGGGTTCATCATTAATCGTGTGAGAAATATGAGTGATCTAGATGGAATTTAACCATCCTATATATTATGGGTGATATCCATAGGCCTCTTGATTGAGTAGGACTATGAAATGCATAGCCATGCTCAAATAGTGATTTGTTTCATATAGTCTACTCATTGATCAAGAAAACTTCAGATTAAATTATGAAGAGTATGACACATTCCATGACTCAAGTTTAATCTAGGATATTAAGGTTAAAAGGATTAAATTACATTGAAACATTGGTCACTTAAAAGGTTGCATCGAATCATCGATCTTATTATTACTTGGGTAGCGGTGATGCATTACTAGATGCCGCTCACTTTGTTTATAATTTTATAATATGATTTTAAAATTATTGCCAACGTAATAATAACCTATAAGGTCACACACATAGAAGCGTTATTTAAAGGGAATTAATTTAAATTTTAAGGATTTAAATATATTAATATGATTAATAGTATTTAAATCACTTAATTTAAATTAAAAGGATAATTTGTATATATGTATATTAATTAAGTAAGACTTAATTAAGAGATATATATATATAAATTTGATTTTATAAAATTAGGTTTTGATTTGATTAATTCCTTTTAACTACTATATATATGATATATAGCGACTACTTAGGGTAAGATATCATAATTGAAAAACCCTAGCCGCTCTTGAGAGAGACTAGAGAAAAGCATTTCAAAATCCATTCCTTTTGGTGGCTAGTACATATGCAAGTCCTTCTTATTGAGAATCGCTCGAACGGTTAGGTGTGGCGTTAAATGTGGATCTTGTGAAGGCATAATCGGTTTGTATTGCGTTGGAGATTCGAGGCGTGATCGATTTGATTCTCATTTTATTTATATCCGGTATAATCTCTAAACCCTCAATTAATTGATTTTCATGGATCTGTTTTAGGGTTTAGGAAATTGCTTTAAAATTTTAATTTCATTTGTATGTTTCTGTCTAGAAGCCCAACATAAACTTACCCCTACCACCCATGCCACCCCCTTACACCCCCATCCCACCTACCCCTACCCCACCCCCATCCCACTCCAAAAAAAATAATATTTACTTATTATGTATACAACCCCCACCCCACCCTACACCCTAAAACAAAATAATATTTATTGATTATGTAAGCAATACCTACCACCTACCCCTAACCCCACCCCACCCCTACCCCTCCCCTACCACTCCACTTCCCTACCCTACCTCTTCCTCTACACTCACGCCCACCCCACCCCTACCCCTACCCCTACCCCTACCCCTACCCCTACCCCACCCACACTCTCATTTTTACTCTACCCACCACTCCAACCCTACCCTACCCCATCCCTACCCCACCCCCCACCACATATCCCTACCCCCTCAAATAATATTTACTAATTATGTATACAACACTACACCAAAAATGACCTCTAGTGAAGGAGAAATCCTTCACAAGATATACTATATCACTCACACTTGATTTATTGCGAAGAAATATTTCCTTCACACGATTGCTTGCATTAGACCTCCTCGCAATTGGGTATCCTTCGCTAAGTAGTAACTAAATATTTTTTGTGAAGGATATATTGTGAATAACATTTTTATTCACAAATTGTATTTGGTAATGGAATATTGTTATTTAGTGAAAGATTGTTTTCCTTCACAAATAATATTTTAAGAAAGACTATTTGAAATTAGTGAATAACTTGATTCCTTCACAAATAATATATTATGAAGAACAAATTTATTTAACGAGAGAATATTTTCCTTCACTAATTATAAATTGAGAATCTTTCTTCAAATTAGTGAGAGAAAAATTTCTTCACAAATTATAAATTTGTAAATAAAAAATTAATTGCTAAATAATCAAAATTCATTGAAAATTATAATTGATTTTTAAATCATTGATTTCATATTTATTATTATTATTATTATTATTATTATTATTATTATTATTATTATTATTATTATTATTATTATTATTAATCTCTATAAGAAATATTAAATATATTTTTCAAGTAAATATAAATATTGCCATACTTTTTTCAAACTAATTGATAAGCTAATGCATAAAGAGCTAATAAAATATAAAATTAAAACTTCACATATAAATAGATCATAATACTCGAGTCGCAATAACTACAAAATTTGTTATTATATCTTGGTCTCCCAAGGACCATAGTACCTACAAAATTTATTAACTAACATAAAAAAACTGAAAGACTAACAATGAACTAGAAGGAATAAAGTATGACATGTTAGATCCACTTCATCATCATTTGCTTCAAAAAAATCATGGTTGGGCATGTAAACTTCATGCTGCAAGAGAAACACCAAAATTCAATTTCAATAAGACATATCAACACCAAGATGAATTTTGAGAGGTTAAAAGCTAAAGTGGAAATAAATACTGCCATTGCTGATAACCACAGATAATGCAGCAAATATGGCAATAGAACCCCAACATTCATTAGCTAGCATTATTGCTTTTAAATTTCTTAACAAAACAGACATCTGAAATAGATGAAGAAGCTAACTAACCCCTCGGCGAGTATCATTAAAAAAGATGAAATAGATATCGAAGCTAACTAACCCACCACCAGTTCCTGTTCACTATCTCTACATTTATTTCACTCAATACCTTTGGCTCTCCTTGTGAAGCTAAAATGGTCCTTATATGATCAAATGGATAGGATCCATTTGTAGTCACCTGACTGCTACAACCCCACTAACATACTGAGCGGTATGGGCTTAGATGAATGTGATCTTCTACAACACAGTGAAAGAACCAGGGCACATCATGTGACCAACCAAACCAAAAATATAAGAACAATGAGATGACGCCAGATAAATAGCCATGCAATGTGACAGACCAAAAAAAGAAAGACACAAAAAGCTGAGAATAGACATTCTTTTCAATGGTCGTATTCTTATTTTAAGCAATGAAGTTTTTGGCATCTAATTTGAACAAACTAGTTTGAGCCATAGATAAACAAAGACATGAACAGTCCCATCCAGTGAGGCATATTGAAAAAATGAATAAGGATGTTCACAAGTTGCATTACACAGGGAAAGGAGAAATAAAATGTGGCCCCTTTAAAACCTCTAATTGATTGAAAGGAATACCATGACAAACTATAATCTTTCCCAAAATTGAAGGTAAAAAAATAAACAATCCAAAGTAGCATCAAATGTAGAAGGGAAATCAACAAGTTACTTATAAATTGGGGGGAATGACATTCAGTTTGATCCAACATATATTAGCGATCTGAAAAATCCTCAAAAGAAACTAGTTGAATAACTAACACATGCATAACTGTAACTATAGAGATGAAGGAAAACAATTATATTTGCAGATGATGTTCTGTTGAAGAACAAACCTGTATTGGAAGAACCAGCAAAAAACGTTTTAAATTTGTGCAACACCATGAATTGTATGGCTATATAAGGCATAACCATGAGAAGTGCTGGGACATTACCACGCCAAAATCCCTGTAATAAGCAATTAGCGAGGTAAATCTTTGGAGATGTTTCAATTAATTTCTCACATTTACTGGGAGAAGAACACAAAATTTTAATTTCTAGAAGTCCTAGATAAAAAGTGTCATAGATATATGAAGACTTGAAGGAGAGAACTCTATTAGTAAAAGCGCTAAAAAGTGCTTGAAAAAACTACCTTTGAATTATGTTATTATTAATCGGCATATCTTTGATTCCATAAATCAATTAAGAATCCAGAGTCACAGCAAAGACGTATAATCTAATCCACAAGTAAAAGAAGAAACAAAAACGATGAAAGACAGATCAATAGAAAAACATTAGTAGTCCAACAAATGGAACAATACCCGTAGACCTTCCTCTCTAAAGATATCCTTGGTTGCCTGCAACATTCTGGTATATTTTGATGGTTTGTGTACATCTTTGTGAAGCAAGGCCCAAGAAGAAGTGGGCTCAAGTTAAACCTACAATAGATACTAAAGATAAATTTATTAAGTCTATGATTTGATGTTCATGAAAGTTCGTTTGTGCTCTATGCCCACAAAATCGGCTACTTAGAAGCAAACATGCGCATGCACATGACTTGAAAACAAAAATTCAATAATTTCAGCATTTTTACTAACATGCATATGAGCAATGATCTATTTTATTTTGACTCGTTCAATGTAAAATCTTAACAGTCATATGCATAAACCTTTTTATTGTGTCAGGATAATTCTCAAGAATAATCCCATCCTAAAGACTGGGGAAAAAGAATTTCATGTGAATTAACAAATAAGCAATAAGTCTAATCTATAACCCAACTTCACTATATTCCCAAAATACTCGAATTTATTCATTAAGATAATACCTCTTCAACACATATCTACCCATGTTTCTTATGTTTAAATAACTGCTTAATATGTATTTTAACTAATCTAGTACACTAGTTACATTCCTATCCTCCTCTTTCCTTGCCAAAATTTATCGCATGCAAAGATAGTCGCTTTAAAGTACAAGCTGTTAGTTAAAAATGCAAGAGCTCAAAAATAATCAAGTTCAAATAAACCATATAGATTTATGAAACATTTCCAATCAAACATCATTAGTAAAAGTAAAAATTGGGATTCAATTCAAACATCAATTCAACACCATGAGTTTAAAATGTAACTCAGAATCGATTTTAATAAGCTGTAAAGTAATTTGTGCATAAACCTCATTCATGTCTTGTTCAAATTTATACAAAATAAAGCAATTTTTACCTAATTAACCACCATATAATTTAGGTAAGTACTTTGTTAAGTTGAAGACTAAATGAAAATGAAAGAGAAACACTTTAATTTTAAGAGCTTTGATATACATATAGTAGGAGCAATAAATGGATATTTTTAACATATTAACATACATAAAATAAAAAAGAAGAAGAAAGAATTACATAACACCAGTCTTTATCAACAAGTAAAGTAGAACTGAGAAGGATCATACCAGTAGCTGAATGTGTAGAACAAGACAAAGGATTTTTGATGGAAGGTTGAAGAGTGGAATTCTCTGGTTTAGTTCTTGATTTGTTGAAGCTTCCAATTAACAGTCAACCGATACAAAATCAAAAGAAAAAAGCCTAGTAAAATTTTCAAATCCCCCTAATATAGAAAAACCTCCAAACCCCATAATTAATAAGAAAAATTTCCCCACAAAAAAAATAAAAAAAGTGATTTCCAAATAAAGATATGAATTGGGTGCTTACTTGTTCCATGTGTCCCTGTGGAAAATAGAAACTCTCTCTCTAGTAATTGGAACATCTACCAATGGACCCACACATGTCTTCCAAAGCTCGATATACAGATCTTCCTATCCACCATTATTACCTGTAAATACAAAACATCACACAAAAATTAAATTCCCAATAACAAAAAATAAAGAAAAAAATCCATAGAATGAAACAGGACATTTCAATTGACCTTGATTTCAAATTGAAATTTGCAAAAAAAGACCCTCGATTCGCCATGATTAAAGCTTTCTAAAGATTCAGTCAACAATTTTACACTACAAATACGCTCTTCCCAGTTCCCTCAATGAGCGCCAAGTGTAAAATACCGTTGACAATAAAATCCAAGGCATCAGAACTATACACAAACTACAACAACACACATACTTCTGGAGGATAAATCAGATCTAATGGAAGAAGAAAAAAAGAATTGTCAGGTAACTGGGACAGCTACAAACTCAGCTTCCTGGAAGCAGATTCTATTTAAAGGCACATGAAAACATACAATATCAAGTACATGAACACTAGTACCAAGACCACCACCCTTCTGCCTATTATCGGTTCAACCATAGACAAGGGTTGCACTAATTTTGAGATTTAGTCGGATGTCCAAATTTCAACTACTTCATGCACTCTTCTGGTTGTAATCGGCGCTTATTTTCTTTGAACATACGAAAGTTGCTTGGAATTTCTGAGGGAGTTTGGGTTTGGATCACAAAGCAATAGTGAAAAATGTAAGAACTATAGGTTATTAGCATTTGTAAGGAACTAAGTGAGAAAGCGAGAAAGTAAAATGGTAAACAATAAGTGCTTATGTAATCATTAGGTAAAAAAGTAAAACTAGTTCAGTTACGATTGTCCAAAAGTACAAGCATACCCCAGTCATCAACTCGTAAATAACAATATGATGACCATCAAAGGAAAAGGACAGTTTTAAAAGTTAAAAGAGAGGATCATTAAGAACAAACATATCCAAAGAAGTTTGCAAAACAATGTGTACGTGTAAAAGGTTAGGAATAATACTTTTCATCATTAGAATTGTATAGCTTTTCAATTAACTACATTCACTTTAGGAAGGTATTCCAGTTTGATTTAATTTAATATAAGCAAAAGCAGCGATGCCCATCTAAGTTAGGTAAAATTCATATATAAGATCATACATAACCTATTTTCTAAATTAGCCACTCTCGCCTATAAAAACAAGTATAAAACCATTAGGAACTACGATTCTATAAAAATAAGTATAAAACCATTTGGAACACATTAAATATTAAATGAATATATAAATCTATACATATATAATATTTACACAAATACATTAAAATTTTAATGGCAATAATTCAATTATGATAAAAGGTAAAAATATTCAACAAATGAAAACTACATGAAACATCCTCAATAACATAAATATCATGGTTCTACACACATAGATAATGAGTAACAAACATAGAGTCATAAACAATAGTCAATAACTAACAAATTGTCACAACAAAATTAAAACACAAAGTCATAAAGACTTTTTTGGTTTGGAAAAATTACAAAATACTCATCTCCCAAATTGCAAAAATGAATCTAATCTCGAATCCATTCAACAAGTGTCCATGTCATTTTTATTAAAGTCTTCTGATTCACTTGACTGATTCACAAGTGAATCTTGGCGAATCCGAATCCTTGACGATCTGGATTCTCCAGCTCGCACACAGCCAAATGAATCCTTGCTTCTTAGTTGGATGTATATGATTATAACTAAACAAGTTTAACAACAGATATTTGCAATATTTATGGGGACTCGGATAACAAGAGTCTATAGTATGCAAACCATATATTGTTAATTAAATCGACATATAATAACACAGAAAGGAGATACTTCATGAGTACATGGTTTTATCACATACCATTATGTTGTCATTTTCAGATTGGTTTGTTGGACTCCTGAACTGAACTTCAGTGAACTCAAGTCCCTGCAAAATCATTCAACAAAATTGACAAGCTCATAATGAAATTAAAATTTAATCTACTGAGTTCTATCCCCAAACTTGTAATTAGATGAGTTCAATTCCTCATTTGGACTGCCTCTTACTCCAATCCCTCTTCTAATTTTGTTATAGACTTAATTCTCAGAGAATTCAGCTATATCCTTAATAATAACTTGATGGATTATTATGCTTTAGTAATATGGAGATGTGAAGACCCAAGTAGCTAAAGAGAGATGAAAAATGAAAATGAAGAGGAATAAGAATATTGAGAGAGGAATCCTAGGCGTGAAGAAGGAGAGGGAATCATGGGTGAAGAGGAAGAGGAAAAGGAAATCACGAGTGAGAAGGAGAGCGACCTTAAAAAATATTTAGGGAAAAAGGGGGAACAAAATGCAATCATTGAGCCAGGGCTTACAACCTTTCCCTCTTCCATGAAATGTATTTATATTACAATTTATATTAACCATAATTAATTCTAAAAATTTTATTTAGTACAAATTTGCAACCAATTTTATCTCTCACATAAATATCTGACCAATTTTAACGTAGTGTAAAGTTATTTACTTTATAGTTTATTAAAATAAATAGTTGATATTGTAAGTTACTTAGAAAGTGTTATTAAAATTAAATTCACTAGTGTAAAAAATTTAAGATATTTATATTCACCACAATTAATTAAAAAAAAATTATTTAGAACAAGATAGCGACCAATTTTATCCCTCGCAAAAAACTTTTGAATAATGATATATAGTGAGTAATAATTCCTTCACTAAATAGATTTTTTCCTCTCAAATTTTCATCATAAATTGGCTCTAAAAATCTTTCTATCACCCCAATTTTGCGAGGAAAAAAATATAAATTGTGAAGGATGTTTCTTTCACTAATAACTATATTGTCACTTTACTTTTTTCCTTCACTGTTCTTCGCTAAATAACTCCTCATGTGAAGGAATAAATTCCTTCACAAAATTTCCTTCGCTAGAAGCCATTTTTGGTGTAGTGACTCCACCCCCGCCCAGCCCTCCCAAAAAATAATATTTACTGATTATGTATACAACCCCACTCACCCATCCTCCACCACGACCCCAGACCTCCCACCCCACCCTTCACCCCCCAAAAAAATAATAATAATATTCAATGATTATGTATACCCCTCCACCCCCCACTCTCCCCAAAAAAGTAATATTCAGTGATTATATATAAACCCCAACCCCTTCCCCCCCCCCCCCCCCTTCCCCGAATTTTTTTAATATTTAGTCTTTGTACCAGTAAGTTTTAAGTTGCCAATAATAATAAAAGAAATTATAAGATATGATGGTCATTTTAGAAAAAGATTGAGGTTAATTTTGTCTAGCAATTTTAAATCGCAAATGGTAGGCATTATAATATGAGTTAGAACATGGTATTAAATAATCCTTCATCTTAAGTTATTTAATAATCCTAGGACTAATAGTCCCAAGCTAAAATTTAAAAACAAACAAGACACTTGGGATTAATAGTCCTATCCCAAGTGTAATCTTTACAAACAAATATAACCTAAGGGTTAAACCCTAAAAACATGAGAAAGGACTAAAATGTCTTTAAATTTAATTGATAAATAACCAAAATACCCTTTAATAAGTTGATAATGTGACGCCCCCAAAATAGGTATACATCACCCATCTTGAGTCTCCAAATACATGGTACAGAATTCAAATACAAACTTAATTATACAACATGAGCTGTGAGTTTTAATACAAATATTGTCTTCTAGACAATATTCAAACTCAAAATACGACAAAACATAATCTGAGAGTTTTAACTCGAATATTGTCATCTAGACAATATCCACACTCAAATTCAATCTTATTACATTTATTATCACATTATTTCATAGAATAGTGAGGACTACTAATGCTATCATCTAGACCGTCACTCCGTTCTCCGACTAGTCCATGCTACGTTCTCATTTCCTGAAGAGAACAACGAAAGCAAAAAGAGTGAGCTCAACTAGCCCAGTAAGAAATATTATGACTAAGATAATGCAAAATAAATTATCGTTAGCCTTCATCAGTGTTAAACTGATACAATATAACAAATATCAAGTTTAACGGCAGCAAAACAAGCAATCCATTAGAAGAGTCAAGTAGAGAATAAAATCTACTATCTTCTATGATTTAAAAGGTTTTTTTATCACTTTTATCGCTGAAACTCAGCTTAATAAATAATCCACATCATCAAATCATCACTGCACTACAGGCCAAAGATATTCTTTAGTATCACGACCACGAATTATCCATGCACTACGGCTAAAGATAATCATGTTTTCATCAATGGTCCTGATCATGCCATAAAATAATTCATCTTTGCACCCTTGGCCGAAGAGAATCCATAGCCATAATCATACCAAAAACTGTCCATCAATGCACTACAGGCCAATGAAGACTTTTTCCACATCATTTGTAACATTACGGTCATGATTACTTGTAAGTTATACGAAATGAGTCTTTGTGTTAACAACATCGCACTCGTAAACGCATACGACCTTCTACTCAACACGTCAGCTACCACGTTCGCTTTCTCACGATGGTATTTAATGGTACGATCGTAATTTTCAACAGCTCGAGCCAACGTCTTTGGTGCATGCTACGATCGTTTTAGGTGAAGAAATATTTGAGGGTTTAAGAAATGGGTTTTGTACTGGGGTCAATACAAAATTCGATTTCACGCTCTAGGGTAGACCAAGAAGTCTTCAGGAATACGCCAGGAAATTTACTAATGATAGAAATATCATTCAAAACTGTGACTCTCATCCAAGACTTGGATAACACATGTAATGAAGGTTTCTCCTAACGGAGTTTCAACAGATAAGTCAAAGTCTAATTTCTCCGGAGTCAAATTTAAACGTTGAACGCAAGCAAGAGAGATAAAAAAATCGGTAGAACCGATATCCATCATCTATCTATCTACCCATAAATAAATTTCAAACCATGCAATAGGTAAAATAAATAATAAATCTCTCCCTTATGGGGTTACATCAATGAGTAATAAATAAATCCCGAGTTACTCTAACCTTAAAACATGCATGTCGGAAAACATAAACAAATAAGTCTTAGTAACATCAATTCTAATTACATCACATAACCACATTAATAAAGCAGGTCTTCATTACTTGCTAAGCTTGCCCTTGCCCTTACTAGTGGAAGGTTAAATCGCTCTTTCGTTCTTAAGCGCAATGTTATTATTATTACGCAAGAGTGAGCACGATTGCCCACAAGTATAACAATATAACAATGAATAATAACATGCGAGAGAAATAATAACTTCGGATATAAAAGCTCAACTTTTGAATCAAGAATGAATAACAAGAATCAAAAAAGAATTTACGAGGGTCATAAGACCTTGAACTATGTCCTAGGTTGTCAAGTATTTTTACTTGAAACCTTTAATGATCATAAGACTATGGACTCTCCTTCTCGTGCTTAGGGGGATCAGCCCTTAGTACCATCACATGCACAATATCTTAGCGCTAAAGCGTAAATAATCCCCTATCTGAGGTTGTTCATCTCGGTTTTGACATTGAGTCCGCACCAAAGGAAGTTTGGTTTGGATAATTCATCGAGGGTTACGAAATTTAGAGCGCTCATCAACTATGGACTAGTCGAATCAATAAGGGTTCGCTAGTCTAACAAGGTTTAACAGTGAATGAATATTTAACTTGAATAACATCTAAAAAGGTATACAATAGAATAATTATTGTATAACAACATCATGCTTGAAGATTAATAAGCTTTAATATATAAGACATGCTTGATCAATAATAATGAGAACTTGCTCAATATCGAAAGATGAATTAATCAACTTATATAACAATAACAAGTAGGATTAGGAAACTTGCTCAGCGAAAGTTTAGGGTAAGAAACTTGCTCAAGCGTAAATGTAGAGTTGGAAAACTTGCTCAATGTAACAAGATAAGGTTTAGAAACTTGCCTAAATGCGTAGATTACACTTAAACAAACTCGTTCTTTGAATTAAATCCTACATATCAATTCGTTCACAATACCGAGTCAATAATAACGTACTAAACATCATAAGTTATTCTTTGTCTAAACTTCGACTTTATGACCATACTTAGTCAAATTACCATACTTGTTTTCACATAATATAATACTACTACGAACAACAAGTTAATTACATAATCAACGATTCAAATAACATGTAATTGTCTTCTTGACTTGGTAAAAACTCATTTTAATATCTCATTATATATACAACAAGTTTTTATGTTCATTAGACTAGGTCACTAACTCATTTCTATACTTGAACATTAAAAATTTGCATTTTCTGGACAAATCGCTAAGTGGTATTCTTATTTCACTTTTATACTAACTCTTGGCTGACTTGTGATGCTGTACTTGGCTTGATGCGGTATAATTATGATTTGAGAGAATGAGCGGGGGTTGGGTCATGGCGTGAAACCCCAGACTCTGAATTTCCAGTTCGCGAAGAACACAGAATTCAATGAAATCAACACATCTTTAACACTAATTTCACCAAATTACACATACCCACATGTTATAATTAAGTACATAATCATTACTTAACATCTATGGGTGATTTTAATCCATTAAAACACATAATCACAGAATTAAAATATGAAAATTGGGTGATTCTTGATGTTCTTGAAGTTTTTGAACAAAAACATGGATTTTAACGCTTCTGATTTGTTATTAAGCCAAATCCAACCATTCAAGTTTTCATTTTGTTCATTTTAACATGCATAATCATATCGATGTGTGAATTTTGCAAAATAAATTATATTTGACATATAAAAATCACGTATAAGGCCATATGGCCATATCACATACTCTGAAATCTTTTCTTGTATAATTTCATGGCGAAGATATGGAAACCCATATAATATATATTAAAACATGACATACAACTCGAATTATTACATATATTCTCATAACAACGAAATTTCCCAAATCTGAGAGACTCACGGAAGTATGAAAGCCTTTTTTTTTATGAAAACTTAAAAGGCGTATAATAAGAATTGGGTTGAAGAAATTACCCAAGCGTAGAATACAATTTGCAAGAGATAAACTCCTCCTCCACAGTTCTTGATTACCTGACTCACAATCTCTCTCAAAACTTTTCTCAACTCTCTCTGTTTTTTTTTTGCGGACTTAGAAAATAATAAGAAAAGAAAGAAAAAAAGCGTCGATAAATGGAGAAAAGCCCGGCTTGATGAAATTGATTACCCCCCATCATGGGTAACTTCCCTCAACTCCCACCAAGGCCATGTTTGGCTAGAATTAAAAGGTTTCAAAACTATTTAATTTAATAAAACCTTATCATATAGTTTAAATAATGTCACATCCATATAAAATAAATCAATTATCTAATTTAATTTATTTTAATTAAAATATAGTAAATTCTCATTAATACACATAGTCACATAATTCAAATTCTCTTTAATTAATAATGTCAAATTATTAAATCTCTAATTAATAATTAAATTAATTAAAATAACATAGGCTCATTAAATATTTCTTTTAATTGATAAGCTCACATAATCACATACTTCGAATAATAAAAATTCTCCACATTAAATTAATAAATGTAACACATAAAAATTAAATTAATCTATCACCACTTCATCAATTAATTAATTAATCTAATAATTAATTCATCGAAAAATATTTATTCAATCAAATAAATATTTAAAAAATTTAGATTACAAAATTACGGTTGTCACATCTTACCCCTCTTAAAAGGATTACGTCCCAGAATCATGCTTTCAAACAAGTCGTCCGTTACATTCCCCCCCCCCCTTACAAAGATTCTGTCCCCAGAATCGCATATAACAATCTAAGTAAATAAATGAGGATAATTCTTCATCATATTCTCTTCGAGTTCCCACGTAGCTTCTTCAGCGTTGTGGTTCCTCCAAATTACCTTAACAGGAGGTATTACTTTATTTCTGAGAACTTGTTCTTTTTGATTCGACAATTTGAGCAGGAATTTCTTCATAAGACAAGTCTTTCGAAATGTAGGGAGTTCATATTCAATTACGTGCTTGTAATCGGGTTTGTAGGGTCGTGGGGGTGAGACATGGAAAACATTGTGGACATTCTCTAGAGATGGAGGTAAGGCTACCTCATAGGAAACTTCTCCGACCCTTTTCAGAACTTCAAAGGGTCCAATGAATCTTGGGCTCAATTTCCCTTTCTTTCCGAATCTGATCTTTCCCTTCCAAGGAGAGACCTTTAAGAACACATAACTACCTAGTTCGAACTCAACATTCTTACGGTGTGGATCGGCGTATTTCTTACATCATCTTGAAAAATTTTATCAATCTTGCTCGAATCACTTTGACTATCTCTCTTTGTTTGTTGTACTAAATCTGGTCCTAGTAATCGTCTTTCACCAACTTCATCCCAATATAGTGGAGTTACGCACTTTACGTCATATAGCGCTTCATAAGGTGGCATTCCAATACTAGCGTGGTAGCTTGTTGTTTTGTAAGAACTCTCAAGCGGTAAATAATCATCCCAATTTCCTTTGAAATCCATTATACAAGCTCTTAACATATCTTCCAATATGCGGATTGTTCTTTCACTCTGTCCATCACATGCGAGGGTGATATCTTTGTGCTCATTCATGGCTGTGTACCCATGCATTCTGTAGAGCGTTTCGGAAGTTCGACGTAAAAATGCGGATCTCTATCGAAACAATTGACACCGGAACTCCGTGCCTTGAAACAATCTCTTTCACATATAACCTTGCCAGTGATCTAGGTTGAATCGATTTTGATCGGAAGGAAGTGTGCGGATTTTCGTCGATCGGTCAACAATAACCCATCTTTGCGTCGTAGCCTTTACGGGTGCGTCGGTAGGCCAACCACGAAATCCATCGTAATATGTTCCCATTTCCATTACGGAATCTCT
The DNA here is from genome assembly GCA_020205605.1 of Panax ginseng. Taxonomy (NCBI): domain Eukaryota; kingdom Viridiplantae; phylum Streptophyta; class Magnoliopsida; order Apiales; family Araliaceae; genus Panax; species Panax ginseng. The sequence goes on along the minus strand of CM035129.1, from coordinate 53,840,176 downwards.
AAAGGTTGTAGCAACCCACTCGGTCTACGATGTTACTGCTTTCACTTTACGACATATCGAGGCATTTGGCAACACATTTGCAACCTCTCGTTTTAAATTTGGCTACCAAAAGTGTTGTCGAAGATCTTGGTACATCTTGGTGCTACGAGGTGAATCGAATATCTTGAGTTGTGAGCTTGGCTTAAAATTTCTTCCTTAATCTACGGTCTTTGGCGGTACCCAAATTTTGCTCTCAAATCTTAGTAGTCCCTCCTTCGCATCTATTTTGAATCTCGGTTCGGTCCCTTGAGATATCTTCTTCTTCACTTTCTCACATTCTTCGTCACGAAGTTGAGCCTCCTTAACTTTATCGAGTAAGGTTGTACCGACTTGCATAAAAGCGACTTCTCGTCAATTTCCATAGGATACTTCACTTCAATTTAGCTTTTCCATCGCTAAAATTAGCTCCTCTGAGCGGTCAACATCATCAATTCTCCCGACCTTTTCTACTTAGGGCGTCGGCCACCACATTTGCCTTACCGGATGGTATAGAATCTCACAATCATAGTCCTTAATTAACTCCAACCACCTTCTTTGGCGCATGTTCAGTTGTCTTTACGTGTAAAAATATATTTTAGACTCTTGTGATGCATATATATTTCACACTTCTCCCCATAGAGATAGTGCCTCCAGTTTTCAAAGCAAAAAACCACTGACTAACTCCAAGTCATGGGTGGGATACCCCTTCTCATAATCTTTCGGTTATCGTGGCCGCATCTGTAATGACTCTACCATTACTGCATAAGCACACACGACCAAGTCCTTTATGCGATGCATCACTATATACCACAAAATTTCTGTGTCATCGGAAGAGATAACACGGTGTTGTACTCAACCTCTTCTTTAATTCTTGAAAACTTTCCTCACACTTCTCCATCCAAGCAAATTTCACCGATTTCTAGTCAAATTAAATCGGTGAGTTGCGATCTTGGAAAAATCTGAATGAATCTTACGTAATAACTTTTGCCAATCCAAGAAAACTTCTTACTTACTTAAGCGGCGTCTTGGTGATCCCGATTAATCACAACTTTGACTTTGGAGGATCCACAGAAATTCCATCTCTATCAATCACATGTCCAAGAAATTATACTCTTTCAATCCGAATTCACATTTGAAAACTTAGCATACAACTTCTCTCTCCTCAATGTCTCTAATGTCAACCTCAAATGCTCTTCGTGTTCTTCCTTGGTTTTTGAATATACCAAAATGTCATCTATAAATACCACTACAAATTTGTCCAAAAGCGGCTTGAACACTCCATTCATTAAGCCCATAAATCTTTGCAGGAGCATTCGTTAGACCAAATGACATTACCAAAAATTGTAGTAGTGAGCGTATATCGTGTTCTAAAGCGTTGTCTTGGTACATCCTCTGGTCTCACCTTGAGTTGATGATAACCACTTCTCAAATCTATCTTTGAAAAATATCTTGCTCCTTTAAGCGATCGAACAAGTCGTCGATTAGCGGTAATGGATACCTATTCTTAATCGTGACCTTATTGGTTCTCTTGTAGTCTATGCAGAGTCGCATTGTTCCATCCTTCTTCTTCACAAATAAAAACCGGCGCTCCCCACGGTGATACGCTTGGTTGAATATACTTCTTGTCCGATAATTCTTGTAGTTGGACCATCAATTCTTTCATCTCTCTGGGTGCCATTGATGCGGTGCCTTCGATATTGGGGCCGTTCACGGAGCCAAATCGATCACAAATTCATTGCTACTCTGTCTGGAGGAAGTCCGGCAAATCGTCAGAAAATATCTGTGAAATCTCTCACTACTGGAATCTCATCTATTTTTGGATTCTCTTTACGACTATCGACTATGTAAGCTAGATATCCTACACAGCCTTGCCTTAACAATCTTCTGGCCTGCATCATCGTCAGACAACTCGCTTGTCTAGGCGACTTCTACTACCATAAAACACAACCTTTGGCGAGTCATAAGGTTAATACACTTCTTTCGGCGGTCGATTCTCGCCCCATAATTGGATAACCAATCCATACCCAAAATAACATCAAATTCTCCAAGTCGAATAGGGATAAGATCTCGTTCATGATATTACCCTTAATATCTACTCTCTACGGTTCTTGTGCACATACTTAATAGGATAATTTCTCTATTCGCAATTTCTATGTTCATGGGGTATTCTAACTCGTCCTTAAACAATTCTAAGTTCTTAGCGAAGTCATCGGATATAAATGAGCAAGTAGCACCGAATCAAATAACACATAAGCATTAACTTTATTGATCGGAATGATACGACACCACCACATCGAGGCTGTACCGCGTCTGCCTTTGTCATATGTATTGAGCGTTACAATTTGTTGGTCTATTGGTTGCGGTTGGTCCGCAATGGTTAGAGTGCTTCCACCGATATTTCCTCTGTTTCTCTCTGAACTTCGTCCCTCCTGATCCCTTCTTAGGACAATCTCTTGCAAGATGGTCCTTTGATCCACATGTGAAGCATGCACCCTTCTTTGGGTTCAGACAGTTTGGTGCTATGTGGCCTTCTTGACCACAATTGTAGCACACTCGCTTCCCCTTCAAACAAACTCCCAAATACATTTTTTCGCAAGTTGGACACGGTTCAATCTTCTTCTTCTGCCCTCCCTGTTGACTTCCAGCCGACGAATTATCAGACCACTTCCTCTTCTGACTGTGATTACCCCCAGTGCTACTCCCACCAGTCTTATTATTACCTTCCTTCTCACTCTTCTTCTTCTTCTGCTCCTGATTATACTTCGTTACTGCATCACTTCCACCCTCAGCAAGTATGGCCTTCTCTAACACCCCAACAAAAGTGTTCAATTGGAACATTGACACTTTGCTATACAACCAGGGCTTTAGTCCCTGCTCAAATCGTCTTGCCTTCCTCTCGTCAGTGTGAACTTGGTATGTGGCAAACCTAGCCAACTCGTTAAACCTTGCCGCGTAATCAGCTACTGACATACTTCCCTGCTTCAATTCTAGAAACTGGACTTCCATCTGATTTTGTGAACTTGCCGGAAAGTACATCTCGAAGAACATCTCTTTGAATCTTTCCCAGGATATAACACCTTCACCTCCTCTCACCTTGTTTGCCTACCACCAATAGGCTTCGGACTTCAGCATAAACGTTGCATAAGCAGTCTTGATCTTCCCTTACTCGGCGACGTGAACACCTTCTCCATCTCCATCACACCACGTCGAGCTTCAATTGGGTTTATGGAACCCTTAAACTCTGGCGGTCCCACCGCCTTGAAGTCCTTAAATGAAGTATTTGGTGGAGCTTGGGGTTGATTATTAAGTGCTCGACTAAAGGTTTACCAATTCTTTGAGCGGAGTTAGCATTGGCGTCATTGTTATTATTTATTGACCCTTCCTGGGCTTGTTGACGATTTTGTCTTCTAGGCGGCATATTTCTGTTAAGAATATACGCTTATTAGATCTTTATTCAATCTCTTAAACATTTAAGACTTAACTAAAACATTTAATCATAACTTACTTAACACATTACTTCAAATAAACTTTGACATTTCATTTAATTCAAAAGTCTTTACAGTATAAGATAGCATCACTGCTATTTACATCAACTATCCGAGATAAAGAATCTACAGGATTTAAAACATCACAATATTCCTTTATTTATGAACATATCAGAATTTACTTCATTAACTATCAAATAGTTTTCGCATACTTAAACTAATACTATCACTGTTTCCTCCTCCATGATGCGGCACATCGTTCTGCGATCTAGCATATATGATGGTAGATCCTCAAACTGGATTGGATGCTTCCTAACTCGATCTTGGACCGCATCCATTGCATTTTGTAGTGTAGAGTACATCTCCTCAAGTTTAGCCTTCTTCGCACGGCGATCATCTTCACACTACGATCGACGCGGGCGTGACTCTCGTACCCAGCCCTCCTCTGCTATGGCAAGCATCTCTGAGCTCTCCTTCAGATCCTTCTTTAACTTCTCTATTTCTGCGGACTTATCCTCGGTCTGACCCTTCTCGTGAAACAGATCCTACTCCACGTTTCCTAAACGTGTGTGAAGAGTCACAATCTCTCTATCCCTCTACTCAATAGTAATCTGCTGACTAACCGCCTGCTCAGTAAGATCCCGAACAGTATCCTGCAACTCTACGTTATGATCATAGAGTGCATCATACATCTCTACATCAATGGAGTTCGGTGGGAACTCCTCTTCTTCCTCTTCTTCTTCCTCTTCCTCAGGATCCTCCTCTGGATGCATCTCCGGCTCATGCTCTGACGAATACCTTGATGATCAACGGAGATGGCTCTCTCTATACAAGTTGTTCCCTGACGACATGAATGTCTCGGGGCTCCTCCTCTATAGGTAATCGGGGTTCCTCTTCCCCAGCTCGACTAGCTCCTCCAACATCCGATATCCTGACAACAAAATTTGAAGTTTTAGTTACTAATCCGTGCTAGCGAACACATAGATTAACACATAAGCACATAAAGTCTTTTATTATCTTTAAATGATTTAAAAATTCATTTCTTAGAACTCGATAAGAGTTTACCATCACTATGTTCTCAATCTCCTACAAGGCTACTACCTAAGGTTGTTCCCCCACCTAAGGTTCATAACCTTCTGACTTTGATACCAACTGTGTGACACCCCAAATCCGGTACTTGGTTTCCACGAGATTTGGTGTTCTTTATCTACAAGCATCATCTATCTATCTACCCATAAATAAATTTCAAACCATGAAATAGGTAAAATAAATAATAAATCTCTCCCTTGGGGTTACATCAAGCGAGTAATAAATAAATCCCGAGGTTACTCTAACCTTAAAACATCTGTCTTGGAAAACATAAACAAATAAGTCTTAGTAACATCAATTCTAATTACATCACATAACCACATTAATAAAAGCAGTCTTCATTACTTGCTAAAGCTTGCCCTTGCCCTTACTAGTGGAAGGTTAAATACGCTCTTTTCGTTCTTAAGCGCAATGTTATTATTACGCAAGAGTGAGCACGATTGCCCACAAGTATAACAATATAACAATGAATAATAACATGCGAGAGAAATAATAACCCGGATATAAAAGCTCAACTTTTGAATCAAGAATGAATAACAAGAATCAAAAAAGAATTTACGAGCGGTCATAAGACCTTGAACTATGTCTAGGTTGTCAAGTATTTTTACTTGAAACCTTTAATGATCATAAGACTATGGACTCTCCTTCTCGTACTTAGGGGGATCAGCCCTTAGTACCATCACATGCACAATATCTTAGCGCTAAAGCGTAAATAATCCCCTATCTGAGGTTGTTCATCTCGATTTTGACATTCGAGTCGCACCAAAGGAAGTTTGGTTTGGATAATTCATCAAGGGTTACGAAATTTATAACGCTCATCAACTATGGACTAGTCGAATCAATAAGGGTTCGCTAGTCTAACAAGGTTTAACAGTGAATGAATATTTAACTTGAATAACATCTAAAAAGGTATACAATAGAATAATTATTGTATAACAACATCATGCTTGAAGATTAATAAGCTTTAATATATAAGACAGGCTTGATCAATAATAATGAGAACTTGCTCAATATCGAAAGATGAATTAATCAACTTATATAACAATAACAAGTAGGATTAGGAAACTTGCTCAACGAAAGTTTAGGGTAAGAAACTTCCTCAGCGTAAATGTAGAGTTGGAAAACTTGCTCAATGTAACAAGATAAGGTTTAGAAACTTGCCGCAAATGCGTAGATTACACTTAAACAAACTCGTTCTTTGAATTAAATCCTACATATCAATTACGTTCACAATACCGATCAATAATAACGTACTAAACATCATAAGTTATTCTTTGTCTAAACTCGACTTTATGACCATACTTAGTCAAATTACCATACTTGTTTTCACATAATATAATACTACACAAACAACAAGTTAATTACATAATCAACGATTCAAATAACATGTAATTGTCTTCTTGACTTGGTAAAAACTCATTTTAATATCTCATTATATGTCTAACAAGTTTTTATGTTCATTAGACTAGGTCACTAACTCATTTCTATACTTGAACATTAAAATTTGCATTTTTTGGACAAATACGCTAAGTTACATTGGGCATTTCACTTTTTATTTAACTCTTGGCCAAGGACTTGTGTATTGGTGGGTTTCTTATGCCTGTGAGAAATGAAGCGGGGGTTAGCCATTGGCATGAAATCCAGGACTCTGAATTTCCAGTTCGCGAAGAACACATAATTCAGCGAAATTAACACATCTTTAACACTAATTTCACCAAATTACACATACCCACATGTTATAATTCGTACATAATCATTACTTAACATCTATGGAGTGATTTTAATCCATTAAAACACATAATAACAGAATTAAAATATGAAAATTGGACTGTTTTTGATGTTCTTGAAGTTTTTGAACAAAAACATGGATTTTAACGCTACGAATTTGTTATTAAGCCAATTCCAACCATTCAAGTTTCATTTTGTTCATTTTAACATGCATAATCATATCGATGTGTGAATTTTGCAAAATAAATTATATTTAACATATAAAAATCATGTATAAGGCCATATGGCCATATCACATACTCTGAAATCTTTTACTGTATAATTTCATTAAACTGAAGATATGGAAACCCATATAATATATTTTAAAACATACAACTCGAATATTACTCGAATTATTACATATATTCTCATATGAAATGTAATTTTATGAAAAATAAAAGACTATAATAAGAATTGGGTTGATGAAAAGCCAAGCGTAGAATTTTTAGAGAAAACTTAAAAGAGTTCTTCTTGATTACTCGATAAATCTCTCAAAATCGACGGTTTTTTTTTGCGGACTTAGAAAATAATAAGAAAAGAAAAGCGTCGATAAATGGAAAAAAGCGGCCCATGAATTGATTACCCCCCATCATGGGTAACTTCCCTCAACTCCCACCAAGGCCATGTTTGGCTAGAATTAAAAGGTTTCAAAACTATTTAATTTAATAAAACCTTATCATATAGTTTAAATAATGTCACATCCATATAAAATAAATCAATTATCTAATTTAATTTATTTTAATTAAAATATAGTAAATTCTCATTAAATACATAGTCACATAATTCAAATTCTCTTTAATTAATAATGTCAAATTATTAAATCTCTAATTAATAATTAAATTAATTAAAATAACATAGGCTCATTAAATATTTCTTTTAATTCAATAAGCTCATATAATCACATACTTCGAATAATAAAAATTCTCCACATTAAATTAATAAATGTAACACATAAAAATTAAATTAATCTATCACCACTTCATCAATTAATTAATTAATCTAATAATTAATTCATCGAAAATATTTATTCAATCAAATAAATATTTAAAAAATTTAGATTACAAAATTTCGGTTGTCACATCTTACCCTCTTAAAAGGATTTTGTCCCGTAATCATAACTCAAACAAGTCGCCGATACAATATAACAAATATCAAGTTTAACGGCAACGGAACAATTAATCCATTAGAAGAGTCAAGTAGAGAATAAAATCTACTATCTTCTATGATTTAAAAGGTTTTTCATCACTTTTATCACTGAAACTTAGCTTAATAAATAATCCACATCATCAAATCATCCCTGCACTACAGGCCAAGGATATTCTTTAGTATCACAACCACGAATTATCCATGCACTACGACTAAAGATAATCACGTTTTCATCAATGGGCCTGATCATGCCATAAAATAATTCATCCTTTCACCCTTAGCCAAAGAGAATCCATAGCCATAATCATACCAAAAACTGTCCATCAATGCACTACGGGCCAATGAGGACTTTTTCCACATCATTTGTAACATTACGGTCATGATTATACCGAATAATCCTTGTTATAATCATACCAAGTCCATCTATGCACTCTGGTGCCACAGATGACTTTCAACATAATATAAACATTAGGATGATGACAATGACATAATAATTCAATAAAACAAGTTCAAGAATTAATTTATCCAGAACTAATAACGCCCAAATTGTCAACATGATACTTCTTTGTAGAGTAAAATTCAAGAATGCTCGTAAGAATATTTCTATGAAAAGATATTGGATGAAGCGCAAATATCAAGGATATTCCACTAATTTCATGGGTATTGAAGTCAAAACTTTAACTAACCGAGTATAATAAAGAATGGAATAACAAAAAATCACTGGGCATGTGATAGATCGCATGCATGAGTTATTCCAACAGAATAATAAATAACGGAACCAGTCATGCCAGAACGCACGTGCATGTGATATTCCAATGTAATAATAAAGAATGGAACGAAGTCATGCGAAACGCATACAGACAAGATATTACGGCTGTAATAATAAAGAATGGAACCAGTAATGCGTAAAATGCATGTATGTGATATTCCGGCGTAATAATAAAGAATGGAATAATAGAAGAATTTCACCATGTATGCAGAATTAGATAACCGAGTTATTCCAACATAATAATAACGAATGGAATAATGAAGAATTTCACCATGTATGCGGTATTGCAGATGTATAAAAGTTATTCCAACATAATAATAAGGAATGGAATAATGTAAGAATTTCACCAAGTATAGGTAGCTCAGCGACACAAAAGTTATTCAAATGTAATAAAAAATGGAATAATGTAAGTTCTCTTCATGACTACAAAAGAAATAATACCCTTACCTTAGAAGAAATCGGATATAGGAGTAGTGAAGTAGCGTAATACTTTTCTTTTTTCTCTCTGTAGTTTCTCTCTCTAGAGTTTCAGTGAATTCGTAAGAAATAATGAAGGAATGAGCTTTTATTTATAGGAGAATGGATTGAATAGTAACTAATTTATGACGGTCCAGATTGATTTACTTTTAAACGGACGGTCCATATTGATTTACTATGCAGAACACTATGCAGGCACTATGCAACACTATGCATAATAAAATATAATATATTCTAATTATTGTCTAATAAAACAAATAACTTTATAAAAGTATTCTGTTTTATAAAAAACTATTCTGTTTTATTATATTAATAATACAAATAAAACAAAATTTATATAATATATATATATATATATATATAAACTTTCGTGACTTCATAAAAAGATACCTCAATATATTTAACAACATTTATCATCATTATTATAATTCACAATATTAATCGACCAGGTCGTTCCCAGGAAAAAAAGGGGCTTTCCAATAAGGATTCCTCCCTATTAGCGCGCAATTAGGTGACCAAACCTCTCCTTAGCAGAACTTCTAGACATCGCTAATATTGCAAATAATAATATTAATAACTTCATCGTCTCAATTATTGATATAATAATATATAAAATATAGACAACAATTGAATCAAATAACGTGAGATACTATGCAACAATTACTGCAACAATAATTGAACAAAACTGAGTGATTTCTCACGTAAGCATCAATAATCAATACCGTGTGCTACTATGCAACCACGCGTATTACTCTACTTTTACTACCGAGTAGTTCAACAGTTTTAATGGTAAAACTTCCGCCGTTATTTTTATAAAAATATTTTTGTCGTTTTCTCAATCCAACAATAATTCCGTTGTGGGGTCCACCAATGATTGTACCGTCGTACGGATATTCCCCGATAAAAAGAATATTTCTCGACCAATCGAATATTATACAACAACTTGCATACTTTTCAAAATTTATAAATATTACCCACAACTATAACATTATCTCAAATCCACACCATAAATTAAAAAAAATCGAAAAAATTAAATCTTTATTCGTAAAATTTGGGATTTTACAGATAAGGCCAAATCTTGGTGAGTCACAACTCCAAGATATTCATATGTGCTTAAAATCAAAATATATCAGCCATCATTGACACCTAGCAACAAATCAACCCTTGGATCAAAGCTTAGTTGTCAAAAAGAGATTAAAAATTAAAGAAAATCCTTACTTTAGTTTTTATCCATAGCCAAACCTCTCATTCTCCAAGCCTACAAAACATAGAGAGAAACTCAGTCCTAAGATAAGCAAAATCCACCCCATAAACTATCTAAGATCAGATCAGAGAAGGGAAATCAAAAGTTGGTTCAAAAAGTGATAAACTCTAACCTTAAGTTAGATCTTTCATGCTTAGGTAGATTGTATGTTTTACTGTTTAAATGTGTTACATGTTATGTTATTTAGTGATATGGGTTGATAAAACATGGATTCACAACATTAAAATGCATGAAAATAAAGATTTAAGAAAAACTGTCCAAAAGTCTAAAAATATGGCCTGACAGTCAAATGTCGGAGGCCATAGATCTTGATTTGTTAATGTTTAGATCTGTTAAGTGTATCCTTGTTATAGTATGCCACGAGGTGAGTAATTTGGAAGTGGAATCATATTCATAACATGTCTAGATTTCAAGTTATTTATGGCCAAACTCAGTTGGCCAACCATGAAACATTGTTTCTGGAAAATCCAAAATGCCCAGAAATGGCTTGACAAGATTTTGAATGGCTTACGTTTTGAATTTGTTATGTTGTTAGCTCATCTAACTGTATCACTTTTATAACTTGACATATGTACTACAAAACACTGCCAATAGATCACCTATTAAACAACCAGGATGAAAGTTATTCATGGTCAAAAGTGATTGACCAAACACATATTTTGTTTTCTTGAATTTCTAGAAAGCAAAAAATAAGTTTTTGACAGCAGTTTGACCAGACTAGATCTCTCATATGTGATGTTGTTAAGGCTAAGCCAGTGTAACACTTTTTTAGCCTGGCATGTCTACTACAAGAGTGCGACACTGGATCACTTAGATAACACATAGAATCAAAGTTATTAAAGCTCAAAGTAAGTTGACCAACACTGACTTCATTTTTGGAAATTCCATAAATGAAGAACAACTTAGATATACAGTTTGATAATCAAATATCTTCAGAATATGATGTAGTTAGACTTTATACTTGATATATACTTGTAGTATTACATCAATACTATAACAATGATACACTCTCATAAAATTTAAGTTATAAAATTAACTTTTAATATTTTGACATAAATTTTATTAATATTTTAAATTATTTAAATATTAATGATAATAAAATTATTTAATAATTATATTAAATAAATTATTTAAAAATGATTTTTTATGTTTTAAAAATCATTTAAAAATGATATAAATTTTTAAAATATTTTAAGTTATAATAAATGACTTTTAATATTTTGATATAAATTTATTAATATTTTAATATTAATGATAATTATTTAAAAATTATTTTAAATATTTTAAAAATCCTTTAAAGGGATAGTAGATGTTTATAGCAATATGTGCTTTATAATATAAAGTACTATGAATTAGTTGAATGACCTTGAATATATGTTTGATTAAGTAAATAAGTTTTGAGAGTTAAAATAGTAAGTGTCTATCTGATAATTCGTTAACCTAGTTATTCGAATTTTTAAAATCCAACATTTTGATTATATGATTGTCTGAGTTTAAAATTATGTGTTACATTTTAAATGTTAACACCTATACGATGGGCCATAGAATGTAAACTAAGAAAAAATAATTTAATATTTTTTTAACCAGATAATGCCGCTAAGAAGACAAAACCGAAACCAAAGAGTAAAAAAACCTGTTAATGATGAAGGAGGTAATGTGGACCCAATGTAGAATCTTGCTTATATGTTAGCACAAGCTATGCAGAATAGAGCACCAGTCGTAAGAAATTAGCCAGATAATAGGTTGGAAAACTTTAAAGACTTCAAAGCAGTAGGACCGCAAGAATTTAGAGGAATAACTGACCATATAAAAGCCCAAACTTGGGTAAAGAAGATGGAAAAAACATTTGTTAATGCTAGGGTAGTAGAGGAGCAAAAGACAACGTTTGCTACATATTTGAGGGGGAGGCAAATTTTTGGTGGGAGACGAATCAAATAGAGCCAAAGCTGGAGTGTTAACATAGACAAGGTTCAAGAAATTGTTCTTCGAGAATTATTTCTCACCAAGTATGCAAGCCATGATGGAGGTTAAGTATTTAGAATTGAAGCAGAAGAATATGACAGTTTCGGAATACGTCACAAAATTTAACGAGTTAGCTAGATTTTCTCCACACCAAGTGGATACAGAAGCAAGGAAGGCAAGAAGGTTTGAGTAGGGCCTAAAACCCTTGCTCTATAATAAGGTTGCAGTATTATAGATTGGTTCTTCCATATCAATATTGGAAAAGGCTATTATAGTCGAAGGAGAAAGTGAGGCCATGAGCCTCTATAATAAAGAAAAGAAAAATAATGTTAAAATTGAAGTAGCTATCAAAGTTGAGGGAAGTACTGGAAGTGGAAGTGGAAAAAAGGAAGTGGAGCAATTCTGGGAATACGGATAATAGGCAGGGAGGTATAAAGAAGCAGGTTAATTAATGCAATAATTGTGGTAAAAATCACTTGGGGGAATGTCTGAAAGGAAAGTCAGTATGTTTAAGTGTGGGCAGGAGGGACACATCTCTCATAACTGCCCCAATCCAAGGAATAATAGTGGTTGTTTCATTTGTGGATTAACAGACCATATGGTGAGGGATTGTCCAAAAAGAAGAGTCAATGGGGGAAAGGCTAATACCGAGAATAGCAATGGAACACTAGCGATAAGTGGTCCAACTCCACCAAATAAACCAACTGTAAGGACTTTCAATATGATGGTCCAAGATACAGTAGCATCCGGAGATGGAGTTCCAAGTATGATTCCGATCAATTATATCAATATATATGTTTGATTTGGATATAACATATTCTTCTTACATATCGTGAGTTTATTAAGATAAGTACGTTTACACTTGTGAACCTTAGAATCCCTTGAATATAGACATACGACAGAAAATTTCAAAAAAAGACAAATAAAAAAAATATTATACAAATAACTCGTTAATAAAAGGATTTTGAAGGAAAAAATTGAATTCCATTAGTAATCAGATTTCATTAAATCGGATAGCTAAGCTTTATGCTGAATATTTAAGGATCAATTCGATCATATCAGATCGGGACCTACTTGCGATGAAGGTGTACGTTAATTATCCTTCATTCGTTTAGGTAAGTTTCGTTTTACAATTTCGAGGACTAAATCTGTATAAGGGGAGAATAATGTAATAATCAAAGTTTTTAGTATATATTATAATAAGAATTTTGTGAATAATTGTTTTTGTTATTTTGATACACTACAATGAATATGGTAATACATGACAAGCAAAGCGAATGTGAATATGTGATAAATATATATTTACTACATGAATTATTGCAGATGAATTTTTTGCGAGCAAAATAATTGATTATTATAAATTATATTTTAATAATAAAATAATTTTTTAGTAAATATATTTTATTATTTATTTTCCATGAAAATAGAGGTAATACATTATATAAATAATATATGTATATTTTATGAATAAACTTTTAGTATTATCATTATTATTATTATTATATTACTTTAAGTATATGTGATATGAATTTAGCATATTAGTCAATTTATTTATTTTAAATTGACTCAGAAAGGTAAATGAAGCAAAGTTAAATAACTGATCAAAACCCTAAATTAAACTGGGAATAGAGATTTGAATATTATATATATTTATTGTTATAATTGTATTTAAGAGTATATATGTTTGTGTTATGTGAGTAATGTTAAGTGTTGATTAGATGTAATTAATTATGTAAATATAATTAGGGAAACTCAAATGATAATTAGGAAACTCTAATGTTCATTTAGAAACCCTAAAATAAGAACCATAATTCAAGATTTGGAAATCCTAACTCTAATCAGTAAATCCTACTTTTAATTAGCAAACCCTAAGGATTAAAACCTAAGGGTTAAAACCCAAAAACATGAGAAAGGACTAAAATGCCTTTAAATTTAATTGATAAATGACTAAAATACCCTTTAATAAGTTAATAAGGCCAAATCTTGGTGAGTCACCACTCCAAGATATTCACATGTTCTTAAAATCAAAACAGATTAGCCATCATTGACACCTAGCAACAAATCAACCCTTGGATCAAAGCTTAGTTGTCAAAAAGAGATTAAAAATTAAAGAAAATCCTTACTTTAGTTTTTATCCATAACCAAACCTCTCATTCTCAAGGCCTACAAAATTTAGAGAGAAACGCAGTCCTAAGATAAGCGAAATCCACCCCCATAAACTATCTAAGATCATATCAGAGAAGGAAAATCAAAAGTTAGTTCAAAAACGTATAAACCCTAACCCTAAGCTAGATCTTTCATGCTTAGGTAGATTTTATGTTTTAGTGTTTAAATATGTTATATGTTATGTTATTTAGTGATCTGGGTTGATAAAACATGGATCCATAACATTAAAATGCATGAAAATGAAGATTTAAGCAAATTGTCGAAAAGTCTAAAAATATGGTCTAACAGTCAAATGTCAGAGGTCATAGATCTTGATCTGTTAATGTTTAGATATGTTAAGTATATCCTTTTTATAGTATGCCATGAGGTGAGTAATTTGGAAGTGGAATCATGTCCATAACATGTCAAGATTTTAAGTTATTCATGGCTAAACTCAGTTGACCAACCATGGAAAACTGTTTCTGAAAAACCTGAAATGCCCAGAAATGGCCTGACAAGATTTTGAATGGCTTAGATCTTGAACCTGTTATGTTGTTAGCTCATCTAAGTGTATCACTTTTATACTTTGACATATGTACTACAAAACCCTGATAATAGATCACCTATTAAACAACCAGGATGAAAGTTATTCATAGTAAAAAATGGTTGACCAAGCACATATTCTGTTTTCTAGAATTTCCAGAAAACTGAAGAACATATTTTTGACAGCAGTTTGACCAGGCTAGATCTCTCATATGTGATGTTGTTAGGCTAAGCCAAAGTAACACTTTTGTAGCCTGACATGTGTACTACAAGAGTGTGACACTGGGGATCACTTAGATAACATATAGAATCAAAGTTATTAAATCTCAAAGTAGGTTGACCAACATTGATTTCATTTCTGGAAGTTCCAGAAATGAAGAAAAACTTAGATAGATAGTTTGATCATCAGATATCTTCATGATATGATGTAATTAGACCACAAGCTATATTTATACTTGTAGTATTACATCAATATTATAGCAATGATACACTCTCATGCCCAAAAATAAGATCAAATAGAAATTACAACTAGTCAAAGCAAGCCTCGATGAAGAACAACTATAGCGATGGTTTTCAATCATTTTTGTAGACTTACAAATGACAATGTTAAATAAAATTAATTTAAATAATTTAAATAAATAGAAATAAATATGAAATAATTATTAATAATTCATAATTAAGTTTTAAAAATTATTTTAAGTTACAAAATTAACTTTTAATATTTTGACATTAATTTCATTAATATTTTAAAATTTTTAAATATTAATGATAATAAATTTATTTAATAATTATATTAAATAAATTATTTAAAAATGATATAAAGGTTTTAAAAATATTTTAAGTTATAATAAATGACTTTTAATAATTTGACATAAATTTCATTAATATTTTTATATTAATGATAATTATTTAAAATGGTTTTAAATGTTTTAAAACTCATTTAAATGTGATATTAAGGTTTTAAAAATATTTGAGTTATTATAAATAACTTTTAATATTTTGACATGGATTTCATTAATATTTTAAATTTTTAATTATTAATGATAATGAAATTATTTAGAATTAAATCATTTAAAAATAGTATTAGTGTTTGAAAAATCATTATAAATGATAATAATTATTTAAAAATTATTATGAGCTTCTGAAAAATATTATAAATGATAATTAAATTATCTAAAATAATATTGAACCTTTTAAAAAGAGTTTTATTCACAATAAACTCGATAATTATCCGATAATGCAATCGAGATGTCAAATTAATATCGAAATCAAACCAGACTGAAATAGTTTGACTTGATACTTGTTCTTATAAGTTCTAACAACTGTTATGAATATGTGATAATGTTTGTAAGCTGTATGATGACTATAAATAGTAGTATTATGTGCCATGATGTATTATTCTAATTGAAAGAATAATTTTACTAATGATAGGTCTTGTCATAAAAGATTAAACTATAATGTGTAGTAGTAAGCAGTGATCAAGACAAGTATCTTACCCTTTGCATTTAATTTATGCAATGGATCTTTGTAAGTTTCTTAACTCTGTCTTTTATTAAGCAAGTATCTAATCTTTACATTTATCTCATGCAATAGATCTTTGTGTAATCAAATATCCTATATATAACTTTTAATTCTATACATGTTGGTTCTTGAATAGTATTCAATTCATTCATTAAATACAAGTATCTCATTATTGTCTTCATATGATTCATGTATGTTCAAACATTATTATATTCTCTGCGTACTAAGTTTGGTTATGAAAGTGTCCTCACTTGTATAAGTTGTTGTATTTGGAAAAGTATCTTAAAGCTCAAAATCAAATTCTTTTATATAACAAATTTTGATACATACTATTAAATCTTGATATGTATATATGGTTTAAAAGCTGTCTAAATTATTTGACCAGGCTAGACATAGTTCTAAATAATTCATTGAATATTATTGGTTACGATAGAGTCGTCTAACTAAATTGCTTTGGTTCAAACTCCAGACTGAGTATGAATATCCCTAAATTGGGAAATTTTTATGTGCCAAAGGCGGTTATGATGAACGCGAATTGTCGTTCTAGTATGCAGTGTTGATCAGTATAGGGCATAACGGGCTAATCACCCTCCATGTCCGTAAGTCATGCCAATTTGTAGATGAATTTATGTACAAACCTTTTCAAACTTTAAAATAACTGTTCATGGTCTAGTGACTTCTCAGCATCTATGGTCAGTACGTAGTTTCAAAAATGTAAACGGATTGACATCTTATTCAGAATTATTTCAGTTTACTTCACAATTATTAATTTGTTGTAAAAGTATACCTCAAAGAAAATATTTATTTCTTTCAGCTGATGTTTATTAACTGTTATTACTTACTAAGCAATTAAATACTCATTCTTGCTTTAAAATTAAATATTTTCAGCTAAGAAAGATTGAACAGAAGGTTCTGGCAAGGATAAGGGAAAGAGGAAGCTGAATAAGTAGTTGGATAACGTTATTTTTGATAACTATCATTTGGTATTGTTTATATTATCTATCATGTAATAATGAACTTAAAGGTAGTGGTACCTGGGGAATAGATAACTTTGATGTAATATTTTTAGTTATTTAATATATCAAGTAGTTTAATAAATGGTATTGTGGAGCACCAAGTACGGGTTTCAAGTACCTGTATTTGGGGGCGTTATAATGCTTATGGAAGATATTTATGAACTTTATATTTTATTTGATCATAACTTAAAGTGCAATATGAGGAAGAATATAAATTGGGGGAAATCTTGGTTAATTTGAAAAAAAATCTCAAAATTTTGACCCTTCCCCAGTTAAAAGAATGGATCATGTGGTAGGTTGAGATGGAGCATAAAACACACTCACTCATAAGCACATGCAACGAGATGGAGCGTAAAACGCACTCGTTCAATGGAAAGTGAGATGGAGCGTAAAACGCACTCACTAAAAAGTAAAAAAAAAATATTTTTTTTTATTTTTGAATTCCCGGGGAAGGGTTCAAAAGGGGCTTAAATGTTTTAAATAACCTTGTGATCCTCTAGTTATGTTTGTCTGTATTCACTTTGAGGTGTGAAAGATAATCATATAGAGTTCTTGTTGTAATACTAACCTTTTTGATATCGTTTATGATGCATTTGATTATATAAGCTTCATTAAGTTTTTTCGCTAGCTTGATACATTTGGATTCATACACACAAAAAGGGTCTTGAGTAAGGTATAACTAATAAGATGTTGAAATTTTAGGCTTTGCATACTTTTAAAATTTTCTAGGAATTATCATTTAAAACAAAATATCTTTGAGGCTATGTTTAATTTCAAATTTATTCAATGCTTGTGTAGTTTGGTTATTAGTTTTGTTTTTATAATTTTTGTATGCGTTTCACTTGAGGATAAACAAATATTTAAGTTTGGGGGAATTTGATAAGTGAGTTTTATACCTATTATTTAGATAATTTTAAGCTTAATAATTTATGATTTTTTTAGTATTTTCCCTTATTTTATAGTGTGTTTATTTATTTTATTGTCTTTAGTGTTTTTATTTTATTTTGTAGGAAAAAAAGAAATATAGTGGCAAAATGGAAAATATCTGAAGCAAGGAGAAAAATTAGTTGGAAACTAAAGAGTCGCAATGCCGGTTGACAGCGTCGCACCGCTGCTAATTATTAAGGATAGTGTCGCAGCAATGGGCTAAATAGAGCTGTAACACTTGGCTGGTTTAGGCACCATGAGTGGACGATCGAGCGAAGCAGTCATCAGGATTTTTTTTCCTTCTTTTTCCTAATAGGTCTAACTTGTTATTCCTTACCTTTCCACTAATGCTGTAGATATTCCTAGTAGGAAGATGATTTAAAGGATGAGAATTAATAGAAGTTTTGGAAAAGGAATTTTTTTTAGTAGATTACTTAAATTAGGATAAGAAAAAGGTTTATTAGCGACCGACAATACGGTTGCATATAAGATTTTGTGTCCGAATACGGTCGAAGATAGAGGTCGCATGTATTTTGTACACTAAATGTACATTGGCGACCAATATTAGCGACCGCACTTTAGCGACCGATGTCGTCGCTAAGCTGAGTCACCATGATTCAGGTCTCATTGGTGATGTGGCCCACGTGTCAGCGACCACCATTGGCGACCACCATGGTCGCTGATATCCTCAAATCACTCGCAGTCACTGATACATAATAGCGACCGTCTGCGGTCGCTAATTCATGATTTTTTTTAAAAAAAAATCCTGTTTTGTGGATTTCCCAAAAAATCTATACCTGTTTGTACCTATTTTATATTTCAACACACATCAGTATATATAAATCACCAAAACTATATTGATAAGTAGGTTTTTTACCTACTTATTGGTCGCCAACTCACGGGAATTATGCTCATCTCAATTAGTTTTATTATGTTTTATTTACTTTTTGTGTTCATTTTGCAGTATGCATAGATGGAACTCCCTTAGCAACAAATGGTATGGAATGGCATGGAACTAGCAAGAACAAGGCATGGTGGCTTGTGCAAGAGTGAAGATAGCAGCTGGACGTGAGCAGGTGAGAACTTAAGAAGATCAAGGAAGAAGTAGAGTGAAGAAGGAAAGAGTTGAAGAAGAAGGAAGCAACAAACAACAACAACAAGAAGAAGCTAGCAGAATATAAAGTGAAGTAGCAGCACGGCCGCGCTGCTATTCAATCTAAACAAGGCGCGCCCGCACCAGAGGGAATGCAGAGGCAAAATTACATGCCGCGCGGCCGCGTCCCAATATTAAAGGGCCATGGAGCACCCGCTCCATGCATACACCAGAGACTTCTACAGCGCGCCCGCGCCTGAAACCCTTCACACCATCGCGCGGCCGCACCGATCAGAATTAGTTTAAAAATGCTGACTTTTTATAATTTAAATTGGAACGTGTTTTGCTCATCTGAGACGATATGGTTGGTTACCAAGATGTGGTTTTCAGTTTTCATTATTGTTCTTAGGTTTATACTTAAAAGAGAGGGTTTGAGCATTTGATTACTACATTTAGCTCTTCTCTTTATCTTGATTGCTTAACAAATATAGTATTCATTTCTGGAGATTTTTGGTGAATTGGGCAAGCCTGGAAACAAAACTTGCAGCAGGAATTTACAAATTTGATCTCTCATTTCTTCATAACTCTTGTTTGCATTTCTTATTTTAATGGGTTGCTTCAATCCTATAATGGCTTTTGGTTTATAAATGAACTAAATTCCATTATGGGATTCTAATGCATAATTTATATATGTATATGTGATTGTAATGTTGAATATTTAATATTGGATTACCTATTATGGTTGTGCTAAATGTATGAATGCTTGATCACCATTCACACTAATTTCTTGTATGGATTTTGAAAATGAAATATAAGTATATATTAGACCATAATGGCATATATTCATAAGGCTTATTTGTGTTAGGCTTTGTGATTCATGACCCGGATAGGCATATACTGTTTCACCATTTGTAGTCATTAAAAGAGTTTGAGCTTAAATCATATTTGCTTTAAATTCACATAGAAATATAGTGAGTTTAATATTTATGATGCTTGCATGAATTCTATCAATTGTGGATTTTGTGTAAATTGTGCATAGTTCATTGAAAAATGGTTGTGTTTCACTTATGTGCTCTCGACTAGATTTTCATATTTAATAAGTAAACATAACATGAGGCATACATTTTAGATGAAGCATTAAATGATATTAGAATCTCATATCTTTCCAATTTGATTACCTCCTTTTAATAATATTTATTTATTGTGTTGATAATTAATTTAAATATAAATTCATTTATTGATTCATAGTTTGAGCATATAGAAATAGTGATTAAGTTGTTGCATGATAATTTAGATTTATCACCTTTCTCCGTGGGATCGATACTTTCTTACCCTGTACTACCTGTTGACCTATGTATACTTGCATGAGTTAGAGTCCATTTTGTTAAATCAAAAAGGAGGCAACAAGTTTTTGGCGCCGTTACCGGGGAAAGGCATTTATTTTTAATATTGTCGTCATCAACTAAATCTAAATTTGTGTGACTTAGATAATTCTATTCTTATCTTATTTCTATTTTTTTTTGTTTGTATTTCAGGTACTTGTATACATTTTATGCACATGCGATCGATAAACTCTGAATTGGTGCCTGCACATGATAATATCAACGACAAAGGTTGGAAGTCGAGAGCACGTCAGAATATACAAGTAGATTTTGAAACTACATCATCCAATATGGCAGCAGAACAACAAAGAGAGGAACATCGGGCCTTAAGAGATTATTCAATGCCCAATATAAATGAGTTGCAATCAAGCATCATGAGGCCAACTATAGCAGCCAATACTTTTGAGATTAAATCCAGCACTATACAGATGGAGCAGAATTCATTCTAGTTTGGAGGTGCTGCTACAGATGACCCAAACGAGGATTTTTTGAGCTTCATAGAAATTTATGACCCCTTCAAGTACAATAGGGTGTCTAAAGATGCAATCAGGCTCAGACTGTTCCCATTTTCTTTATGGGACAAGGCTAGAAGTTGGCTCCACTCTTTGCCATCAGGATCTATTACTACGTGGGAGGACTTAGCACAAAAGTTCTTAGCCAAATATTTTCCAATGGCTAAGACAACAAAAATGAGGACATCAATTTCCTAGTTTGAAAAATAGCAGGGTGAATCAATGTATGAAGCTTGGGAATGGTATAAAGAGATGCTAAGGAAATGTCCCCATCATGGAATGTCAGATTGAATGGTGATAAAAACTTTTTACAATGGATTGGGATGGTAGTCAAGGCCGATTGTAGATGCAGCTGCAGGAGGAGCCTTATGGGCTAAGAGTTATGAAGCGGTTTATAATCTCATCGAGACGATGGCATCGAATGACTTTCAGAATCCTATGGCCAGGATGCCATAGCCCAAAGTTGCAGGATTGTTAGATGTGGATGTTATCACATAGATGTCAGCTCAAATGGCATCTATGGCAAAGAAGATTGATTCGTTGGTAGAGAATAAAGTGAAGACGGTTGCTTTTGTATATGAGATATGTGCGGGGTCACATTCAATTAATCAGTGTGCTATCAGTTCAGAATCTGTACAGTGTGTGAGAAACTATAAAAAAAAAATCAAAATCAGTTCCAGAATTCCTATAACCTCAACAATCGCAACCATCCCAATTTCAGCTGGAGCCACAATCAAAACAATCAACAACATCAAAAAATCAACAATTTCAGTCTTAGTTTCAGTCACAACTGTCTCACCAACAGTATGCACCAAAACCACCCTACCCTCCAGGATTTCAACAGCAACCACAACATCATCCACCACCTGCTCCTCAGCAAGAGAAGAAGTCAGAAATGGAGGAGATGATGATGAAGTACATGGCGAATACTGAGGTAATAATCAAAAGCCAAGTAGTGGCTATAAAGAATTTGGAGACGCAGATGGGTCAAATGGTTAGTATTCTCAATAAAAGACCACAAGGGACCTTGCCAAGTACAATAGAAGCATATCCAAGAAGGGAGGGTAAAGAATAATATAAGGCCATAATTCTCAGATCAGGGAAGCAGATTGCAGATTTACATCATGGCGCACTCTCACCACTTTTACAAAGGGAAGACGCGCGGCCGCGTGGTGAAGAAAAATTATCTGATGAAAGTTTTGTTCAAGAAGGTTGTGAACAGTGGGAAGTAGGGAAGAGTGAATGATTTACTGAGAAACCAGTGACCAAACCATCACTTGTTCATCCCCTTGTTCCATATCCACAAAGACTACAGAAGCAAAGGGAAGACAAGCAGTTTAGCAAGTTTTTGGAGGTGTTCAAGAAGCTACAGATAAATATACCCTTTGTTGAGGCAATAGAACAGATGCCAAGTTATGCAAAGTTCATGAAGGGGATCTTGTCAAGGAAGAAAAGACTAGAGCATTTTGAAATAGTAGCCTTGAATGAAGAATGTAGTGCAATGCTTCAACGCAAGTTACCTCCGAAGCTAAAGGATCCAGGTAGCTTCACGATACCTTGTTCAATTGGGAAGATGTGTTTCAGCAAATGCTTGTGTGATTAATGGGTGAGCATCAACTTGATGCCTTTATCAGTGTTTAATCAGTTGGAATTGCCAGCTCCAAGGCCGATAAACATTTCATTACAGCTTGCTGATAGATCCATTATTTACCCATGGGGTATTGTGGAAGATGTGTTGGTAAAGGTAGATAAATTCATATTCCCAGCTGATTTCATCATATTGGATTATGAAGAAGATAGAAGTATACCTATCATCCTTGGGAGACCATTTCTAGCCACATGAAAAACTTTAATAGATGTTCAGAAAGGTGAGTTGACAATGAGGGTTCATGATCAAGAAGTCACCTTCAACGTATTCAAGGCTATAAAATTCCCTATAGATGAAGAGGAAAGTTTTAGGATTGATATGGTGGACAAGATGTTGAATGATGAAGTAGGGCATTTGTTAGAAAATGAACCTTTAAAGAGTGCTATTTTGGGAAATTCTGAGATAGAAGATGATGAGATTACTGAGTTGGTTCAAATTCTTGACACAACACCACACTTTAGAAGATTCAAGACTCCAATCGAGCCACTTAAGATTGCTGGGGAGACATCAGCGAAACTTAAGCCATCTCTTGAGGTGCCTTCAGAACTTGAGTTGAAACCTCTTCCAGACCACTTGAGGTATGCATTTTTAAATGATAATTCAAAATTACCTGTTATTATTTCTTCTACACTAACATCTGTCCAGAAAGAAAAGCTGCTAAGAGTTTTAAGAGAATTCAAATTGGCGATTGGATCGACCATAGCAGACATCAAAGGGATCAACCCATCATTGTGTATGCACAAGATCCTGCTGGAAGATGATAGTAAACCTTCAGTGGAGCAACAATGGAGATTAAATCTGATTATGAAGGAAGTGGTCAAGAAGGAAGTTCTAAAATTGCTAGATGCAGGAATAGTATATTCGATCTCAGATAGCTCGTGGGTGAGCCCAGTACAGTGTGTGCCAAAGAAAGGGGGAATGACTATAGTCTCCAATGAAAACAACGAACTGATACCAACTGGGACAGTAACGGGGTGGAGGGTCTGAATGGACCATCGCAGACTTAATAAAGCTACAAGGAAAGCCCATTTCCCGTTGTCGTTTATTGATCAGATGTTGGACAGACTAGCAGGTCATGAGTACTATTGTCTTCTGGATGGATATTTAGGCTATAATCAGATTGTGATAGCTCCAGAAGACCAGGAAAATACAACTTTCACATGTCCATACGAAACATTTGATTTCAGAAGGATGTCTTTCGGGTTGTGCAATGCCCCAACCACATTTTAGAGGTGTATGATGGCAATCTTTTCGGATATGGTGGAGCACAATGTGGAAGTGTTTATGGCTGATTTCTCAGTATTTGGAGATTCGTTTGATTTGTGTTTAGAGAATCTAATGATGGTATGAAAAAGATGTGTTGAGAAGAATTTAGTTTTGAATTGGGAAAAGTTCCATTTTATGGTACAAGAGGGTATCATATTGGGACACAAAGTTTCAAAGAAAGGATTAGAGGTGGACAGGGCTAAGCTAGAGACTATTGAGAATTTGCCTCCACTGAATTCTGTTAAAGGTGTTCGCAGTTTCTATCAAAACCTTATCAGTAACATGAAAATACAAGTTCTTGGTCTTTTGACTACTCAACATTTGATATTCAGTATGTCATTTTAAAAATATAAACGATTTAATAGATTATTCAGAATATCTTCAGTTACTTCACAATTATTGATTCGTCATAGAAGAATATCTTAAAGAAAATATTTTTTTTGGCTAAATTTGGTTGTATCATAGATGGAACCAAAAACAATGGCAAAGGGGAATACCTCGGAAAGTATAACAATATCATTTTAAGTCATACCTTAAGATGAGTTTGTTATAAGCATCAACTAGGAGACTATTCTATACAAGGAATTACAACAGGCAATTACAAAAAAAATTGATTATTGCTTGTAGCTTTGACAAAAAAGGTTGACTTTGAAACTTTGGCTTTGATAATATTGATGATGTCCTTAGCTAAAAAGATTGAAGGTATGAGATTAACATTGTGAAATTTGTTGTTTCTGGCTTCCCAAAACTTGTAGAAAGAGGTAGCAAGAGTAAGCCAAAGAATATGCTTTGAGAGATTACATCTTTAATAAGTTATGCAGGATTCAATGAGACCATCCCAGTTTAGTGGAAATGATGTCAACTGCACACACCAAGAGTGCATTGCATCACTATTTGGGAATATTGAAGAAGTTGTGTTCATACGTTTCAATTTTAGTCAGGCAAAGAGGGCATGCATGTGTCGGCCCATAAGAGTACTTAGCAAAAATATCAGTAGTTGGGAGCCGCTTAAGCAATCCTAGCCATAAGATGAAGGAGCATCGAGGCACATGAGGTTTATTCCAGAGGAGTTTGTGCCAACCAACCTCATGTTGACTGTGCCGAATGCTTTCCCAGATGTTCCTTGCATTTTGTATAGCCAAAGAATCCCATGATAATCTATCTTCAGTGTTGGGAGGGACTGGAATAGATCCAATTTACCTATGTAACATGATAACCTCATGATGGAAGCCATTGAGAAGGGACCATGAAGAATTATTAATAATGTCACTAACAGTGGCATATTGACTTAACCCAGAATTAGAGATGAGGAAGCGATAAGGATTTATGGAAGTACCATTAAGCCAAGGGTCATAACATAGATTTATATTATTACCTTTTCCAACGTGGTATTGTAAATGTAATAGACCAACTGGTTGGAGCTTTAGAGTTTGCTTCTATATCCAGGAATAGTCAAAGGATTGGTATATTCCAAAAATTTCTCCCTTTAAGAACAGAAGATTTGACCCAATTTTCCCAAAGAGAATTTGTAACGGGACGAATTATTGAGTTGGGATTCTGGGGACAGAATCCTTTTAAGAAGGGAAAGATGTGACAACCGAGATTTGTTAATTTAATTTAAATATTTATTGGATTAAATAAATATTTTTCAATGAATTAATTATTAGATTAATTAATTAATTGATGAAGTTGTGATTGATTAATTTAACTATATGTGTTATATTTATTAAATTGAAGTGGAGAATTTTATTATTCGATGTATGTATTTATGTGAGCTTATTGAATTAAAAGAAATATTTAATAAGCCTTTGTTATTTTAATTAATTTAATTATTAATTAGAGATTTAATAATTGATATTATTATTAAATGAGAAAATTTAATTATGTGACTATGTGCATTATTGAGAAATCATTATATTTTATTTAAAGTAAATTAAGTTAGATAATTGATTTATTTTATATGGATGTGACATTATTTAAACTATATGATAAGGTTTTATTAAATTAAATAGTTTTGAAACCTTTTAATTCTAGCCAAACATGGCCTTGGTGGGAGTTGAGGGAAGTTACCCATGATGGGGGGTAACTGACCTCTACCGCGTCAGTTTTTCTCCATTTATCAGACGCTTTCTTTTCTTTCTTTTCTTATTATTTTCTAAGTTTGGCAAAAAAAAAACATAGAGAGTTGAGAAAAGTTTTGAGAGAGATTGTGAGTTGGGTAATTGAAGAACCGTGGAGGAGGAGTTTATCTCTTGCAAATTGTATTCTACGCTTGGGTAATTTCTTCAACCCAATTCTTATTATACATCTTTTAAGTTTTCATAAAAAAATGGCCTCCATACTTCTGTGAGTCTCTGTATTTGGGAAATTCTGTTGTTATGAGAATATATGTAATAATTCGAGTAGTATGGCATGTTTTAATATATATTATATGGGTTTCCATATCTTTAGTTTCATGAAATTATACAGTAAAAGATTTCAGAGTATGTGATATGGCCATATGGCCTTATACGTGATTTTTATATGTCAAATATAATATATTTTGCAAAATTCACACATTAATATGATTATGCATGTTAAAATGAACAAAATGAAACTTGAATGGTTGGATTTGGCTTTATAACGAATCCGTAGCATTAAAATCCATGTTTTTGTTCAAGAACATCAAGAACAGTCCAATTTGCATGCTTTAATTCTGTGATTATGTGTTTTAATGGGTGAAAATCACTCCATAGATGTTAAGTATTGATTATTTATGAATTCTAGCATGTGGGTATGTCTAAATTCGTGGAAAAATTAGTTGATTGGAAATTTTTAGTCGTGTTCTGCAATTTTCGAGAATTGCAGAAGCGGAAACTGAGTCTCGGCATGCGCCAACTCCTAGTTCTTTTCCATAGCAATGGCCCTAAGTGTTCTTGGTCATAATAATACCAGTAGCAAGTAGCACCACTTAGCAGATTGTCCAAAAAATGAAAATTTTTAATGTTCAAGTATAGAAATGAGTTAGTGACCTAGTCTAATGAACATAAAACTTGTTAGACATATAATGAGATATTAAAATGAGTTTTTCCCAAGTCAAGAAGACAATTACATGTTATTTGAATCGTTGATTATGTAATTAACTTGATGTTCGTGTAGTATTATATTATGTGAAAACAAGTATGGTAATTTGACTAAGTATGGTCATGAAGTCGAGATTAGACAAAAAATAACTTATGATGTTTAGTACATTATTATTGACTGGTATTGCGAACTTAATTGATATGTAGGATTTAATTCAAAGAACGAATTTGTTTAAGTGTAATCTACGCACGAGGCAAGTTTCTAAACCTTATCTTGTTACATTGAGCACGTTTTCCAACTCTACATTTACATTGAGCAAGTTTCTAAACCTTATATTGTTACATTGAGCAAGTTTTCCAACTCTACATTTACATTGAGCATGTTTCTAAACCTTATCTTGTTACATTGAGCAAGTTTTCTAACTCTACATTTACGTTGAGCAAGTTTCTTACCCTAAACTTTCATTGAACAAGTTTTCTAACCCTACTTGTTATCGTTATATAAGTTGATTAATTCATCTTTCGATATTGAACAAGTTCTCATTTTTATTGGTCAAGCCTGTCTTGTATATTAAAGTTTATTAATCTTCAAGCATGATGTTGTTATACAATAATTATGCTATTATATACCTTTTGAGATGTTATTCAAGTTAAATATTCATTTACTGTTAAACCATGTTAGACTTGTGAACCCTTATTGATTCGACTAGTCCATAGTTGATGAGCGTTCTAAATTTCAGAACCCCTTGATGAATTATCCAAACCAAACTTCCTTTAGTGCGGACTCGAATGTCAAATCGAGATGAACAATACAGTATAAGGGATTATTTACGCTTTAGCGTTAAGATATTGTGCATAAAGATGGTGGTACTAAGGGTGATCCCCAAAGGCACGAGAAGAAGAGTCCATAGTCTTATGAATGTTAAAGGTTTCAAGTATAAACACTTGACAACCTAGGACATAGTTCAAGGTCTTACAACCCTCAGAAGTTCTTTTGATTCTTGTTATTCATTCTTGATTCAAAAGTTGAGTTTTATTTCAGAAGTTGTTAATTCATTCGCATGTTATTATTCATTTGTTATATTGTTATACTTGTGGGCAATCGTGCTCACTCTTGCGTAATAATAACATTGCAGTTAAGAATGAAAGAGCAGACGAACCTTCCACTAGTAAGGGCAAGGGCAAGATTAGAAAGTAATGAAGAGTTCTTTATTATTGTGGTTATGTAATGATGATTAGAATTGATGTTACTTAAGACTTATTTGTTTATATTTTCCGCACATATGATATAAGGTTAGAGTAACCTGGGATTTATTTATTATGTTGTTGATGTAACCCCCTATGGGGAGAGATTTTATTATTTATTTCTATCTATTGCATGGTTTGCATTTATTTATGGGTAGATAGATAGATGATGTTTGTACAGTGAACACCAAATCCTGTGGAAATGGAAGTACCGGATTTGGGGGTGTCACAGAATTCTAGGAAAATTTAACAATATTTAGGAGATGTTGCAGAGTTGAAGCTCTATTCTAGTCCAAAATTCATTTAACACCCAGTCCCCTCTTTTAGCTTAGGAAGGGCAATTTGATTCCAAGCCACTTTAGGGCCATGCTTAGCAAGCGAAGACCCATTCCAGAGGAATCTACTTAAGATAGACTGTATGGAGTTGATTGCAGCAAGATAAAGTTCTTTGTCCAAAAAGATTGTATAGAAAATAAAATAGAGTTAATAAGTCGTAATCGTCCAGCATACATAAGCAATTTTGAAGTTCAGGAAGTAACTTTACTCACTTTTTTGAGCATTTGGAATGAGGCCTGAATAAAGTGAAAATGAGGTAATACAAGAGTGGATAATTTCAACACTCTCTAAATTCCCGTGATAGAACACAAGGATGTCATCAGCAAAAAATAAGAGATAACTAACATTTTTTAGTGCGCCAAAGGAATTTAAATCAAATCGCAAGGTACCCCATTTGAGTTTCAGAGAGAGCACCTCCATGATAAGGACAAAAAGATAAGGTGATAAGGCACCTTTCTTAAAGCACCAAGCTAGAGTACCATTCACCTTTATTGAAAACATTGATGTGGTGATACAAGCCCAAATCTAATCAAAAAATAAAGGTGGGAACTAAAACTGAACAAGAGTGTCGAACAAGAAGTCCAAACGAACATTGTCAAAAACCTTTCTTAAATCAATTTTTAAAGCACAACGATGAGGGCCTAAAAAACGATGATAATTCTGAAAGAGTTCTTGAGCAAACAGGATGTTATCACTTATACTTTGACCTTTGATAAAGACTGACTGGGCAACATCAATAAGAGAAGGAAGCAATGACTTTAATCTCACAGCCAAGATCTTAGAGATACAATTATAAATGGTATTACAATAGGAAATTGGTTTGAAATCAGCCATACATAAAGGGGTTGTAGTTTTGGGGATAAGAGCAATGGATGTGTGGATTTTATACCTTTAGGCATGTAACATGTGAAGAAGAAGTATTGAACAACTCTAGTGAAATCAACTCCCATAATTATCCAGCAATGGATGAAGAAGTTTACATTAAAACCATCAGGCCTAGGGCTTTTATTCTTTTTCTTGGATTTTAAGACCTTATAAATTTCATCAGTAGTTATAAGAGTAGATAAGGAGAGTTTTTGAGATTGGTTTACATGATGGTTATTAACTATAATTACTTGCTGAGCAATTAAATGCTCATTCTAGCTTTGAAATTAAATATTTTTAGCTAGGCAGTATATTAAGGTTCAACAAAGACAAAGGCAAAGGGAGGCTAAATGAGTAGTTGGAAGGCGTTTGTAATAGTTAGAAGTTTGTAATGTGATAATACTTTATCTATCATATAATGAAATACTTAAAGGTCTTCGAACCTGGGTAGATGAGTTAAACTTAATGTAATAATATATTTTATGTATAACTATCAATATTAACATCGAATACGAGTTTTAAGTACCTAGATTTGGGGCTGTCACAGGTTGGTATCAGAAATGTAGGTTAGAAACCTTAGGCAGGGACACCTTAGGCGAGGACACCTTAGGCTAGATAGAAGGGTCATAAAATAAATAACTCAAATAGAATTTAAAGAAGATGAATTGAGAAAATTCATCATAAGAATAAAATAAAAGTATCTTAAATGAAACTATTGCTTGCTATGTGTATATAATGTGTATTATGTACTAATCAAGATAATTTACGTGTAGATGTTAGGTGAAGAGGTCATAAGTAAGGAGCTAATTGTTCCACCCGAGCCAACACTCAAGCTAATAGCTGAAGTAGAGGCTCACAATGAAAGTGATCTTGAGAAAGCTTTAAGGGATGAACCAAAGGTATATTAGGGCAGTGATTATGATGAATATCCAAAAATAAAATTGAATGAAAAAGTAGAAGAAGATCCTAAGGAAGCTCAGGTAAATCTAGAACTAGGAGCAGATGAAAAAGAAGAAGTCGTAATAGAAACAACAGTGGTTGAGCCTGTGTTAGAAGAAGTGCAGGCTTTGAAGAATAAGATGTTTTCTTTGAAGGAAATGTGGAAAGTGGAAATACTGTTAAATTATCACTTACATAAGGCATTAATTGAAATAATAGAGGATCAAAATAAGTTAAAGGTTCAAGTTGATAAAATGGGATCCGAATGTAGCATACCATATGAAACTCCGATTAAGAAGGGGAAAAGGAAATTAAACGTCAGTGCTCCAGGAAATTCTGGAAGTAATCAAGAAAACGATAAGAAAAGGATGAGAGAGTGTAAGACCTGTAGGAAGAGACATCAAGGCATATAAAAGAAAGGACATAATACATGTTATAATTGTGGACAAGGGGACATATATGTCCTCATTCTCCCAATTCGAAGCAAGGTACTTGTTTTATATGTGGGGTGATAGGTCACCAAACAAGAATTTGTCTAAAGAAGAAGTCAGGTGTGAAAGTAGTATGCATACAAGCCCATTATGTATGATGATAAAGCATATACTTTGTAATCAATCTTATTTATTTATTAATAAAATGATTATTTATTAAAGGCATTTATTATCAACATGATGCTGTTTTAATAATATGTGATAAGCTCATAGTTTTAAGCAATGCTTTTAGAATCATGATGAGATCATGTTAATGCGATCTAAATTCTTAGATAGCTTAAAACTAAAATGTTCTTAATCAATGTATTACTAAAAAGGGGATTAAAGAATCTGGATAGATTGATACACACATTGCTTGCTCATTGGATAAGAATGATTGATCTCATGATCACTTGTGTGGAGACACTAAAGCAAGTATGTACGTGCTTATTGGAGAATAAGTTCACTGAATGTGACTCACTAAGGAATACCTAATAGAGTTTTACTTGCCTGTCAATAAGAATTCATGTGGTGATGGTAGTACAAGTGATCCTTGGACTTGAGATCATCATATTATCTTGTATATAACGAATCACACTTTGACTTATTCCTTAAGACCCTTAGGGTATATCAAATGGTATGCTTGGGTGTAATTAGTTATATATGGATATAATGAATGATCAATAAAGAATCTACCACTTCTAGTAAAAGAAGAGAAATATCCTATGTGATTCGATAAATGACAACCTAGGAATCCTTAGCCAAGGTAAAATGAAGTTAGAAAGTAGTTTCCAATTTGCATTTATTCGGAGTTGTGTATTTGGGAATCGAAATATATATAACTAAATAAAATAAGACTTGACAGTAATTCCATGTCTTATATTTAATTGGGACATTGTATGGTGGAAGGATTGAATTGTACAATAACTATTTACTCAAAGGTTCTTTTATGAATAATGTTAAAATCTATATTATCTGAAAAGTCGTTGATCGCTAAGGAGGCTTATCCTTATTATATAATAAATATTATTTATTTAAATAAATTAATAGTTTAATTTATGTATTTAAATAAGATTAGAATTGTTCTAATTGATTTATTCATAACCGGTTTAATATAGAGAATCTAAAGGGTTACACCATAAAAGGAATAATAATTATTCAAGAAGTTAATGACATAATCGTAATAATATGTTAAGTGTAATTAATTTAATCTATGGTGATAGAGTAAATTAAATAATTTAATATTTATTATTTAATATTTTGAAAATATTAAATATAAATTAATAAGAGGAGTCTTATTAATATTATTACAATTATTATTATTTTAATTTCTAAAGGAGTTTGGAAATTAATTTAGTATTAGTACTCTCATTTATTTCTAATAGGATTAAGAGGCAAATTAATTAAAAGAGTTTAATTAATTATTCCTAATAAGATTAGGGAGCCTAATTAATTAAATAATACCCGATTTTAATTATATTAAAAGGGTTAACTAATATCTATATACGAGGAGTCTTATATCAAATATTAGATATGTGATTCCAATAGTTGGAGAATACGCCCCCTTTTTCTACAAAGATAGGAAAAACTAGGGTTTGAGCCAATACATCATTCTTCTTAAATATTCTTCTTCCTTGGTGGATCACTTGCAAAGGCCATAAACTTAGGTGGCTAACATTGATAAAAAAAAGGAATCTAACTCGGAGATTCAAGGAGATCGCGGAGAAGTAAGAGTTGAACTCGTACCTGTGGAAGCTCGCATTTACAAGGGTATGATTCCATAACTTCTTGTTCCGTTTTAATTTATAATATGCATAAAGGATGATCCAGGTAATTGGTTTGTGAAAATTTTTAAAATCTGATTTTATTTTGCTTCCGCTAATTTTGCTATTTGATTGTGTCTTTGATCTTCACAAAACATAATAGTGATATCAAAGCCAAACTATTATGATGTTATTAATTGCTTAGATTTGATATATATGATTATGTGTTTTATACAAATTTTTTGGACTTAATTGTTAGCATAGAATTGAGTTTTGGAGAAGAACTACAAAATTCATGAAGCTGAAAAAAGCGATTTATGACCTTGCTTCTGACGTTTGGTTTACTTAGTAAGCAAAGAAAGTCTAGCTGGCCTTGATCGATTCAAAAATTGTTGGCCATTGGCTACTGCAACACCGATTCATAATATAAATCTGGCGCTGCAGTTCTTGTGACGCCCCCAAATCTGGGTATCTTCCAACCCGACAGATAGTGCTACACGGTGCTACAGTTTACACATACATTCAATTAAAATAACTCAAAAGAGTGAATATGTTTTCTATATATTCCAAAATAATATTCCCTTTCCCACTTTATTTATAACCATTACATATGTTCTTTGTCATAATATCAAATAATTACAACATTCCTACTATACTATTACAAAGATAACTTATTTGTCTGCCTTAGCCTTCCCTGTATCCTTTTTGGATCCTTCAGGTCGTTCGGTCTTAGCTACATTCATATGGTTCAAGCAAGAGTGAACACAACTAGCTCAACAAGTATGATAATTTCATTTAAGCAACATGTTTGAATCATATGAATCGTATATCTTCTATAACTGAATCAATAGTTATGAAGTAATATAGATAATTTAAATAACACTTCTTTTTTCTTTAAAATGTTTAACAATGAACAACATTAGTTAAACATCAATTTTGGTCCAAGACCTTGAGCATTTCGTTCTTTCTTTGAAAAGGACAACCCGGCACCACGTCCGTAAGTCCGGTATATCTTACGAGCACGTCTAGGTGATCAGCCTATAGTACTCTATGTTGTACAACACTACTTCTTTAAATGTATCTACGTTTAAGTTTTGGAAACCTCACGTGTATGTCATTTAATGACAAAACATTTGTTTACTCATACTCGGTCTTTCTTTGAAATCCATACCAAAACAGTTTGGCAAAAGAAAGCAACATTGGCAATATTTTGATAGATTATAAAGAAAATCTACCAAACACATTAAGTCTAGCCGAAGAAATTGGCTTCGACTTCATTATACATCAATTCATGTGTAAGATATATGAATCACATAGCTTGCCCCGAATGAACATAAACAAGGGTTAGAATACTTACCTTCAGCTTCTTCTACAGATAATAAACTTTCCTTTTGAGTCTTTAAGGTTTCTACAATACATAATCACATAACATACCACATTAGGTCATAATCAATCATGTATGGTCACTAATGTATCTTACCCTTCTTCTAAATCTAATCATTCTTTAGATCGGTTAACGTTGGTTACGGTTATCGTATTACTTTGTATTTACGTTCAAGTAATCTTTCGTTAGCCTTTAGTTGTAATTCTTAAGTTTATAATCATCATTAATGATGTTACTTTAGGTTCATTAAGTATATAATTCATCTTCAATTAACTGACATTTCTTTTACATTCATGTGCATTTTTTACCGTGTCTTCCTTAGTGTTGGGGCTGCGGCGCCAACTTTCTATATAGATCTCGTGCTACGGCGCGAGTCATCAGTACCAATGCCCCGGTCTCGGTGCTGCGGCGCCACTCCCTTCGTTAATGGTCGCGCTGCGACGCAACTTCCCGGTGTCTGAGGGTTAGGCATGGCACTGCGGTGCCAACTATCAAGCCTTGGGCCACGCTGCAGTGCCGACCCTGAGCCTCAAGCAGTTTCATAGTTTTTCTATTGCAATACCTTCCGGGGCTCATAACTTATTCATTCTAAGTTGGAATTGGTTCGTTCAAAAGTCGTTAGCTCACAAATCTCATGAACTATGATTTCATTTAAAAATCTTATATTTTCGCATCCGTTAACACGGAATTCACCATTTAAGTTCTTTATTAAAAATTTGATAAACGTTCGTGAATATTCATAGCTCGTTTCTTCGTTCTAAGTTGGAATTTGACTATTTTCGAGTCCGCAACTCCAAAATGCAAATTTAGACTATTTTCCATCGAAAACCAACGTTTCCAAGTTCAATGGTGACTTTTAACTTTCATTCTGAGAATTTAATGATTTCGACGATTATCGTTTAATCTTATAAATTTCGCTATAACTTCGTTACTTGAGATTTTTACTCCGTTTCAATTGCATTTCTTCCATTAACACAACATAAATCATCTAAGCCTACAAATGATGGTTTCAAACTTGTCCATCAACAACAAAATGATAATTCTTCAATGTTCTTCATTAGTTCATAACTTTTATGATTATGATTCACTTACAACATGGTTTATTAAGGTTTAAGTCCTCTAATAACCATCCTTGTTCCTTCTTATGGTACATGCACCTCCAATACTTACTTCTCTATCAAACTAGAATTGAAGATATGAAGAATAGTGGTTAAAGTTTTATTACCTTTGAAGTTTAAGCTTGGTTCTTCTTCTTTTCTTCTTGAATTATCAAAACTCTTCTCACTTTTATCTCTCAATATGTTTAGCTCTAAGATGTTGGTGGAAAATAAACAACCAACAAATGAGCTAACAATCTCTCTATTTATAAAATTACCATGGTTAGGACTCAATGGTCATTTAGGCCATCCCACCTCCTTACTATTCCTAACTTAGCCACCAAGTAAATCACTTTACTTGGCCACCAAGTGGCCAACCATAACTCACTCATGCGGCCCACATGGGTTGCCCCATGAATTTTTCTCACCCGGTAACCCATCGGTTTGATCCACGGGTCAGGTTCTTGGTTTGGGCTTAGGTTTTAATTACTTTGGGCCTAATGTTAGGCTTGCATTATTAATCTTTGGGCCTTAACAAGTTTGCACTTGGGCTTGCCCAATTCTTACACAAATCCTACAAGTCCATTACATTTGGTTTAAAGCTTATAGCGTATAGTTCTCGTATTCTTCTCGTATACTAATTCGTATAATCATTCATTACGTATGATATGTCATTCTTTGTATATACTTGTATAATACTTCGTATCATACTTGTATCCATTGCTTCATATAATACTTGCGTATCATACGATCATCATTTATTAAATCTTTACTTTCCTTAACATTCTTGAACTTAGTACGCAGGCGAAAAATTGTGTTTGCCATACTTGAATTATTATTACATAATCTATCCTTCCTTATTATTCTATCATTACATATTTCTCGGAAGTTCAAAAATAATTCCCGAGAAGATATTAATGAATAGTGTTTTTCAGAAAATTTCTCGAAAAGCTTTTATTTTTGTCTTGGAAATTCAAACACTTTAATTCCTTTACGTAGCCAAAATACTACGATATTACAACATTTTTAGGTTATAGAATAACCTTCATCTTGCTTACTCATTAATTAATCAAATATAAATTATTTTACAATTAATCCAATTTTCTCGGTCGTTACATTGACCCCCCCTTATAAGGATTTTCTCCCCATAATCTCGCTATAAATTAAACAAACAACTGAGGGTAATTCTTCCTCATCTTTTCTTCAAGTTCCCACGTTGCTTCTTCAATAACACCTTTACCGAAGGTATAACTTTATTCCTCAGAACTTGCTCTTTTCTATCAACGATTTGAATAGGCATTTCTTCATACATCAAGTCCTTCTCAATATGAATAGGCTCATACTCTATTATGTGCTTATAATCTGGCTTATAAGGACGTAACACATATATATATAAAACACATTGTGTATTCGTTCTAAGTCTGGAAGTAATGCTATTATGTAAGCTACCTCTCCTACCCTTTTTAATACCTCAAAAGGTCCTATAAACCTTGGACTTAACTTTGCCTTCTTTCCAAAGCG
Organism: Panax ginseng; assembly: GCA_020205605.1. Lineage (NCBI taxonomy): Eukaryota > Viridiplantae > Streptophyta > Magnoliopsida > Apiales > Araliaceae > Panax > Panax ginseng. Next base: position 53,803,465 of record CM035129.1, on the reverse strand, counting down.
TATCTTTCCTTTCTAGGGAGATACCTTTAGAAATACATACGAGCCTACCTCAAACTCTCTGTTCACTCGATGTGAATCTGCAAACTTCTTCTGTATGTCTTGAGTTGCTACCAATTGCATTTGTATCAGCTTAACTGTATTCGCTGTTTGCTGCACTAATTCATGTCCTAGCATTCGGTGTTCTCCTACTTCATCCCAACACAATGGTGTTCTGCACTTCCTTTCGTATAAAGCTTCATAAGACAGCATGCCTATGCTCGCATGATAAATGTTGTTATACGTAAACTCTACTAACGGTAGGTGATCATCCCAACTACCTTTAAAATCCATAACACAAGATCTCAACATATCTTCTAGCGTCTAAATTATTCTTTCGCTCTGCCCATCAGTTTGTGGATGATACGTTGTACTTAACTTCAACTACATTCCCATTTGTTCTTGCAGACTTCTCCAAAAGTTTGATGTGAATCGTGGATCACGATCTGACACTATCAAAACTGGTACTCCATGTCCGGAAATAATGTCCTTAACATAAAGTTTAGCTAACTGATTTAAATTATATGTGACTCTTATTGGAAAAAAGTGAGCCGACTTCGTCAATCGGTCCACTATTACCCAAATAACGTCGTACCCCTTCTGAATAATCGGAAGTCCCACCACAAAATCCATTGTGATATGCTCCCACTTCCATTCCGGAATCTCCAATGACTATAACATGCCACTTGGTCGTTGTTGTTCGGCCTTAACTTTTTGACAAGTTAAGCACCTACTCACGTATACTGCTATCTCTCTCTTCATGTTCAGCCACCAAAAACTCTGTTGAAGGTCTTGATACATCTTAGTACTACCAGGGTGAATCGAGTACGTCGAATTATGAGCCTCTTGTAACACTCCCTCCTTTAATTCCATCTCATTTGGAACCCAAATTCTTCCTTCAAATCTTAATAATCCCTCATTATCAAGATTATACTTTATAACTTTTTTATCTACTAACCGCTTCCTTATCTGATCACACTCATCATTTTTGAGCTGTACTTCCTTATCTCTCTCTACAATAGTAGATCGAATCTCCATTGTAAATAATCTTTGACCTGATTCATTCGGTAACTTGACCTCTAACTCCATTCTAGCCATCTCTGTTATTAATTTAGTTTGAGCCATTAACATAGATAACTTTTCCTGACCCTTCCTACTTAAGGCGTCAGCCACTACATTGGCTCTTCCAGGGTGATACAGGATATCTCAATCGTAATCCTTTATCAACTCCAGCCATCTCCTATGTCTCATTTTTAAATCTTTTTATGTGAAAATATATTTTAAACTCTTATGGTTCGCGTATATCTCACATTTCTCTCCATATAAGTAATGTCTCCATATCTTTATGCCAAACACTACCGTGGCTAGTTCCAGATCATGAGTAGGATAATGTGACGCCCTCAAATCCAGGTATCTCCCAACCCGACATATGGTGCTACACGGTGCTACAGTTCACACATACATTCAATTGAAATGCCTCAAAAGAATGAATATTTCTTATATATATTCTAAACAATATTACCATTCCCCAGGTTCTTAATAACCATTACATTTGTTCTTGTCATAATATCAAATAATAACAACATTCAACCTATACTATTACAAAAGCAATCTATAGGTTCGCCTTAGCCTCCCTTTATCTTTACCAAATCCTTTGGTCCGTTCGGTCTTAGCTACATTCATATGTTTCAAGCAAGAGTGAGCATAACTAGCTCAACAAGTATGACAATTCTATTTAAACAACATGATTGAATCATACAAATCATATATCTTCAATAACTGAACAATAGTTATGAAGTACTATCGATAATTCAAAATAGCACTTCTCTTTTCTTAAAACATTTTACAATGAACAACATTCAGTAAAATATTAATTCCAGTCCAAGACCTTGAGAATTTCATACTTTCTTTGAAAAGGATAACTCGGCACTAAGTCTGTAAGTCTGTCATTACTTACGAGCAAGTCTAGGTGATCAGCCTATTGTACTCTATGTTGTACAACACTACTTTCTTTAAACGTATCTACGTTTAAGTAGTGGTAACCTCACGTACCTATCGTTTGACGACAAAACATTTGTTTAGCATACTCAGTCTTCATTTGAAAACCATACCAACATAGTTTGGCAAAACTTGACAACATTGAAAATAGTTTGATAGATTATATAAGAAATCTATAAAACATCTTAAGTCTAGCCGAAGAAATTGGCTTTGAATTCATCATACATCAATTCATGCGTAAGAAACATGAATCACAAAGCTTGTCTAGATTGAACATAGACAAGGTTTAGAACACTTGCCTTTAGCGTCTGCTATGGTTAATATACTTTTCCTTTGAATCTTTAAGGTCTCTACAATACATAACCACATAATATAATACATTAGGTTATGAACAAGCATGCATAGTTCCTGATGTATCTTACCCTTCTTCTCAATCTAATTGGTCCTTAGATTGTTTAACATTGGTTCAAGTTTATCACATTACCTTGTTCTTATGTTCACATTCGAGTGACTTATCTTCAACCTTTAGTGTATTACTTTAAGGTTTACAACATCCTAATTGATGTTACATTAAGTTAATTAAGGAAATTTAATTTAACCTAATCACTTTACTTTCTTTCTTTACTTATAAATCTTCATTACTATCATCTTTCTAGTCTTTGGCACTCTGGCGCTTGACTATCCTTCTCCATGTCATGTCATGTATATAAGTCTCTTTGTTAACTACTGCATCGCTTGCAATGCGACTCTATAGTAGGTGATGGTTGTGTAAAGCTTGCGGCAAGAGACGAGCCTTGGTTGAATCTTCATGGCGCCAACTCACGTGCATCGAGATAAGTTTGATAGATTTTTAACTTAACGAACTTCCCGGACTAATAATTTACTCATTTAAGTCTGAATTGGCTCGTTCAAAAGCCATTAGCTCATAAATCACATACTCTACGTGTTCATGCAAGAATTTTACGTTTTTAAATCCGTTAACTCAGAATTCACCTTTTAGTTCATTTAAATGAAAACGATAAACGTTTGTGAACGTTCAATGCTCGTTTCTTTGTTCTAAGTCAGAATTTGGTCATTTTCGAGTCCGCAACTCTAGAATGCCAAATGAGACTATTCTCCATCGAAAACCAACATTTCTGAGTTCAATGTCAAATTTTGACTTTCATTCCGAGAATTTCACGATTTCGACGATTAACGTCTAATCTTATAAATTCGGCTATAACTTCGTTACTTGAGATTTTTATATCCTTTCAAATGGATTCATTCCATCACACTAACATGTATAATCTAAGCCTACAAATGATGGTTTTAAACTTGTCCATCAACAACAATATAATACAATTCTTCCATGAATTTGAATGGTCTAAAGTTTTTATACTTTGGATTTCACTTCACATGGTTTATTAAAGTTTAAGTTCTTTAATAACCATCCTTGTTCCTTCTTATCATATATACTCCATCAATCCTCACTTCTCTAACAAACTACAATTGAAGAGAGGAAGATTAATGGTCAAGAGGCTTACCCTTGATGATTAATTGATTCTTCCTTGTTCTTCCTTCTTGTTCTATGAAAGACTAACTTTTCTAACTTTTTCTCTCTAACAAATAAGCACTTATAATGTTGGATTAAATAAAACAAGCAACAAATGATCTAACAAGCTTCTACATATAGAAAATCCTAGATTAGGTCCACCTCCTTAACTAACCTCCTTACTATTCCAACCTTGGCCATCAAGTTTACTTGGTCACCAAGATCACCCATGTGCTCATGGGGCCCACATGGGTTGCCCCATGGGTCATTCCTACCCATTCGATCGATCCACAGATTCGGTTCATAATTTGGGATTTAAATTTAATTAACTTAACTTATGCTTTGGGCTTGCGTTAAACCAACACTGGGCCTTAACATTAGTTTCCAATTGGACTTTAACCAATCCTACACTTGGGCTTGTATAATTCCTAACAAATCATACAAGTCCAATACACTTGGCTTAAAGCCTTATAACGTATAATCTACATGTTATTCTCGTATACTAACTCATATACTTATTCGGCATATACAACATACCATCATTCATACATACTCGTATAATACCTCGTATCATACTCGTATTCATTACCTCGTACAATACTTACGTATCATATGATATCATCGTTTAATTCATTAACGATGTACTTTTCCTAACGTTCTCAAATTAAGTTCGGAGGCGAAAAACTGCATTTGCCATACGTGAATTATTATTACATAATCCATCTCACTTTGATATTCTATTATTACATATTTCTCGAAAGTTCAAAAATAATTCCCGAGCAGAAATCCGTGAATAGTATTTTTAAAAAAAAAATTCGGAAAACTTTTATTTTCGTCTTGGAAATTCAAACACTTTAATTCCTTCACGTAGTCAAAATACTACAAAATTCCGACATCTCTAGGTTATAGAACGACATTCATCTTGCTAACACATAATAATAACATATAATATAATTTTATTCATTATTTAATTAAATAAAATTATATTACAATAAATCCGAATTTCTCTGTTGTTACAGATAAACTTTCTCATAATCCCTTAACTGCCGTGATGCATACACAATGACCTTGCCATGCTGCATGAGCACGCAACCAAGTCCTCTATGCGAAGCATCGCTATAAACTACAAAATTTCATGTTTCATCGGGTAAAGATAATATAGGTGCTTCACTCAACCATTTCTTCAGTTCTTGAAAACTGTCTTCACACTTCTCAGTCCACACGTACTTCACTATCTTCCTTGTCAAATTAGTCAAAGGAGTAGCTATCTTAGAAAAATCTTGGATGAATCTTCGATAGTATCCCGCTAACCCTAGGAAACTCTGTACCTTAGTGGGCGTTTTCGGTTGTTCCCAAATAATCATTGCTTCCACCTTCGCTGGGTCTACTGAAATTTCATCCCGATCGATAACATGTCCTAAAAATTGTACCCTTTCTAGCCAAAATTCACACTTAGTGAATTTCGCATATAACTTCTCCTTCCTTAGTGTCTCCAACACTAACCTTAGGTATGCAGCATGATCTTCTAGCGTCTTAGAATAGACTAGAATATCATCGATAAATACTATGATGAACTTGTCCAAATATTGTTTGAACACTCTGTTCATCATATCCATAAATGCAGTTGGTGCATTTGTTAACCCAAATGACATCACCAGAAACTCGTAATGACCGTAACAAGTTCTGAATGCCGTCTTTGGTACATTCTCCCTTCTAACCTTCAATTGATGATACCCCATTCGTGAATCTATCTTATAAAAATACTTTGCCCCTTTCAACTGATCAAAGAGATCATCGATCATGGGTAATGGGTATTTATTCTTTATCGTTAACTTGTTCAACTCTCGGTAGTCGATATAAAGACTCCACGATCCGTCTTTCTTCTTTATAAACAGTACCGGTGCTCCTTACAACGAAACACTCGGTTGAATTTACTTTCTATCCAATAGTTCTTGCAATTGAACCATCAACTCCTTCATCTCTAGTGGTGTCATACGATACAGTGCCCTTGAAACTGGTGCCGCTCATGGCACACTATGTATTACGAATTCTATCTCCCGATCTGGTGGTAGACCTGGTAATTCTCTTGGAAATACATTCACGAATTCTTTACCTATAGGTATTTGTTCCATCGTTGCTCCCACTCTCTGGGTATCAACAACATGACACAAATAACCTACACATCCCTTCCTCAACAATTTCCTAGTTTGTGTCATAGTAAGACAACACGAACGTCCCTGCGATTTATTTATGTAAAACACTACATGAGGCTATTTCAACGTTCTAATGTTTACACATTTCTTTTGACAATCTATAATTGCACCATGGTTAAACAACCAATCCATCCCGAGATTTACATTGAATTCTCCCAACTTTATCGGTATCAAATCTACCGATAATTTATACCCTCGTATTTTTACACAACAACTTCTATGAATATTTTCAACATGAATTATTTCTTCATTTGCTACCTTGATATTCAAAGTTATAGGAAATCTTTCGGGAAGTAATCCTAATCGTTCAGCAAAATCACATGCTATAAAAGAACAAGTAGCACCCGAATCAAACAACATATAAGCATTTATATCGTTGATTGGGATAATACCTGTAACTACATCCTCCGATGCAACTGCATCTTGGACCGACATATTAAAGGTGTGGGCCATCAGCCTACTCATCTGAGCTGGACCACTAATAGATAACTTACCATTATTAGTGCCCTTATTCCCATCCATCCCCTTCTTCGGGCAATTCTTCGCTATATGATCAATTGATCCACATACAAAGCATCCGTAGTTTTTCTTTGGACTTGGACAGTTAGGCGAAATGTGCCCTTCCTGTCCACAGTTGTAGAACACCACTTTTCCCTTGAGATAGACACCTAAGTGAGTCTTCCCACAGTTCTTGCATGCCTTCATCCTCTTCTTAGGATCTCCTTGCCTTACTCTAGTATTTCCAGAGTTAAAACCCTTCCTCTTTTTCCCATTGCCACTACCACTGGCTCCCTCGATTTTCAATCCCCCTTCTACCTTATTCTTATTCTTCTTCTCTCTGTGGTATTTGCTTAGAGCTTGTGACACCCCTGAATCTGGGTGCTTTGACCACGTTCCAATCATCATGATAAAATACAAACATCCACCTCTAAAAAACATACGATAACTAAAATGCAGAATATAATAAACATACGTCGTTCGTTCAAAAGGTGTTACTAATCCCAAGATTCGATAACCTTAATACAATCTTACAAACATATCCTAAAATAATCATTAGGGTTCATATTATATAAAAGTAATTTAAACTAGGCGTAAGGTAAAGTTGGCTTCTTGTAACTATTCTACATCTTTCCTTTACCCTTGTCCTTTCCTGAGGTCTCGGGCTTAGCAACAATATAATTCATGATATAGCAAGGATGAGCAACAAGTTTTCTCAGCAAGTTTAAATACAACAATAAGGATATATCATGATGAATTGAAAATATCTAATAATAAATTCAAGAATATGAATATATGAAGGACTCAACAATATGAATATTAGAAGCAAAGATAATGATTGCTTTTAGAATGACTGCTAGTCAAGTAGACTTTGAACTATAAAACTCTAATGGAATCAATAGCTGATTGACCCTTTGGTTACTGTCTACAGAATAAGTACTTGAGGGGATCAACCTCGAGTACACCATGTATACGCATAACATTTAAATCTGCTCTTTGTATCTTATATTAGATACCTGGGGTACTCCCCTATCATGAAAGGGGCACTCTTTCATTCTAAGAATCATTACCATCAATTGGTTTGGATAGCTTTTATAAAACTTCATACACTTGTCTGACTGAACAAAGGTTCAGACTCTATCTGACACAGTTCAAGAATTATAGAACTTTAAATGATGTACAAGTCCAAGACTGTACGAATTCAAGTGCACTAAGTGTGAATATTAATAATATCAATGTGGAATAATTGTAAAGTAATTTAAAACCACTTAATAACATGCTTGGAAATAAAGTTCAAGCTTAAATTAATAACTTTCAATTCAACAATAACCTGCTCAATACAATATGAGAAGGATAAGTAACTTTCACAAAATTCAAAGTTGTGTAAGTTAGGAGACTTACAAAATCAAAGGATGAAGTTCAGAGACTGGCTCAATATAAATTTGAGTAAGGTTAGGGAACTTGCCTCAAGCGTAGTTTACCAAAGTAAAGCTTAATATCAATCAATGCACTATGATATCCTATTCATGTATAATCATATTAGCTATACAAGTTCAACATGTATACCTATTATCTTAACTTACTATCATACACAAGTGTAATTTATCAATGCTAACATATATTGCTAGTCTTTTAGTCGCATAATCTTAAACTTATGTCATCACATGCAAATTAGTTTCTAATATACTATATCATAGGTAAAATCACGATTTGACTTTAACGTTGTAAACACTAATTTACCATAGGATCCTTTCAAAATCATGCTTATTATCACATTAATACTATACTAGAAAAGTATTATAGATTAAAGTAAGCATATATGCATGCATCAGTTCTTAATTTATTAATAGAACTAAAACCCCATGATTAGGCGCGACCCTTATTTGGGTTTGTACTAAGAGAGTAGCCTTTGCCGCTACTCCTACAGAAAGCTAGTGTAAACACGACTTGCACATATACGAATAATCATGCAAAACACATATGTTAGCATGTCGATAACCAAGTTTGACCTTATATCATAACATTAACATAGGTCACCATCTATTTTCTTTTAATCCAAACTTCAAGTGTGCAATTCATAATTTTCTTACGTTTAATTGTTATACGCATGCTATATGGTTCATAGGTCACTACTACTCATGCTTGCATTTGTTAAATCAAGTATCTCAAGTTATGACGTTCTACGTCATTTATGCTTACTCTCAACCACACTTAACTAGTTTCACAATGCATATAACCCACTAGGCATTCATATTAATCACTTTTATATTTATGACACACATAATCATGATGTCTCACATACACAAGTTAAACCACATAAGCATGCTAAAAAATCTTAACTCAAAGTGTATATAGAGTTTGTTTTCAAACTTTAAGTCTTTATTAGTAAAATTTATTCAAGCATGCAAGGTAAGTTCACATATTCCATAACATGCTTCCATAACCACATAATAGGTCACATGGGCATGTTTATGAAGTTTAAAACTTAGTTTATGCATAGTTCATGTACACATAGCTAATATAGTCTTTACTTGTATTTTCCTTTTAATTCATGCTTGATTACAACATACCCTCACCAGCAATGTAACTAACATATTGGTCACATTTTAATGTATATCAAAACTTGATACATTCACAACAAAGGTCAGAACATGTTTTTGAAAAAGGTTTACCAAAACAAGTTTCCAACTCTTTAAGTCCTCTTTGAATAATCAAACTAAAACAACTAATCATGGCTCACTATATCCATAGCATCCTCATTCCATGTGTTAAGGTTGTTTATAAGCATATAATAACCAAGGTAGCATGCTCACCCTATTACTGAGTCATTAAAGCAGTATCTAAGAAAAGAACCACGTGATAAGTGGATTTATATCCACAAATTGATTTCTAGTTCAAGCTTATTTGTTGTTAATTCCTTGATTTTATGTTCATTTTTACTTGTTTCTTGTTATTTTATGTGTAGGATGGTTGGTGTGGGAAATGAGTGAAAATGGAGGCAATTGGAGCATTATTGTAGCAAATATGAAGATTAAGGAAAGTAAGTTTGCAGAACCCACCCCTGTCGGGGCGGGCATATTTAACCCTTACACCCCCGCCGGAGCGGGGGGTCTTCATTCCTGATTGTAGTAGCCTAGCCTGTCGGGGTGGGCTTTTTATAAGCTTACACCCCCGCCGGGGCGGGGGGTCCCGAATTCTGGCACTCCTAATTTGATGCTAATACTGCTGAAACTTGGATTTTTGAGTTTGCATAGCAATAAGACTCTAGTTGGCATGGAATTGAGCAGAAATTGTGGTTGTAAAACATATAACTACTTCACAATCACAAGGATTAGAGAGGAGATATAGATTAGAGAGAAAAAGAGAGGATTCAATTAGATTAGATTATAGTAGAATATGAAAAAACACTAGTTTTTATGAGATTTTGTTATTGAAGCACTTGGAAGCCATTGGAGATCAAGATCAAGAGCGAGACGGAGTACGAATTTGCCGACAATAGATTCACTTCTTTTCCTTACTCTTATTCTTATCTTTTAATATGTATTCAAATGTGGATTCTTAGTTTTAATTCAATGAACTAATTCTTTGTTTTGAGATTACTATGGATCTTATTGTGTAGTTTTCTTTGATATGCTTCTTGTTAGTCTTATTAGCTATATTTGGATTGTTTATTATGATTTGGACTTTATTGCTTAATTGCTTAGCTAACAATTACCGTGATAATCTATATGAACTCGAGAGATGAAGTATATGTTTAGATCTGATCATGATAGCATATGTTTGTGATTTCTACATAGATGGAATTCATGATTCGTGTTTAGGATAGAGATATACCTTTACGCCATATGTAGTGTAATAAGAACTTGTTCTTAAACCCTTTTTAAGTGTAATTCACATAGAGATATAGTGGGTTAGTTAATTATGGTGTTCAATTTGATTCTATCATCTGTGGATTTGATTTAATATGAATATGGTGCATTGAGAGATGGCCATATTTTACTTTCGTATTCTTGATTAACAATCCAGTATAGATAACTTGGCTTAACAGGAAGTGTGTTGACTTAAATGAAACAATAAGTGAATTTTTAATCTCGAGTCTTCATTATCTTGTTTCATTCTAGGGATAGTTAGTAATAGTTTAATTAATTATTTTAAATTAAAATATTAAATCATTTGTTTAAATAAGATTAAATTAGTTATAGGTTAGTACTTGGTAATTCTTGTTAACTAATTCTCTGTGGGAACGATACTCTACTTTCACTTTATTACTTGTTGACACGTATACTTGCGTGTTGTGCGTATATAGATTTTACCCAATAAGTTTTTGGCGTCGTTGCTGGGGAATTAGTTTAATATATTTTTGTCAATATTAGCTTCAATCAAATTAGTCTTAATTTAAACATTTTTTCTTTCTTTATTTTTATTTAATTCTTCTTTTTCTCTCGTTTCAGGTACAATGGCTGGATTCAATTATCAAAGGCCATATTCGAACATGACTCAACCAAGGGAAGCGGGGATTGATGGTCTCAATGCATTTTATGCATTATCATCGCAGCTTGAGACACTTTCGAGGAGATTGGACGTTGTTGCAGCCCAACGTAATTGAAGGATAACAGTTACTTGCAATTATTGTGCTAGTAATCATCCAAGTCATCAATGCACCGCTAGTTTTGGGCCGGGACAACATGGTGGTGAATACCTTAACGATTATACATATGCTAATTATCATCAAGTTTGGGGGTATCACCCGGATTCGCCATGGAGCTATACTTATGAAGACCAATACTACGCTCCAAATCCAACATACATGCTGGAATTCTCATATCAACCTCCATGAAAAGAAGAAAAGTCAAAGTTGGAGGAATTACTGTCAAAGATCATAGCAAACCAAGAGGAGAGGGTGATGAGTCATGAAATATCGAGCCACAATTTTCAGCACCAGATGGAATAACTCATCACCACTTCAACTCAGGGTCCTCAATACATGGTTTCCAAAACTAAGACAAATAATTTGAGATTGGAGGAATTGTTTACCAAGTTCATAGCATCAAATGAGGAGAGAAGGATTAATCAAGAGAAGTCAATTCAGAATCTTCAGAATAAGATAGATCAAATGTTCAAAGCCTTGAACAACTATCCTCAAATCAGTTGGTGTTATGATGAGGATTCCGAGATTGATGAAATACCTGAACTAAATATACAACTAGATGAGCCACAAGACGTTAAAAAAGAGGAGACACGTGGGGATAATGAAAACAAGGTTGATGAAGAACTAATTGTGAGAACTAAAGATGATGAGCCGATGTTATTTATGCCTCAAGTGCCTTCTCCACCACAGTTTAAGAATCTGGTTAGATTTACAAAACCTTATGCGATTGGTAGTAGTATGTCACAGGCAAAGCTCACGGAGCGTGAGGCGAAAGTACAACTTGAAGCCATGGTGCGAGGGGTGGGATGAGAAAGATGAAGAACCAGTTGTGTTGGAAAAGCCTCAATGCCAGAATCTATTCGCAGACACAATGGAGAAAAGACCTAGATGTAGGACGTTCTTGATTGAGATCATACTAAATCAGAGCATGCTAGGTGACTTTGATGCATTAGCCATCACAAATGGGAACCTACCAAAAGTTATATTATTTCCAATGGATGGAGGGTTCCTCAATCATCGTAGAGGAATCGGATAGCGGTGTCAAGAAAAGAGTCCAGCTAACGGACTATAAATCGAGCGCTGACTGGGTGGCAACCTAGAATTTTTTTTATTTTTTATTTTTTATTTTTTATTTATATGCTTTCCTAGTTTATTTAGTATATAGGAATCACGTTATATTCCAAAGTGTTATTCTAATCCATGTTGTCTCTCTTCATTGCAGGTATTGGAGGTTCAATGGATAGGAAAATGATCGTCGCCGTTATCGCCACCATCACCACAAGTTTAGCTAAGTACATGGAAGTTCTCTTCTACTTAAATGCTTTATTTTACAATGAGGACATTGTATTTGCTATGTTTTGGGGAGTTTAGTTTAGTTCTTTATTGCATGTTTAGTTTCATGTTTATGTTATGTTATTTTACATATGTTGTTAATTTAGTTTAGGTTCATTATGTTTGCATTCATATAGTACAACTGCATAAGTAGTTGCATCGTAGTATAGTTTTAATAACATTATATTCAGTTTCTTGTTAAAAAAATCAAAAATTCAAAAAAATAATAGTTAGTTACTATGTCCATCTTGCATGAGTCCAGCTATTAGATAGTTACAGTTTATTTTGGCCAATAATGAGATTGAAATTGAGTAGACAAGTATAGTACTAATTATTAGAGTTTTGATGTGATTTTTGGTTATGAATTGAATCTTTTCCTGTTTGAAACTGGTATAATCAAGGTTAGCACGTTAGAAACAACTTTGTTGACTAATTAAGTTTAAATTGATACATAATGGGACTCTAAAGGATAATGCTAGTTTGAATGAAAGAATGACAAGAATAAGTAGTGATGGCTAAAGTTAGATAAGAACCTAAGTCTGGGGGAATATTTGGGGTATATAAGCTATATTGTTAAAAAAAGGGAGAAAAAAAGTATGAATAAACGCCGTGGCATGCTTGTCTAGTTTTGTGGCCTTTGTTACTTGAGTAAGTAAGCCCGAGGGGATTGTCTTTACACCTAGCGCCCTAAGGTCTTAATGGTCTGGGAGTCGTTGGTCGAAAGATCGTTAAGGTAGCATTGAAAAGCCTAAGGGAATAAGACATTGCATACCTATGTGTATATAAAAAAATGAAAAAAATGAATAAAACGGGAAATAAGAGCAAAAAGTCCCCGTAGATGAAAATAAAGCATAAGTATCCCATGTTGACCCTCGATATTGGTAATTATTTGATTTTAGTTGGATTTAGCTTGTTTTTGGATTTCGTAAGTTTACACTGTATGATGCCTTTGAAGAGACTTGTTATGCGTTAAATTTGATTTTATATCAGTTAACATTGTTGTGGAGCACACACACACACACACACACACTATATTAGTGATAACAGTCTAATATTTGATGATTGATTGGGAAGTTAATGATTTGTTTTGATATGATGTATTATCATGTTTACTTGATTTCTCTAAGGCCAGTTGAATAGACTTGTTTCTGTCATTACTGCTAGGTTCGTACGCATATAGATTAGTTGCATTGCATAGCATTGTTGCTTTTTTTTTGTTTTGTGCTCGAGGACTAGCACGGTTTAAGTTTGGGGGATTTTGATAAGTGGATTTTATATCCACAAATTTATTTCTAGTTCAAGCTTATTTGTTGTTAATTCCTTGATTTTATGTTTATTTTTACTTGTTTCTTGTTATTTTATGTGTAAGATGGTTGTTGTGGGAAATGAGTGAAAATAGAGGCAATTGGAGCATTATTGTAGTAAATATGAAGATTAAGGAAAGTCAGTTTGTAGAACCCACCCCCGCCGGGGTGGGCATATTTAACCCTTACACCCCCACCGGGGCAGGGGATCTTTATTCCTAATTGCAGTAGCCTAACTTCTTGGGGGTGGGCTTTTTATAAGCTTACACCTGCTGAGGCGGGGGTCCCGGTCTGGCACTCCTAATGTGATGCTAATACAGCTGAAACTTGGATTTTTGAGTTTGTATAGCAATATGACTCTAGTTGGCATGGAATTGAGCAGAGATTGTGGTTGTAAAACATATAACTACTATACAATCACAAGGATTAGAGAGGAGATATAGATTAGAGAGAAAAAGAGAGGATTCCGTTAGATTAGAGAGTAGAATATGAGAAAACACTGGTTTTTAAGAGATTTTGAGATTGAAGCACTTGGAAGCCATTGAAGATCAAGATCAAGAGCGAGATGGAGGACAAATTTGTCGACAATAGATTCACTTCTTTTCCTTACTCTTATTCTTATATTTTAATGTGTAATCAAGTGTGGATTCTTAGTTTTAATTCAATGAACTAATTCTTTGTTTTGAGATTACTTTGGATCTTATTGTGTAGTTTACTTTGATATGCTTCTTGTTAGTCTTATTACCTATATTTGGATTGTCTATTATGATTTAGACTTAATTGCTTAATTGCATAGCTAACAATTACCGTGATAATCTATATGAACTTGAGAGATGAAGTATAGGTTTAGATATGATTATGATAACATATGTTTATGATTTCTGCATAGATGGAATTTATGATTCGTGTTTAGGATAGAGATATGCCTTTACGCCATATGTATTCTAATAAGAACTTGTGCTTAAACCCTTTTTAATTGTAATTTACATAGAGATATAGTGGGTTAGTTAATTAGGGTGTTCAATTTGATTCTATCATCTGTGGATTTAATTTGATATGAATATGGTGCATTGAGAGATGGCCATATTTTACTTTCGTGTTCTTGATTAACAATCCAATATAGATAACTAGGCTTAATAGAAAGTGTGTTGACTTAAATGAAATAATAAGTGAATTTGTAATCTCGAGTCTTCATTATCTTGTTTCATTCTAGGGATAGTTAGTAATAGTTTAATTAATTATTTTAAATTAAAATATTAAATCATTTGTTTAAATAAGATTAAATTGGTTATAGGTTAGTACTTGGTAATTCTTGTTAACTAATTCTCTGTGGGAACGACACTCTACTTTAACTTTATTACTTGTTGACCACGTATACATGCTTGTTGTGCGTATATAGATTTTACCCAACACCACATGCAGACGCGCGGCATATAGCTATAGAAGTGGTGCAGCCACGTCATTCAGAAACAAAAATAAATGGCTCTATTTTAGCAGAGCCTTAGCATATGTATAGCCCATTCAAAAACTAGACCATCTGTAACACTTCAAAGCATTCATACCAACTCAAGTAACACAGAGACATGGTAATTCATATTACTTAACAAAGATTTCATGAGAATTGTAAGAATTTAAGAAAACTCAAACTAAGAACAAAAATAGAAATTATACCTCCTTGAAGCTTAAATGGACTTCTCAAAGCACTAATTATGCCCCCTCAATGCTCAGCACACTCACTCTCTTATTACACTTATCAGACTAATTCTTTAGCAACTGAGAAATGAAGAAGGAGGGGCTATATATAGAGAACTCATTGCCCATACTTTTTTCTTACACCATGGTTTGATTCATAGGAAAATGGAAGAGAACAATGGTTAAAGAAGAGTTGGCCAACTGCCCACCTCCATAGCCATCATCACTGTTATTCTATCTTCAACTACCGACTTGTGTTCGCATATTATAGAGTGAGTTACTGTTCATGTACTGAGCTTTTCAATTCTTAGCAACATGTTTATAATATTTGGTTTGTTCTCTTATACTCCAAAACTGTAACTCTAATGTATTAATTCTACTACACAATGGAAAGTTAGGGATTATTTATGAATGCAATAACTCTTACTATATAGTCTATAATATACAGACATATTAATGTGTCACCTTGTACTATATAAAATATATAGTTAACTACCCTATAATAAAGGTTTACTATTTTGCATGCTTGCACAAATTAATCTAGTAAATATAATCATATTAAATTTATTAATCTCTTACTCATTAATTATTATTTATTCATAATAATTATTAATCAACACATTATCAACTAATTACCCATAATTGCAATTAATCAATATGTTCAAATCTTGCCACAATATTCAAATAAATTGAATATTTAATTATTAATAATCCTATCAATTCCTTGATATTAAAGTCTTAGGGTTAGTCCACTAATTTAAATAAAATATTAGTGAGTCCCTTGAATCATTTCATAAATTCACATAACCACACAAGGTTTAAATAGACTCACAAAACTAACTCATTAAAAATTAAATCACATATTTATTCAATAAGGAGTTTAAAATTCATGGTCATTACATCACTCCCCCCTTATAAAAATTTTGTCCTTGGAATTGTAAAAAATAAGGTTACTTAAATAAAAGCGGATAATTTGCTCTCATTTTCTCTTCTAGTTCCCACGTAGCTTCTTTGACTGTGTGATTCCTCCAGAGAATCTTAACAGAATTGATGATTTTATTCCTCAACTTATGTTCCTTCCTATCTAGTATCTGGACAGGAACTTCCTCGTACGATAAGTCTTTCTCAACTTGGATTGGTTCATAGGAGATAACGTTCTTGTAGTTCGGTTTATACGGCTGCAATACTGACACATGAAACACGTTGTGAATGTGCTCAAGTTCAGGAGGTAATGCTACCTCGTACGCCACTTCACCGACTCGCCTCAGAATCTCAAATGGTCCTATAAACATAGGGCTCAACTTACCCTTCTTCCCAAAATGAATCTTCCCTTTCCAGGGAGATACTTTCAAAAATGCATAACTTCCTAATTTAAACTCTTTCTTCTTACGATGTAAGTCCGCATACTTCTTCTGGCGATCTTGAGCTGCTACTAGTTGGGATCTTATCACCTTGATGATTTCTACCATCTGTTGTACCAACTCTGGTCCCAACAGTCGACTTTCTCCAACTTTGTCCCAACATAAGGGCGTTCTACATTTCCTCCCATACAGTGCTTTGTACGGCGACATTCCAATAGTGGCGTGATAACTATTGTTATACGTGAACTCTATTAATAGAAGGTGATCCTCCCAACTACCCTTGAAGTCCATTACACAAGCCCGGAGCATGTCTTCAAGTGTTTGAATTGTTCTCTCGCTCTGCCCATCGATCTGTGGATGATACGTGGTACTCATTCGTAGTTGTGTCCCCATTCTTCCTTGAAGACTCTTCCAGAAGTTTGATGTGAATCACGGATCTCTATCTGATATAATAGATACCGGCACCCCATGCCTCGAGATAATTTCCTTGACATACAATTTGGCTAATTGGTCCAAACTATACTTAATCTTAATCAGCAAAAAGTGAGCTAATTTAGTATGATGATCTACTATCACCCATATGGCGTCGTGCCCTTTATGCGTTGTCGGAAGCCCCACCACAAAGTCCATTATGATGTGTTCCCATTTTCATTCTGGAATTTCTAATGGTTGTAATAACCCGTTTGGTTGTTGGTGCTCTGCCTTGACTCTCTGACAAGTTAGACATCTACTTACGCATTCCGCAACCTCCCTCTTTATGTTTGGCCACCAGAAGTGGTGACGCAAATCTTGGTATATCTTCGTGCTTCCTGGGTGTATCGAATATCTCGTACTATTCTCTTCTTACAAAATCCCTTCTCTCAGTTCTGGTACTAATGGTACCCAAATTCGTCCTTCGAATCCTAGCAGTCCAGTGCTATCAATCTTAAATTTTAGTTCATCACCTTCAGTCAATCGCTTCTTGATGTTATTACAATCTTCATCCTTCTCTTGCGCCTCTTTTACCTTATCCAATAAAGTCGGGCTCGCTGTCATTGTAAATAATTGTTCGTTGGTCTCCATTAGATACTTAATCTCCAAGTCTATTCGTTCTAATTCTTTCACCAATACTTCTTGAATGGTCAACTTCAATAACTTCTCTCTGCCTTTTTTGCTCAAGGCATCTGCAACTACATTTGCTTTGCCTGGATGGTAGAGAATCTCACAATCATAATCTTTGATTAACTCTAGCCATCGGCGCGACCTCGTGTTTAACTCTTTCTGTGTGAAGATATACTTCAGACTCTTGTGATCGGTATATATCTCACACTTCTCGCCATACAAATAATGCCTCCAAATCTTCAAGGCAAAAACTATCACTGCTAACTCCAGGTCATGAGTTGGATATCCCTTCTCATAATCTTTCAGCTGCCGTGAAGCGTACGCAATGACCCTGTCGTGTTACATCAGTACACATCAAAGACCCTAGTGTGACACATCACTATACATTATAAACCCTCTCGTGTTATTTGGTAAGGCCAACACAGGTGTTTGACTAAGCCTCTTCTTCAATTCTAGGAAACTTTCTTCATACTTCTCCGTCCAAATGAAATTAATTATCTTTCTGGTAAGATTGGTCAACGACGATGCTAATTTCGAACAATCCTGAATAAATCTTTGATAATATCCCGCCAATCCTAAGAAACTCCTAATTTCTGTCGGTGTCTTCGACTGCTCCCAATTGATAACCGCTTCTACCTTTTCTGGATCCACCGAAATACCATTCTTGTCGATAATGTGCCCCAAAAACTGCACTCTCTACAACCAAAACTCACACTTGGAGAATTTTACATAAAACTTTTCCCTCCTTAATGTCTCCAACATTATCCTAAGATGATCGACGTGTTCTTCCTCTGTCTCTGAATACACTAGAATGTCATCGATGAATACGACGATAAACTTATCCAAATACTGTTTGAACACTCTGTTCATCAAATTTATAAATGTTTCTGGCGCGTTTGTCAATCCAAATGACATTACCAGAAACTCAAAGTGTCCATACCGAGTTCTGAATGTCGTCTTTGGAATGTCCTCCGGCCTCACTTTCAATTGGTGATAACCGGTCCTCAAGTTATTCTTTGAAAAGTACTTCGCCCTCTTCAACTGATCAAACAAATCGTCTATCCTAGGCAACAGGTACTTGTTCTTAATGGTGACCTTGTTCAACTCTCGGTAGTCTATACAAAGTCTTAGCGACCCATCTTTCTTCTTTACAAAAAAGACTGGTGCTCCCCACGGTGATACACTCGGTTGAATGTATCCCTTATCTAATAACTCTTATAATAGAGCCATCAGTTCTTTCATCTCTACCGGTGCCATACGATACAGAGCTTTGTATACCGGTGATGTCCCTAGTGCCAAATCAATAACAAACTTAATCTCTCTATCCCGAGGCAATCTCAGAATATCATCTAGGAAGACATTAACGAAATCCCTTACAATAGGTATTTGACTCAGTTCACCCTTGACTCATCGAGTATCAACCACATGAGCCAAATAACCTATACAACCCTTCCTGAGCAATCTTCGCGCTTGCACCATGGTCAGATAATGAGATTATCTCGACGATTTACTACCATAAAATACCACCTTCGACTTATCCGGATTCTTAAGGTGTACACACTTCTTTTTACAGTTTATAACTGCTCCGTGAACTGATAACCAATCCATCCCAAGGATTACATCGAACTCTCCTGAACGAATCGGTATCAAATCCACTTTGAGCATAAATCCTCGTAATTCAGTATAACAATTCTTATGAATGTATTGTATGCGGATAATTTCTTTGTTTGCTACTTCTACGTTCGTAGGGTGTTCTAATCTCTCACGTGGTAAGTCTAACTGTTTAGCAAATTCTTCATAAACAAAAGAGCAGGTAGCACCCAAATCAAATAATACATATGCATCTATATCATTGATCGAAATGATATCTGACACCATGTCCTTAGACTCCACCGTATCCTGTACGGTCATGTTGAACGTTCGTGTCATTGGTCTGTTAGCTTGACTGGTTGGCCCTCAAATGTTCAGTCCATTATTGTTGTTGTTGCAGTTGCCGCTAACTGCATCACCATTTCTCTTCGAGCAGTCCTTGATTTGATGGTCCGTGGCTCCACACGAGGAACATCCTCCCTTTTGCTTATTCAGACACTGAGGAGCCATGTGCCCCGATTGTCCGCAATAATAACAAACACTCTTTCCCTTCATGCACTCCCCTGATTGATTCCTCCCACAACTGTTGCACTTCATACTTTTATTAGCCTCCCCCCCCCCCAAACTTATTACCTCCAGAGGATTGGCTCTCCGTCCATTTATGCTTGTTGGGGTTGCTTCCTCTGCTGCTTCCCCCTTTCTGTCCTTCCTGACCGGTCTTCTTTTCTTGTTTGAATCGAGCGATGGCTTCATTGCCTCCTTCGGCAATGATAGCCCTTTCCAATAGATCAGAGTAAGTCTTAATCTTTAATACAACCACTACTTTCTGCACCCATGGTTTCAGTCCTAATTTGAACCTCCTTGCCTTTTTGGCCTCCGTGTCAACCTGATGTAGAGCAAATTGGGCTAACTCGTTAAATTTTTCCGTGTACTCTGCGACAGACATACTACCTTACTTAAGTTCCAGAAACTTAACTTCCATATCCTGTTGCATATTCTTTGAGAAGTAATTCTCGAGGAATATCTCCTTAAATCTGTCCCAAGGAATAACTCCTTCGTCTGCTCGTCCCTTATTTGCTTTCCACCAATAGTTAGCTTCGCCCTCATCATGAAGGTGGAAAAACTCATTTTCTGTGCTTCGGCCACTCGTACGACCTCAAACAACTTCTCCATTTCATCTATCCATGTTTGGGCTTTAATTGGGTCCAAGGTTCCCCAAAACTCTGGTGCTCCTACCAATTTAAAGTCCTTAAAGCTAGCTAAGTGTTGTCCTGGCTGCCCTGCTGCTGGAGGGGGTCTGTTTTGCATTGCCTCAGTTAAAAGGTTAACGAATTTCTGCATTGGATCAACATTTTTCCCTGCACCATTGTTAACGGATCCTTCCTCCCTCTAGTTCCGCAGTAGTCTCATAGGCGACATGATCTGAGGAAAGGAAGAAAACTATTAGGCTTTATGTGATATGCTAACCATGTTAACATTAAGAAGTTTAAGACGTCAATGAATCATTTTTGATTTAAATAAACAACTTCAGAATCACAATAAAACTCGATGGATTTCCTCAACCCATCACTTACATACTCTACTTGAGTTTTCTACTAAGGTTATAACATAGGTTTCACATTCCTAATGTTAATAACCTATGGCTTTGATACCAACTTGTGACACCCCCGAATCCGGGTCCTTTGACCATGGTCCAATCATCACGATAAAATACAAACATTCACCTCTAAAAAACATACAATAACTAAAATGAAGAATATAATAAACATACGTAATTCATTCAAAAGGTGTTACTAGTCCCAAGGTTCGATAACCTTAATACAATCTTACAAACATATCCTAAAATAATCATTAGGGTTTATATTATATAAAAGTAATTTAAACTAGGCGTAAGGTAAAGTCTGCTCCTCGAAACTATTCAACATCTTTCCTTTACCCTTGTCCTTTCCCGAGGTCTCGGGCTTAGCACCAATATAAATCATGATATAGCAAGGATGAGCAACAAGTTTTCCCAGCAAGTTTAAATACAACAATAAGGATGTATCATGATGAATGGAAAATATCTAATAATAAATTCAAGAATATGAATATCTGAAGGATTCAATAATATGAATATTAGAAGCAAAGATAATGATTGCTTTTAGAATGACTACTAGTCAAGTAGACTTTGAACTATAAAACTCCAATGGAATCAATAGCTGATTTACCCTTTGGTTACTGGCAACAGAATAAGTACTTGAGGGGATCAAGCTCGCGTACACCATGTATACGCATAACATTTAAATCTGCTCTTTGTATCTTATATTAGATACCTGGGGTACTCCCCTATCATGAAAGGGGTGCTCTTTCATTCTAAGAATCATTACCATCAATTGGTTTGGATAGCTTTTATAAAACTTCATACACTTGTCTGACTGAACAAAGGTTCAGACTCTATCTGACACAGTTCAAGAATTATAGAACTTTAAATGATGTATAAGTCCAAGACTGTACGAATTCAAGTGCACTAAGTGCGAATATTAATAATATCGATGTGGAATAATTGTAAAGTAATTTAAAACCACTTAATAACATGCTTGGAAATAAAGTTCAAGCTTAAATTAATAACTTTCAATTCAACAATAACCTGCTCAATACAATATGAGAAGGATAAGTAACTTTCACAAAATTCAAAGTTGTGTAAGTTAGGAGACTTGTAAAATCAAAGGATGAAGTTCAGAGACTTGCTCAATATGAATTTGAGTAAGGTTAGGCAACTTGCCTCAGGCGTAGTTTACCAAAGTAAAGCTTAATATCAATCCAATGCACTATGATATCCTATTCATGTATAATCACATTAGCTATACAAGTTCAACATGTATACCTATTATCTTAACTTACTATCACACATAAATGTAATTTATCAATGCTAACATATATTGCTAGTCTTTTAGTAGCATAATCTTATACGTATGTCATCACATGCAAATTAGTTTCTAACATACTGTAACGCCCTGAAATCCGGTCTATTTTCATCTTATTTCTATTTCTAACATACTTGGAATATCCTATTTCTAACATACTTCATTGTCTTACTTGCGACAATACTTAATCTTCTCTAGCACCTTCAATGCTAAGTCTACTAAAAATAACTCATTTCTAGTCTAAACATCCCTATAGCTTAGTACAGTCCATCAACTTACCACACATTATGATTTCAGGAACTTTCCACAATAATATGAGTTTAAGAACTATCCTAGTCAGACTATAGGCGTCCATTCGCTGATAAGTTCAAAAACATACCATATAATTATGAGTCACGAACCTACCATAAGTATGAGTTTCAAGAACTCGTATCTACCTTATCGTTCTCTACCTATCAAGTATATACATAAGAAAAGATTCACCTTCTCGCTATATACATATTGATAGCGTGACATATTCCAATGATTATCATTGTAATAAGATAAGCAGCTGTTACACCGAAGCACAAACCTCTACCCATAACAAAGGTTCATACAACTCAGCTATCACATGAGTCCTCAATTGAAATCTTACAACTTCTAATTTTCTCTTTACTTAATACGAATTTTCTTTAATTCGTATGCTATTCTTTACAACTCAATATGAGTTCTTCTTCCTGTACAACTTTGTAGTACCATTCATTCATTGCATTAGCTATAAATCATTCATCGTTTAACAAATCATCTGTTATTACGATTTACTATGATCACGTGGTGATCTTCTTCCTTAATCGTTTAACTCAACAATCTTCTTATCCTTCTCTCTATGATTATAGCTTTGGTACTCATACCTAAGATTTATAACATATCAGTTCTGATACCACTCTGTAATGCCCCAAAATCCAGTCTATTTTCACACCCAGAATCTGTACGTCATGGTCCCATCTCTTGCCAAACATACATCATTATATATTGAAATATAACAACATACATTCTCAATTCCAAGTTTCTAAAACCTTATAACCTCTTTCATTACAAATAATGCTAATTACATTATTCTTTACATCTTACACGTGTGACTTTTATCCGCCACCAAGGATACATAACCGTTCATTAAACTATTTTATAGTTTAATTACATTATTCTATATTACAAGTCCTCACGCGATCTTCACATTCATTCATCTAATGAATGACACTTCTTCTGGATACTGATCATCTTGATCTTTACGGGATCCTTAAGTTCTTCTAACATCGTATGCTGAAAATGTTTTTTATTTAAAACAAGTGTGAGCATTCAATTGCCCAGCAAGTTATAACAGTTGAACAAACAACTTTAAGAATTCCAACATTCCTTTAAAACTTCGATAACCGAACAAAGGTTATGAAGCAGCTTGAATAATATGAATAATTTCGTATCATTTTAAAACGTTATTCACATTCACTTTGAAATACTTTCATACTTTTACTTTTTCCATACTCACCCTGTCTGGCTAGAATCATTAAAACATACTTAACAATAACGGATCATGTATAAACAGAGAATTCTCTTATTGAACAGTTCAATCACAGAACAGTTTATCTCATAGAAACACCGAAGTGTTCACATTTTGGCACAAGGCCTCATACGTTCTATCACCTTGTACAAATATCACACATTCTCACATAGACAGAACTTCCCAAGTTCAACATCTGAGAAGCTTAAGAAACTAGCATTCATTTAGAATAAGAATGAAGTTAGGAAACTTGCCTTACGCACAGCTACAACTTATATTGAACTGTTCATTCCAATCCCTATAACACATAAGGAAATAACACATACACTAATTAGTCATATACTTGACTTACGCATTGGTTTACTTAACTTTAATTCTTAGGGTTCACATTCTTTCAATCTAAGTTTACACGACCACTTCCTTTATCGTTCTATGGCTTCATGATATACGGAGATGTTTTACTTATACATTCATCATCTTTGATGATTTATATTCTTATCTTCTTCTTATAACTTCTCTAAGACTCACCACATATCGCTTCTCTTTTAGTAGTCCATATGGTACTCTGAGTGGTTTTCCACAAACAACCAACAAACAAGTTCCCGTCTTGTCTACACTGCCATCACAGTGAGTTAGATCGATTGTCAGTTTTGTATATACCTTCGCTCTCTAAAGGAATTGTTTAGCCCAGCTCCTATATGTCAACCATCATAGGTTACGAGTGCACCACAACCTAACTTATCTTAACTTATCTGAACCATTAAACTATAATGTTCGTTCAGTCAATTTCTTATTCCTTATGGCTTTTTGGCAACTAAATACCATACCTCGGGATTCATTCTTTATTGTCTAAGTCATACAATCTTTTGTATACTTAGAATGATCATTCAAGTTAATCATTAACTCGGCTTCGTTACGTTATGTGTACTTGTCTTTAATTCAGCTTCTTCTCCATTCACGGTTTAATCATTGGTCTTTATTACCCTATGGTCAAACCATACACGGGGTGTAGGTTCTGCCCATTTAATATTTGTGTACACTCAACCTTCACGTCGGTTAAAGTGTTCAACGCTTACATTTCATTCTAACATTCTCCATCTGACCTACATTCGGCTTCCATGAATCTTCTTACTATTCGCTATGACTTTCTTAATACCATTCGTTATTTTTCCTTAATGTCGAAGCCATACAGTTAGTTGTATGCTAAGACCAATCATTCAACGCAACTGCGTTGCATTCACATCGTCTAAATGCTTTACACTTATCTCTCATTACCACCACATAACATCAAAATGTTATTCATTACCCTCGTCAATCAAAGTCTAAGGAATTACCATCAAAGCAATCCCTCACATTCGTTTATCGCGACTACGGTTCCCGAATATCGGTTCCGTAACTTGCGTTCACATTCTTTTTCTTTTAATCTCGTTTAATCTTCCCGTTCAACCTTCATTAAAGGTTTAAAACACTTGATTAAGTGTTACATTCGATGAAATACACATTCATTAGCTTTCGGTACACTTCCCCCAGGTTTTGAGTAGTTAAAAGCTTATTACTGGCTTTTTCCCTACTACATGGCTGTCTATGGCCCCGGTTCCTTCTTTATCATTTACTGCAAGCCAGCCACCTCTCTGATGTCCAACTTCTTTGGGGCTAAGGCCATGCGGTGCCACCTCCCAAGGCACATTTCGCCACATGTCTGAGCCTTAGTCCTTGAAAAATTTTCTAAGTCTTGAATCCATTTTGAGACGCTTACTTCCTGATCTCATAACATCTTCATTATAACTTAAAACGAGGTCGTTCCAAAGCCATTCTCTTCCTTATCTTACATACTTCGATTACCCTCAGATAGAACTTTGTTCTGAATCAGTTAACATGCCATTCAATTGCCTTAATCTTTGTCCTTCGTTCATTTTACTTTTTTAACGTTCTTCGTTCGTTCATCCTTAATTCGGTCATCCGAACTCGGAACTTATTCATTCTTGAGTCCATGAATCATGTTTTCTACGTTCTCTTACATTCTTACAAGGCCCTATAAGTTCGGGTTCATTTACTAACTTTCTAATTCTCGTTCGTCTTTTAAAAAATTTTCACCATAACTTCGTTATAACTCAATTTTAATCCATTCTTCATGAACGTTTCTACCGTTCCTAACCAAGCAATAAGCATCTAACTTATATGTGATGGTTTTAAACTTGTCCATCAACAACAATTATCCTACGATGGTTTTAAATTTGTCCATCAACAACGTTCTTCGTGTGTTCTTCATGTTCTTCATTTTTAATCGATATTTTGATTATGGTTTCACTTTTTCTTGGAATTTGATGTTATAAAACACCATTCTTTACTTATTTCACTGAATCATTCATATGATTCATTCGGATCGCTCAAATTCATTACGAATCTTATACTTCCTTAAGAAATTTATAAAATAAATTTTAAATTCTTATTTCTTCTTTTCTCAATGATTTCAACCATATGATATCATTCCTAACATCATTTACTTCTTATTTTCATAAAGCTATGTTTTTGAACATAGAAACTTAAAGAAAAACTAACTTAGAAGTTAGGTTTCGGATTACCTTTCTTCCTTATTTTTCTTCCTTTAGACAAAGCCGGCGATTCACTAGCTTTTCTATTTCATGAGCCACTCTGATCCAAGCCTTCATGCTCAATCTCTTCCTTCTTCTTCTTCTCCAAGCTCTCAAACTCTCTCTCTTTTCCAAAGTGTTGTTTGATTTTGAAAAAAATCAACTAACACTTTTATTATATCGATTTTCAAAGCTAAGGGCATTTTGGTTATTTGGTCAAATCGCCTTACTATTCACACCTCCTTACTATTCCCACCTCTTACTATTCACATAGCTTCCCTTGGAAGCTTCATGCTTCTATCTTGCAGAATTCGTCCGACAGTTCAAAAACTACGATTCTCAGAATCTAAATATTTTTGGATATTTCATCTTTCGTTAAAAGTTTAACTTCTACGTATTCTTCGGATCTCCGAAAAACTGAAAAACATTTTTCCACGATAAGTGTTTTCCTTCACGTTTTCCCCTAGCGTAGTTAAACGAATGAAAAGTACATAACAATACTTTTTGTCATTTTTATTTCATCCGATTTCTGCACGTTTTTCGAGAAAAACTTTTATCGACTTACTTAACTTTTCACAATATATTATTGTCAAACCTTTCCACGGAATGTCATTTTGACATACCGAACTCTTGGAAAGGCTTAGGTTATTCAAACCCTAACCCTTAAGGTTTCGTCGGGTGAATAGTGCCTATTTCGTCTTTTTCCTAGAAATATTTTTGTTTCAAATTTTTTCTTTATTTTCTTCTTGAAAATTCTTACTCATTTAGTTAGCTCGTAGCCAGAATCCTCCAAATTAATAATCATCCTAGGCTCTAGAATGATTAATAAACACATAGCATAGAATATTATTAATAAAAATTCATTTTATTAATAACTAATTCTTTAAATCTTAAATTCTGGACAATCCGATTTTTCGGGTTGTCACACATACTATATTATAGTTAAAATCATGATTTGACTTTAAAGTTGTAAACACTAATTCATTATAGGATCCTTTCAAAATCATGCTTATTATCACATGAATACTATATTAGACAAGTATTACAGATTAAAGTAACCATATATGCATGCATTAGTTCTCAATTTATTAACAGAACTCAGACCCTACTGCAGACTGGTGCGGTCATGTGAGAGCCCCAAATTCGGGTCCTAAATCACCAAGGATCTGGTATACTATTTCTATAACTATTACAGAAGATATAAACATAAATTGTTTACACATTAAACTTACACATTATTCCCCAAGGTCGAGTAACCTTAACTTATACACAATTCAACATCCTATCTAACAAACAATGTTATTATCATACATTACTATTACTATTCTAGCTGCACACATAAATCCCAAGCTGGACTTGTCTTTAACTTTTCTTGTATCCGACGAATTCGTCTTAATCTGCAATGTTTATCATGATATAGCAAGAGTGAGCATAAGTTTGCCCAGCAAGTATAAGTTTAATTTGAGGATATATCATGATTGAAAGAATTTGAATAATATGATGGCTATAATTCAATAATATAGTTGTGAATTAGCATGAACAAATTTTTATAACTGAACGAGCATTGAACATGAACAAATATACCTGGACCGAATGGTAATGAAGGTGATCAGCCTTTTATACCTGATGAATACATGTAGTACGCATAGAGTGCGATTTAAAAATTCTTAGACGTGGCAATCAGAAATGATTAACCATAAGTATAATTGAATAATACAACTCGAGTTTGAATTTAGAGAAAACTTGCACAATAAATAAGTATAAGAAACTTGCATGTTCGGTTGATTACTGTTACGCAATTTATTAAGCTTTGACTGAAGACCTAATATATAAATAATATCGATATACAAATTAGAATAATATCATCATAGTATAATACTATTATATATAATCATAGAATAACCTAAACACATAACACATAACCCTATCAATCCACAAACTACCTAAGACTCGGTATCAAGTCAAACTATTGCAGTCTAAGTCGAAACCAACACAAATCTGACATCCCAACGGTCTACTCGGACAATTATCGAGTTTAAGTTTAATTAAACTCTGCCTAAACACTTAAGTATTATCTTATATAGTTTTATTATCAGTCAAAATATTTTTCATATGCTCGTAATAATTTTTAGATAATTATTATCATTTATCATAATTTTTCAATCACTTATATCGTATTTATATAATATAAATACCACATTATTCTCTTATCATTATTATTTATTTAATATTAAATTTTAATAAAAATCATAACATAATATTATAATATATCAAAGTATTTTTAATACCTTAAAATCATATTTATATGATTTTTAAACAATTAAATTCATTATCCAGATAATTTCTATTAATATTAAAATTTTAATATTTTTATGACAAAATATTAAAAGTTATATTTTATAACTCAAAATATTTTTCTAACCCTTAAATCATTTTTATATGATTTTTAAAGCATTAATTCTAATTTTCCATAATTTATTTAATATATTCATTAAATAAATTAATCACTATTAATATAAATTTATTAATTAAATTCATCACAAAATATCAAAAGTCATTAAAAATAACTTAAAATATTTTCAGTATACCATAATATAATTTTTCATGATTTTTCAAGTATTAAAATCATTTTAAATAATTTATTTAATATTATAATTAAATAAATTAAATACCATTTATATTCTAAAAATATTAAATATTTATGAAATATACTCTAAATAATTAAAATCTAATTTTTAGGCTTTAAAATAATTTTTAGTAATTTATTTGTATTTTTCATAATTAAAAACTATTTTTTCTGTTTATTAAATAAAATAATTGATTTTCCAAAATTATCTCTAACTAAAGGGCCCTATAGCGACAGAACCGTCGCTCTAGGTGTTCTTGAGCCTTTTCCAGAACTTCATGTCAGTGTTCGAGTTGGTATGTTTGACCAGTGTTAAATTCATGGTTATAAGGTTTTTGGGCAACTTAATAAGTTATTGTTGTAGTACTGATGTAGTACTACAACCCTAAACAAGTTACACGACCAAATTCTAACACAACGGAGAGATTAAAGCTTCAGAAAACTTGTCAGAAGTTGTTCTTCATTTCTGGGTTTTCCAGAAATGAAGAACAGTTCGAGATGTCCACTTTTGATCCTCATAACATGCAATCTAGGCTTTCTTTGTACGATATAAAAGTTCAATCATGAAGTAGGGATGTCAAGGTACATGTATACAACCTTAAACCAGTTTATCATCAACACATTAAAGAGATCTAGAGCGGTCAAACTCTGATAGAAAACATGTTCTTGAACTTTCTGGGTTTTCCAGAAATGTTCATAAGGCTGGTGGTCAACCCTTGTTTGACCACCCATATTTGTGATTCTGTTAAGGATCTAGGTGAACTAAAGGCTTTAACATGTAGTCTTCATGTCAGGCTACAACAATAAAACAACAACTAGGCCAAAAGCATTACCAGAAGCAAGATACGAAGCTATCAAAACACTTGTCAGACTTTCTGGGTTTCTAGTTTGCCCAGAAACTTAGTTAGTCATGGTCGGTCAATGACCTTTGACCCTTAATAACTTCCAATCTACACATGATTTGGGCTTGATTCAAGTTCCAGATCAAAGCCTACATGGCAAAGAAAAAATTTATAACATAAAACACATATATCACCAAACACACACATATCTATGAGGTCTGACATATGGCTGTTAGACAACTTTTTCCAACTTTTCCAGATTTGAGAAATCTTTAAATTCGAGCACTTTGATGTTATGGATCTGGGATCTAACAACTCAGATCACTAAATGACACCTTATTACACAACTTTAACCAACAAATTACAACATATATTATAAGATCACTTGATTTTCAAAATGTAGGGTTTATACCTTTTCTATGCTTTGATCTTAAAATCTGACTTTTGATTCCTGATGTTGCCAAGCTATGAAGTTTTCTTAGCTTAATTCTCTCTCTCTCTCACTTTGGATTTCGAAATTTGAAGAGAGAGAAGGTCTAGGTTGGTTTACTTAGGAAAGTAAGTAACTTTACTTACTTTTGATCTTTTATTTAGATTCAATGAACTTGGGTTGCTAGGTGGCACAAGTTGGCAGATTTGCTAGATATAGAGCACATGGGATATGTTAAGTTGGTGAACCACCAAGATCTTGGCAAGATTTGCACACTTCCTAATTCAAGAATACTAAAAGGGCATTTTAGTCTTTTTGCATAACATTTTAATGGCATTCTTGGTCCTTTGATGCAACCCTTACGGTTTAACCCTTAGGGTTAAAACCTAAGGTTCTAAGAATTCAATTTTCTAGGAATTCCAAAATTAGGTTTTCAAAATAGGAAATTTATATTTCCAAATTATAATTAGGATTCTATAATTATATTAAAATTTCCTAATCATAATTCAAGCTTGCTAATTAGGATTAATATTTCCTAATTAAAATTGCTAATTTAGCAATTAGGGTCATAATTGTACATTTGGGTTTCCAACTGAACAATTAGGGTTTTCTAATAATCAATTAGGGTTTCAAGTAAATCATTAGGGTTTTCCCTAATTAGTTATAATTAATAACGTTTAAACCTTATACTAGCATTTGAATTCCCAAATTAGGGTTTTCAACATTCGAATTAGGGTTTCGGATTCCCGTAACTGAAATTAGAGTTTCCAGAGCCGGTTTCTAAGGTTTCATCGTAAGAATATTCTAACTGAACGTTGACGTTCTAAATATATATACTTAGGGATTGTCACAGATATAGTTTATCTGGTCAACCCTTGACCCTTAACCACATTCTCCACACATATAATACCATATTCATAGAACATATACACATATACACATATACACATATACACTTAATCCTGAATAATTCACCAAAATCCTTTACAAAATTTTGAAATCCTCAAAATTCCTTCCCAAAAATGTTAAATCCATGCACTCATTTTTTGTCTAGGTTCTAATATTGAACCTTAAATCAATCAATTATGATTTTAAAAATTTTCTAAATTCTCAGGTTGTCACAGGTCGCGCTTAGTTTGTATTAAGGAGTGGCGTGGTCGCGCTGCTCCTGGTGCAACCGAAGACATGGATGCTCCTGTAGAAAGCCAGTGTACACATGACTTGCACATATACGAATAATCATGCAAACCACATATGTTAGCATGTCGATAACCAAGTTTGACCTTATATCAAACATTAACATAGGTCACCATCTATTTTCTTTTAATCCAGAATTCAAGTGTGCAATTCATAATTTTCTTACGTTTAATCGTTATACGCATGCTATGTGGTTCATAGGTCTCTACTACTCATGCTTGCATTTGTTAAATCAAGTATCTCAAGTTATGACGTTCTACGTCATTTATGCTTACTCTCAACCACACTTAACTAGTTTCACAATGCATATAACCCACTAGGCATTCATATTAATCACTTGTATATGCATGACACACCTAATCATGATGTCTCACACACACAAGTTAAACCACATAAGCATGCTCAAAAATCTTAACTCAAAGTGTATATAGAGTTTGTTTTCAAACTTTAAGTTTTTATTAGTAAAATTTATTCAAGCATGCAAGGTAAGTTCACATATTCCATAACATGCTTCCATAACCACATAATAGGTCACATGGGCATGTTTATGAAGTTTAAAACTTAGTTTATGCATAGTTCATGTACACATAGCTAATATAGTCTTTTACTTGCGTTTTCCTTTTAATTCATGCTTGACTACAACATACCCTCACCAACAATGTAACTAACATATTGGTCACATTTTAATGTATACCAAAACTTGATACATTCACAACCAAGGTCAGAACATGTTTTTGAAAAAGGTTTATCAAAACTAGTTTCCAACTCTTTAAGTCCTCTTTAAATAATCAAACTAAAATAACTAATCATGACTCACTATATCCATAGCATCCTCATTCCATGTGTTAAGGTTGTTTATAAGCATATAATAACCAAGGTAGCATGCTCACCCTATTACTGAGTCATTAAAGCAAAGATTCTAAGAAAACACCACGCAAAGTAGCGTGACATATAGCTATGTATGGCGCGGTAGTGCACACTGTTCGTAAACTAAAAATAAATGGCTCTATTTTAGCAGAGCCTTAGCATATCTATAACACATTCAAAAACTAGACCATCTGTAACACTTTAGAGCATTCATACCAACTCAAGTAACATAGAGACATGCTAATTCATATTACATAACAGAGATTTCATGAGAATTGCAAGAATTTAACAAAACTCAAACTAAGAACAAAAATAGAAATTATACCTCCTTGAATCTTAAATGGACTTCTCAAAGCACTAATTATGCTCCCTCAATGCTCAGCACACTCACTATATTATTACACTTATAAGACTAATTCTTTAGCAACTGAGAAATGAAGAAGGAGGGGCTATATATAGAGAACTCATTGCCCAGACTTTTTTCTTACACCGTGGTTTGATTCATAGGAAAATAGAAGAGAACAATGGTTAAAGAAGAGTTGGCCAACTGCCCACCTCCATAGCCATCATCACTGATATTCTAGCTTCAACTACCGACTTGTGTTCGCATATTATAGAGTGCGTTACTGTTCATGTACTGAGCTTCTCAATTCTTAGCAACGTGTTTATAATATTTGGTTTGTTCTCTTATACTCCAAAAATGTAACTTCAATGTATTAATGCTACTACACAATGGAAAGTTAGGGATTATTTATGAATGCAATAACTCTTACTATATAGTCTATAATATACAAACATATTAATGTGTCACCTTGTACTATATAAAATATATAGTTAACTTCCCTATAATAAAGGTTTACTATATTGCATGCTTGAACAAATTAATCCAGTAAATATAATCATATTATATTTATTAATCTCTTACTCATTAATTATTATTTATTCATAATAATTATTAACCAACACATTATCAACTAATTACCCATAATTGCAATTACAATATGTTCAAATCCTCCCACTATATTCAAATAAATTAAATATTTATTTTTTAATAATCCTATCAATTCTTTGATATTAAAGTCTTAGGGTTAGTCCACTAATTTAAATAAAATATTAGTGTCCCTTTAATCATTTCATAAATTCACATAACCACGTAAGGTTTAAATAGACTCACAAAACTAACTCATTACAAATTAAATCACATATTTATTCAATAAGGAGTTTAAAATTCACGGTCATTATAGAGCCTCATTACCACCCTCAGTAATTATTGCCTTCTCCAGAATGGTTCCAAAGGAAGTACTTTGAAACACTGATATCTGGCTATAGAGCCAGGGTTTCAAGCCACGCTTGAATCTCCTCGCCTTCCTCACCTCTATATCCACCTGATGTGGAGCAAACCTCGCTAGTTCATTGAACTTGGTAGCATACTGGGGAACAGTCATTTTCCCTTGTTTCAATTCTAGAAACTCATCTCCATCCGCCCTTGCATACTCGTGGGAAAGTAGTTCTCGAAGAAAATTTTCTTGAACCGTGTTCACGTTAAGTTTTCTATCTCAGCCCTAGCCTGATTCGCCTCCCACTAGAAGTTGGCCTCCCCCTTCATCATGTAGGTAGAAAAAGCAACCTTTTTCCCTTCTTCGACATTTGCAATAACAAATGCCTTCTCTATCTCTTTCACCCACGTTTGGGCCTCTATAGGGTCCGTAGTTCATTTGAACTCCGGCGGACCTACAATCTTAAAATCCTTAAACGTAGTAACCCATACTACCGCATGATTTACATGTATATTCGCCCCATTCTGATTAAAAGCAACCGTTAATAAATTAACGAAATCTTGCATCGGGTTAACCGGTCCCCCTTCTAGTTGATTCACGTTCGCTTCTTGATTTCGTTGTCTTCTTTTTGGTGTCATGTTTCTGTTAAAATAAATAACACTTCATTATTACTTATTTCTTGTTAATTAGTTATTATTCATTATTAAACAATAACTCAAACTCATTGCACAACATGTTTAACAAAAGGCTTATAATGATTTGCTTCTTCCTTGTAGTATAATACTACATCATTCATCATTACACAGCCTTAGTTGATTACATTACTTTCCCGCAATTACTTTCCAAAAATTGGGATTTACAAAAGACTTCCATTTGATTATACAAAAGTGGGTTTTACGTCACTGCATAGATACAACATAATTACATATCTAACTCTACTCTAGCTAGTAACTAGATTACATTTGCCTAATGGCATTCTCCTAATCTGAATTGGCAAGAACGACTATCATATCTCGATTGATAGTATGCCGAGTCTGCCCTACTTCCATAGGATACTTAGCCATTTGCCGCTGAAAGTCCCCGTGAGAACTCCTATGTATATAGGACATTCTACTAATCTTTTGCTTCTTGATCTTTAGCTCCTGCCTGAGCTCAAAGACCTCGTGTTTTAGCTCATGGACCTTGTCCTTTGCCAAAACTTTCTCGTCTTGCTCTTCTTCCCACATCGTCTTCATGCTTTTCTTGTCCTCCAAGATGTTATGGTTTTCTTCCTTTAACTCTCTCACCTTTTTCCCTAATTAGATATTTCTATCCAACATCGTCATAAACAACGCCTTCATCGACTTCCCTGGAGTCATCTCTTCTACAGGTGCTACCGTATTAAGCAACACCACCTCCACCTCCTCCTCTGACAGGCCATCAAACAAGGACATGAATTCCAAGTTTTCCTAGTCTTTTGACTCCACCACTACTACTTCTGGCAACTCAGCTACAGGTGTCGATAAAATCTCTACTTGATTCACAGACTCCTCACTAACGACATGTATATCCTTATACATCACGTTATCTCCTGACATCTATAACAAAACAATTTAGTTTCATCAGTACACATCATTAGAATAGTAAAACACATATCACATTTAATGCATTTTTAGGGTTAACTTCATCTTTTAATTCTTTAACTCTTCTTAAGGTTATGGATTAAGGTTTTTTTTCCCCCTTAAGTTTTATAACCTAAAGTTTTGATACCAACCTGTACACCCCCAAATCCAGGTATCTTACAACCCGACAGATGGTGCTACACGGTGCTACAGTTCACACATACATTCAATTAAAATAACTCAAAAAAGTGAATATGTCTTCTATATATTCCAAAACAATATTCCATTTCCTAGGTTCTTCATAACCATTACATATGTTCTTTGTTATAATATCAAATAATTACAACATTCCTACTATACTATTACAAAGACAACTTATTTGTCTGCCTTAGCCTTCCCTTTATCCTTAATGTATCCTTCAGGTCGTTCGGTCTTAGCTACATTCATATGGTTCAAGCAAGAGTGAGCATGACTAGCTCAGCAAGTATGACAATTTCATTTAAGCAACGAGCTTGAATCATATGAATCGTATATCTTCTATAACTGAATCAATAGTTATGAAATACTATAGATAATTTAAATAGCACTTCTCTTTTCTTTAAAACGTTTAACAATGAACAACATTAGTTAAACATCAATTTTGGCCCAAGACCTTGAGCATTTTGTTCTTTCTTTGAAAAGGACAACCCGACACCAAGTCCGTAAGTTCGGTATATCTTACGAGCATGTCTAGGTGATCAGCCTATAGTACTCTATATTGTACAACACTACTTTATTAAGTGTATCTACATTTAAGTTTTTGCAACCTAACATGTCTATCGTTTGACGTCAAAACATTTGTTTACTCATACTCGGTCTTTCTTTAAAATCCATACCAAAATAGTTTGGCAAAAGGTAGCAACATTGGAAATATTTTGATAGATTATAAAGAAAATCTACCAAACACATTAAGTCTAGCAGAAGAAATTGGCTTCGACTTCATTATACATCAATTCATGCATAAAATACATGAATCACATAGCTTGTCCATAATGAACATAGACAAGGGTTAAAATACTTGCCTTCAGTGTCTTCTACAGATAATATACTTTCCGTTTGAGTCTTTAAGGTTTCTAAAATACATAATCACATAACATACCACATTAGATCATAATCAATCATGTATGGTCACTAATGTATCTTACCCTTCTTCTCAATTTAATCATTCTTTAGATTGGTTAACGTTGGTTACAGTTATCGTATTACTTTGTATTTACATTGAAGTAATCTTTCGTTAACCTTTATTTATAATTCTTAAGGTTATAATAATCAATAATGATGTTAGTTTAGGTTCATTAAGTATATAATTCATCTTCAATCAACTGACATTTCTTTTACATTCATGTGCATTCTTTATTGTGTCTTCCCTAGTGCTGGCGCTGCAGCACCAGCTCTCTATATAGATCTCGCACTGCTGCGTGAGTCATCAATACCAATGCCCTCGGTCTTGCAACGCTGGCGGCATTCTCCCTTCAGAAATGGTGGTGGTCCGCAAACACCACTTCCCATTATCTCGAGGGTTAGGGCACGGCACGCGACGCCAACTATCAAGCCTTGAGCCGCTACCAGCGTTGAAGAATCCTCGAGCCTCGTGCGCTTTCACGATTTTTTCTACTGCAATAACTTCCGGGCTCATAACTTATTTATTCTAAGTCCGAATTGGTTCGTTCAAAAGCCGTTAGCTCACAAATCACATGAAATATGATTTCATTTAAAAATCTTATATTTTTACCTCCGTTAACATGGAATTCACCGTTTAAGTTCTTTATTACGAATTCGATAAACATTCGTGAACGTTTATAGCTTGTTTCTTCGTTCTAAGTCGGAATTTGACCATTTTTCGAGTCCATAACTCCAAAATGCAAATTTAAATTATTCTCCATTAAAAACCAATGTTTCCAAGACCAATGGTGACTTTTGACTTACATTCCGAGAATTTAACGATTTCGACGATTATCGTTTAATCTAATAAATTTTGTCATAACTTCGTTACTTGAGATTTTTACTCCGTTCCAATTGGATTTATTCCATTAACACAACATAAATAATCTAAGCCTACAAATGATGGTTTTAAACTTGCCCATCAACAACAAAATGATAATTCTTCAATGTTCTTCATTAGTTCATAACTTTTATGGTTATGATTCACTTACAACATGGTTTATTAAGGTTTAAGTTCTTTAATAACCATCCTTGTTCCTTCTTATGGTACATGCACCATCAATACTTACTTCTCTATCAAACTAGAATTGAAGAGATAAAGAATAATGTTTAAAGGTTTATTACCTTTGAAGTTCAAGCTTGGTTCTTCTTCTTTTCTTCTTGAATTATCAGAACTCTACTCACTTTTCTCTCTTAATATGTTTAGCTCTAAGATGTTGGTGTAAAATAAACAACCAACAAATGAGCTAACAATCTCTCTATTTATAGAATTACCAAGGTTAGGGATCAATGGTCATTTAGGCCATCCCACGTCCTTACTATTCCTAACTTAGCCACCAAGTAAATCACTTTACTTTGCCACAAAGTGGCCAGCCATGACTCACTCATCGGGCCCACATGAGTTACCCCATGGGTTTTTCTCACCCGGTAACCCATCGGTTCGATCCACGGGTCCGGTTCTTGGTTTGGGCTTAGGTTTTAATTACTTTGGGCCTAACGTTAGGCTTGCATTATTAATCTTTGGGCCTTAACAAGTTTGCACGTGGGCTTGCCCAATTCTTACACAAATCCTACAAGTCCATTACAATTGGTTTAAAGCTTATAACATATAGTTCTCGTATTCTTCTCGTATACTAATTCGTATAATCATTCATTATGTACGATATGTCATTCTTCGTATATACTTGTATAATACTTCGTATCATACTCGTATTCATTATTTCGTATAATACTTGCGTATCATACAATCATCATTTATTAAATCTTTACTTTTCTTAACATTCTCAAACTTTGTATGCAGGCAAAAAACTGTGTTTGTCATACTTGAATTATTATTACATAATCCATCCTTCCTTATTATTCTATCATTACGTATTTCCTAGAAGTTCAAAAATAATTCCCGAGTAGATATTGATGAATAGTGTTTTTTGGAAAATTTCTCGGAAAGATTTTATTTTCGTCTTGGAAATTCAAACACTTTAATTCCTTTATGTAGCCAAAATACTATGATATTACGACATTTTTAGGTTATAAAAAAACCTTCATCTTGCTTACTCATTAATTAAACAAATATAAATTATTTTACAATTAATTCGATTTTCTCAAATTAGATTATAATTGTTAGTAACTGAAGTTTCTTAAATCAGGTTGATCAAAGACTTTGCATCGCCCTATACCCGATTCATTTGGGCGTCGCAATACCGATACCGTAAAGGAATAAAAATTATTTTTATTTATAAAATCTGATTTCTAATTAAAATAAAAGGTTTATTTAAAAATTGAATTTCATGTTTTTCTAGTAATTCTAAATTAAAATAATGTTGTTTATTTTGTATTTAGAATATAATTTCGTATTGATTAAATAAAGGTGTTTATTTTTAAATCAAAATTAAAATTAATGCTAATTTAATTTGCCCATTAAATTGATTAAATATATATATATATATATAATCAAAATTAATTGCTATATATATATATTAAATATTTATTATTCATAAGATGAATGTTTTATTTATTGATACATATGTTGATATGTATGATAATAAATGGGGTTGATTATGGACTATTGACCAATGTGATTGGATTTATTTTGGTTGGATGCTTGATTGAATGAGTTTTATTAAATAGGGTTTGCGTACCTCGTCTTTTCTGATTTTCTTCTTGATGTAAATTTTATCTCTCTCCTATGTACTTCCCATTGACTGTTGATCAAGGTTTCTATTTAAATTAAATAGTTTATGAAATAGGGTTAGTTAGAATTTTTTCGAAGAACCGGAGATCAAGGAGCAAGGAGCGCTTGAAGACCCGTTTGTAATGGAGCCCGGGTTTAAATGTAATAGTTATATTTAAATGTTAATTCTCGTACCTGACATTTTGGTTCACTTGGTAGCTTTAGTGAACCAAACTAGAATAAAAGTCCATAATCAATCTAGGTAGAATATAATATTATATATATGCATGCTAGTATTATATATATATATATATATATATATATATCTATGTGTGTGTGTGAGAGAGAGAGAGAGTGTGTGTGTGTGTGTGTGTGTGCATGTGCGCTAAACAAGATGAGACTAATAATAATAAACCCCTCAAAGAAATTATATTAAGTCCTAAGCGTTCAAAGATATTTGGAATATCGAACATTCGGCTTCTAGCATGATAAAATTAATAGAGTATTAAATATTTAATATGAGTTTGTTCTGTCACTACAAGGCAAGTATTAAGTATTTAAGATGTATATTTATCACATTTGATGCTTATAAAGAAAACTGAACAATATTGTTTTGTTGTGTCACCACAAGGACAATATTTTTCTTTTTTGAATATATGGAAGTGCAAGGTTGGACTTAACTTAGATAATTTTGATTCGTATGTGCCACCGCTTGATCAAAATAATCGAAGAGGCAAAACATAAGGAGTTGCATGATGATGTAATTGACAAGGACTTGTCTACCTATTTATTTATATATAGTTTGTTGTGTCACCACAAGGCTATATATATTTAAAATGGGATCCTTATTCTCACTAGCAAAAAAAATTAATTAGATTTTGCCAAACTATATAGATGAGGGTAACATAGTTTGAAGAAAATAGTGGGAGATACCAATTTAAAATAAGACCTAATTTATTTTGATAATTAATTAAATAAATGTTTGCTAAAATATTGTATTTTTTCGTGCAAAATTTTGAAAATGTCACATTCACTAATTTCACTGCGTAGCATACTTGATACTAAAAAACTAACTGGACCAAATTTAACAGTCTGGTTAAGGAATCTGAGAATTGTTCTCACTGCTGAAAAGATTTCTTATGTCTTAAATTCACCCGTCCCTCAAAAAATTTTTGAAACAGCCTCTGAGAAAGAGATTGCTAGTTTTAAGAAGTGGCAAGATGATGAATCTTTGGCTCAATGCATCATGCTCGCATCCATGAGTAACAAGTTTCAGCGTCAGCATGAAACCATGGATGTGCCTGCTATATTGCTGCACCTCCAAGAGTTATATGATGAGCAAAGTAAGACTGCTAGATATGAGATATCAAAGAAGCTCTTCCGATCTCGGATGACTGAGGGAAGTATTGTTGAGACTCATGTCCTAAAGATGATTAATTTGATTGAACATCTTGGACAGCTTGGGTCAGTCATGGATGGGGAGTTGAGTCAAGATTTGATCTTGCAGTCACTCCCTAATACCTTCTCACAATTTGTTGTTAATTTTCACATGAATAAGTTAGACGTTGTGACAACCCCAAAAATAGGTATACATCACCCATCTTGAGTCGCCAGATACATGGTACAAAATACAAATACAACTTAATTATACAAACGTCGTGTAAACAATACGACAAAACATAGCTGAGAGAATATTGTCATCTAGACAATATCCATACTCAAAGGAGTCCTCATTACATTTATTGTCACACTATTTAACAGAATTGTGAGGACTACTAATGCTATCATCTGGACCGTCCCTCCATTCCCCGACTCGTCCCAGATATATTCTCATTTTCCTCAAGAGAAACGGTTGAAGGAAAGGGTGAGCTCAACTAGTATTTAGTAAGAAATATTATGACTAAGATAATGCAGAATAAATTATCATTAGTCTTCAATAATGTTAAACTAATAAAATACAATAGACATCAAGTTTAACTGCAGCGGAACAAACAATCCATTAGAAGAGTCAAATAGAGAATAAAATCTACTATCTTCTATGATTTAAAAAGTTTTTATCAATTTCTATCGCTGAGACTCAGCTTAATAAATATACCACATCATCAAGTCATCCCTGCTCTACGGGCCAAGGATATTCATTAAATCATCAATGGTCATGACTATACCGAATAATCCCTGGTCATAATCATACCAAGTACATCTCTGCACGTAAGCCAAAGATATACAACAATAAAACTAATAATCAACAATCCATCTTTGCACATAAGCCAAAGATACACAATTCAATAATCAACATTCCATCTTTCCACGTAAGCCAAAGATATACAATTCAATAATCAATAGTCCATCTTTGCACGTAAGCCAAAGATAACTTTCATCACCATATAAGCATGAGGATGATGACAATGATATAAGCATTAATCAAACGAAAATAAGGATAAATATTAAAGACTTTAAATTTATCCAAATATTATTAATCACTTAATAAACTCATAATCTAATATTATTAATATTATAACAATATTTTAGTCACTTCTTAAACTTATAAATAATTTATTTCAATTGTTTACACTTTACCAAATAATGCATTTAATCATTCAAAAATGCCATACTCATAACAATTCATCACCAATGATCAAATCCCTTATCAAAAATCTGCATATACCTTATAAAGGATTTTCAAGCCATAAAATCCTATTTACCAGTTTTCCAACTTCACATAACATATTTAATTTATATGTTCGTAACTAAACTATTTTCATGAAAAATACCAAATCGGTCCAAAAATATTTCTTTTTCTCGATTTAGCGTAATATAGTCCCATAATGAACATATATTTTTTCTCGGAATTTTAA
The DNA here is from genome assembly GCA_020205605.1 of Panax ginseng. Taxonomy (NCBI): domain Eukaryota; kingdom Viridiplantae; phylum Streptophyta; class Magnoliopsida; order Apiales; family Araliaceae; genus Panax; species Panax ginseng. Next base: position 53,761,567 of record CM035129.1, on the reverse strand, counting down.
AATTCATTTACTATTTTTCAAAAATCAATTTTAATTAATTCCTTAAGAAATTAGCTACCTCAAGTTTAACTCCGTAAATTCCCAAATCTTGGCAGGGATCTTACACATGTTAACTTGAGCTTCCACTTTAAATTTCATGGTCATCTGAGTTATAGAACTCCAGTTATAGCATTTTTCGTCGAAAAAACCTAAATATTGAAATGGTCATAACTTGCTCATTTTAAGTCGGAATGAGCTCATTTTTGGACAGGAGGTACTTTATACCATATACTTTCGCATCCTAAAAGGCCGAAAATTTTCTCATAAAATAAGTGCTGAAAAGGCCCTTTTCAAAATCTGGGCAATAGTTTTTTCAAAATTGGCAGTTTTTGACTCCTTCGCTAAAATCAGTCCACACGAAAATCTACAACACCTTTTCCAGTGATTCCACTTGTATAAGTTAGAAAACTCATAGATATAACTCTAGAACTTGACCACACTCAAAAATTCAAAATATAATATGAGATATGGTCAATTGAATTTCATGTTCCATTTTTAACAAAATTTGATTTTCAACCCTTTGCGATTTCTAAGAAACTTTCATGTTTTCACTTAATAACCAACATAACTCATCATGACAATGACATAATAATTCAATAAAATAAGATCAAGAATAAATTCTAAAGATTTATAAGTTATTTTATCCTGAACTCAATAATGTCTAAATTGTCAACATTATACTTCTTTGTAGAGTAAAATTCAAGAATGCTCAGAAGAATATTTCCATGAAAAGATACTAGATGAAGCGCAAATATCAAGGATATTCCACTAATTTCATGGAGTATAGAAGTCAAAACTTTAACCAACTGAGTATAATAAAGAATATATGAAGCTGCAAGTGGATTTTCACCCGCCATGCGGTAATCCACGTATACATATCATTTCCACAATTTAATAAGGAATGAATACAAAGGATCATTCCCCATGCATGTGGTAATCCACATAGACAGGTTATTCCAATAGAATAATAAAGAATGGAATAACATAAGGATTTACCATGCGTCATGTATAGACTATATGCATGAGTTATTCCCAATAGAATAATAAATGATGGAACCAGTCAAGCGTAAAACGTCTGAGACAAGATATTTCGACGTAATAATAAATAATGGAACCAGTCCAAGCAGAACGCATAGACAGGATATTCACGTAATAATAAATAATGGAACTAGGTCCCGGCGAAAACGCATGAGATGTGATATTCAAGCGAATAGTAAAGAATAGAATAATAAAAGAATTTCACCATGTATGAGGTACTTTGCATATACATGTTATTCCAACATAATAATAAGGAATGGAATAACAGAAGAATTTCACCATGTATGCGGTGTGAGAGCCTCAAATCCGCGTCCCAAATCACCGTGGATTCGGTTCAATCATTCTATAAATATTTGCGGAAGATATAAACATAAATTGTTTATATAATACATTAACCACTATTCCCCAAGGTCGAGTAACCTTAACTTATACACAATTCATAACTTATCTAACACATAACATTATTATCATACAACACTATTACAAATCTAATTGCACACATTAACATTAAGCTAGAACTATCTTTAACCTTTCCTTGTATCTGAAACATTCATCTTTATCTGCAATGGTTTATCATGATATAGCAATGGTGAGCATGAAAGTTGCCCAACAAGTTCAAATACAATTTAAGGATATATCATGATTGAAAGAGTCTGAATAATAAGCTGGCTATAATTCATCAATATAATTGAGAACTAGCACGAACAAATTTTTGACTGAATAAGTATTGAACATGAACAAATATATCTGGACCAACTGGTAATGAAGGTGATCAACCTTTCATACCTGACTTATACATGCAATATGTACAGAGTACAATTCCACATGGTAATCAGCAATGATTAACCATAAGCATATCTGAATAAAACAACTCTTAGTAGAGTTAAGTAATACTTGCCTGAACCGTTGATTACCGCAACGCAATTTATAACGCTTTATCCGAAGACCTAATATTAGTAATATAGATCTCCAATATTAGAATAATATCATCACAACATAATACTATTATATATATATACATAGAATAACCTAAACACATAGTACATAATCATATCAGTCTATAATACACATAAGACTTAGTACAAGGTCAAACTATTTCAGTCTGACTTGAAATCGACACAATCCTATCATCCCAACAGTCTAGTCGGACAAATATCGAGTTTAAGTTCAATTAAACTCTGCCTAAACACTTAACAATTATCACAGATAATTTTCTTAGCAGTCAAAACAATTTTCATAGACTTGTAATAATTTTCAGATAATTATTACCATTTATCAACATTTTTCAATCATTAAAACCATATATAAATGAATTAAATACAACATAATTATTTAATTATTAATATTTATTTATTATTAAATATTAATGAAAATCATATCATAATATTATAATATAATTATAATATCACAAAGTATTTTTAATACTTTAAAATCATAATTATATAATTTTTAAATTATTAAATCCATTATCCGATAATTGATATTAATATTAAAATATTAATATTTTCATGCCAAAATATCAAGAGTTATATTTTATAACTTAAAATATTTTTATAACACATAAATCATTTTTATATGATTTTTAAATCATTAATTCTATTTTTTTCATAATTTATTTAATAAATTAATTACCATTAATAATAAATTATTAATGAAATTCATTACAAAATATTAAAAGTCATCAAAAATAACTTCAAATATTTTCTAACATCATAATATAATTTTTCATGATTTTTCATGAAATAAAACCATTTTTAAATAATTTATTTAATATTATAATTAAATAAATAAATACCTTTTATATTCCAAAAATATTAAATATTTATGAAATATACTCAAAATAATAAAAAACTATTTTTCGGACCTTAAAATAATTTTTCAGAATTTATTATGTATTTTTAATAATTAAAAACTATTTTTTCTCTATTTATTAATTAATTTATTTATTTTCCGAAATTAAGTGTCACTAAAGGGCCCTATAGCGACAGAACCGTCGCTATAGGTGTTCTTGGGCCTGTTCTTGAGCTTCATGTCAGACTCCAAGGTAGGAGGTTTGACCGGGCTTAATTCAGTGTTCTTATTGATTTCTGGGTTTGTTAAGACGTTAATCTTGTAGTATTTATGTAATACTACAATTATATATCACCATATAAGCCATTAAGCATCATAATCGCAAGATCCAAGTCTGCAAAGTTGATGTCGAGGCTCAAGGAGGATTTCTAGGTTTCAGATTCCGATCGGGCCGAGTGACTACGCCAGCTAAATAAATTTTTTATACATGTTCCAGTCATGTTCCACGTTATGTTGAGGTTTAGATCTATATTCGTTATGTCAAGGTACAACAACAAATCACCAGATCAACTTAACAACATCAAAACAGCAGGATCTAGGTCAGTCAAACTAGGCCACAACAATTGTTCTTGAACATTTCTTGAAAACCCAGAAATGTTCTTGAGCAGTTCGGTCAATGGTGGTTTGACCACAAATAGTTTTGATTCTGAGCAAGATAATGGCTTGTAAATGTAGATCTCATGTCAGACTACAACCTTAAAGCAACAACATGACCAAAGAACTTAACAGATGCAAGATTCAAGGCCTTAAAAACGTGTTAGACGAAATCTAGAAATCTAGGCTGCCCAGATTTTTAGTTTTCGTGGTTGGTCAATGGGTTTTTACTGCTCATAACTTTCGATCTAGACATGCTATGACCCTGATTCAAGTTGCAGAGTAAATACCACATATCATAGAACATATCCAAAACATAAAACACACAAAAACATCTAACACACGCGGATCTAAAGGCCCTGACATATGGTTGTCAGGCCATTTCTTGAACTTTTTCCAGATTTCTAAAAATGGTAGATTCGTGCATCTAAGTGATATGGATCTAGGTTTTGACAACCCAGATCATCAAAATACACTCTATTACACAACTTTAACCAATCAATAACAACATTTAGCATCAAATCATCAGATTTCTAAGTTAGGGTTTTTTTTATACCTTTGAGCTTTAATCTTTGATTTTTGACTTTTGATTCCTAATCTTGGCTTGGTAATACATGATCATAGCTTTGTTTCTCACACTTTCTCACTCTAAGTTCCGAAAATATAGAGAGAGAAGGGACTTGGAGCAAATGATAAGTAAAGTAAGATTTTTCTTACTTTTTAATCTTAGATCTTTTAAATCCATGGTTGTAAATGCGGCTAGGTGTTCAAATTTGGCTGATTCAAGGTGTGTGGTTATAATTCAAGAGATGTGGCACCAATTTTGGCCATAACTCTTTTAACATAAAAGTTAAGGGAGGGTATTTTGGTCTTTTAGCATACCATTTTAATTCTACAATAGTCATTTGTTACAAACCCTTAGGGTTTAACCCTTAGTGTTTGACCCTTAGGGTTTAATCCTTAGGGTTAAAACCTAAGCTTTCCATAATTCACCTTTTAGGATTTCTAAATTAGGGTTTTCATAAATGAAAATTAACATCTTTAAATTATAATTAGAGTTTCTTAATTACAGTATACTTTCCTAATCACATTAGGACTAACACAAATTAGGATTAATATTTCCTAATTAAGATTTCTAATTTAGCAATTAAATCCATAATTGTACATTAGGGTTCCTGACAGAATAATTAGGGTTTAAAAATCTGAAATTAGGGTTTGCTAATTAATTAAGTTTTATCCTAATTACTATTATAATTAATAACCCTTAAGAAATATAATCTTCCTTTAAGTTCCCAGATTAGGGTTTCAAATACTCAAAATTTGAAATTAGAGCTCCCATATTAGATATTAGGGCTTTCTAATAAGCAATTAGGGTTTCAAGTAATTCGTTAGGGTTTTCCCTAATAAATTATAATTAATGACGTTAAACCTTATACACATAAAGATTTAAATTCCGTAATTTGGGTTTTAAATACGAATTAGGGTTTTGATTCTAACCGAAATTGGGTTTCAAACCGATTTCTAGGGTTTCAGATCGACGTTAGAGTTTTCTAATTGAACGTTGACGTTCTTAATAATATTAGGTTTGACATCGATAAAATTTATCTAGTCAACCTTGACCCTTAACCACACATCGTGCACACATAATACCATATTCACGTAACATAAACACATATACACTTAATCGAATAATTCACCTAAATCCTTCACGTAATTTTGAAATCCTCAAAATTCCATCCCAAAAATATCAAACACATACACTTATTTTCTATCTAGGTCTATTATTTGACCTTAAATCAATCATTTAAGATTTTAATAATTTGTCTAATTTCTCGGGTTGTCACATGCGGTACTTCGCATATACATGTTATTCCAACATAATAATAAGGAATGGAATAACAGAAGAATTTCACCATGTATGCAGTACTTCGCATATACAAGTTATTCCAACATAATAATAAAGAATGGAATAACAGAAGTTCTCTTCATGAATACGAAAGAAATAATACCCCTTACGGGTACAACAAATAATATCCCTTGCCGTAAAAGAAGAGTATTCCTGCTGGTAGGGCGAGGATATACTTGAAGAAAACTTGCACTTCGCTCAAAGTTTTCTTAAACTCTAAAGAACTATGCTCATGATTATAGAAGAAGAATTCTATCTCTAGAGTTTCAGTAAATTCGTAAGAAATAATGAAAGAATGAACTTCTATTTATAGAAGAATGGATTGAATAGTAACTAATCCATGAACGGTCCAGATTGATTTACTTTTAAACGGACGGTCTAGATTGATTTACTATAAAATATTCTAATAAAACAAATCTTTTAAATAAAATATAATATATTCTATTTATAATCTAATAAAACGAATAACTTTATAAAAGTATTCTGTTTTATATAAAAAGATTTTACTATGCAAAATACTATGTAGGCACAATGCAACACTATGCATAATAAAATATAATATATTATAATTATTGTATAATAAAATAAATAATTTTATAAAAGTATTCTGTTTTATATAAAAAGCTTTTACTATGCAAAACACTATGCATAACAGAATATAATACATTCTATTTATAATCTAATAAAACGAATAACTTTATAAAAGTATTTTGTTTTATATAAAAAGCTTTTTTGTTTTATTACGTTAATAATACTAATAAAACATAACTCATTATCATTATTATAATTCACATTATTAATCGACCAGGTCGTTCCCAGGAAAGATGGGGCTTTCCAATAAGAATTTCTCCCTATTGGCGCGTAATTAGGTGACCAAACCTCTCTTTGGCAGAACTTCTAGACATCGTTAATATTGCAAATAATAATATTAACAACTTGTCATCTCAATTATTGATTTAATAATATAAAAAATATCGACAATAATTTAATCAAATAACGTGAGATACTATGCAACAATTACTGTAACAATAATTGAACAAAACTGAGTGACTTCTCACGTAAGCATCAATAATCAATACCGTGTGCTACTATGCAACCACGCGTATTACTGTACTTTTACTACCAGGTGGTTCAACCGTTTTAATGGTAAAACTTCCGCCGTTATTTTCATAAATATATTTTTGTCGTTTTCTCATTCCGATAATAATTCCGTTGTGGGGTCCACCAATGATTGTGCCATTGTACGAATATTCCCTGCTAAAACGAATATTCCCCGACCAATCGAATATTATATAACAACTTGTATACTTTGCAAAATTTATAATTACTACCCACAACTATAACATTATCTCAATTTCACACCATAATATTCAAAAAAATATTTCGAGAAAATTAAATCTTTATTCGTAAAATTTGGGATTTTACAATCTCCCCTCCTTATGAAATTTCTCCCTCAAAATTTACATACGTACATGGTATGACGAACAGATGAAGACACTTCGTCAGATTCTAACTCTTGAGGTATAACCTTTAAGCGTAAAATATATACCAGGATTTTAACGGGTACATCGTCATATGTTAAATTATCTGCTATCTCGTCCGGTTCTAAATCAATAATGTTGTTCGGGTCGTCCACATATTTACGTAACATCGATACGTGAAAAACTTTATGAACACGCGACATACTTGGCGGTAAAACGAGTCTATAAGCCACAGCTCCTACTTAATCGAGGAATTCAAATGGGCCAATAAAATCGAGGGTTGAGATTTTCTCTCTTCGTCGATTCTTAATTCTAGAATAACGCCCTCTTGAACCTTTTTCTTCACATTCATCAGCTCTGAGTATGTAGCTTGAGCGGCTTTAACTTTATCGATTAAAGTCGATTCTACTCGTTTATTTGATATCACCACGTGGGTCCTAAGAGTCTATAACTCTATCTTCATCATTTATAATTTATACGAAATGGGTTTTGTACTAGGGTCAATACAAAATTTGATTTCACGCTCTGGGGTAAGCCAAGAAGTCTTCAGAAATACGTAAAGAAATTTATTAATAATAGAAATGTCATTCAAAACTGTGACTCTCATCTAAGACTTGGATAGTACATCACATTGATACCTATCAACTTGCCATCGTTATTCACGACATCCCTTACGGATATTCTGGCTTCCATGTATTCCAAGACTTGGAAGTCATCAGCGAAAGGCTTGGGGCTTTTTACTTATGGCTTGATATGACAGTGATTAACTTTAGTGGTTTGGTTGCTTGAATTCGTATAATAAGTTGGTTAGGAATATGAATGCTAACAACCTTACGAAAATAATCGATTTTAGCATGATGAGTAGTTAACCAATCAATCCCTAAAATCACATCAAAGGCAAGTATTTTCAAAGAGATAAAATCGACAGGTAATGTGAAAGTGTCGATTTGAATCAAACAAGATTTATAATCAGTTGAGGTAATGAAGGTTTCTTCTAACGAAGTTTTAACAGATAAGTCAAAGTCTAACTTCTCTGGAGTCAAATTTAAACGTTGAACAAAAGCAAGAGAGATAAAAGAATGGGTAGAACCGGTATCTAATAAGGTATAGACTTCGCAAAAATTTATGATTAACTAACCCGTGCAAACTTCGTTTTGGTTACTCGCTTTTTGAGAAGTCACGAAAAATGCTCTTCCTGAAACCACAGACATTGTTTTGTCCGTATCAGCCTTTGGTGCCACCGTCCCAGCTGGATTTGACTTCACTATATGACAAAATCGAGCTAAATGACCGTCTCTTCTTAAAATTTCCACTTCTATTATCTTGGCCATGATTACCACCGAAGTGGTTACCATTCTTGGCATGATAATTTCCCCCACGATGGTCATCATTGTTCCGATGGCCGTTGCCACTGGTACGATTATTATCGTGTTGTTGGTCGTTACCTTTTGGTTGTACTGACTCATTATCGCGGTACAATAACTGAGCTCTATTCACAACATCTGAATATAAACAAAGTTTGTGAGAAATGAGGTATTGACGTATATCGGTTTCTAACCTCTTAGAAACATTCACGTCATTCGCTCCTCATTATCGACCAAATGGGATGCAAACCGGGATAACTCTGCAAACTTAGCCTCGTACTGCGATACGGTCATATTATTTTGCTCCATTGCTTATCTCAACATTTTCAGATGCCATTTTCAAACACTGTCACAAAACAAGGGTTAATTGACATATCAAATATTATTCCTATACTCTGACCGACCAATTAAATACGAAATAAACTTAGGTAGGCGTACTAGCGAAGGAATTCCCCATCTCTTCCCTCCTAGTTTTTATCTAACATCTCAGCCAGGGATTATATCCCTAAGCTTTGATACCAACTGTGACGCCCCCAAAAATAGATATACATCACCCATCTTGAGTCGCCAGATACATGGTACAAAATATAAATACAACTTAATTATACAAACGTCGTGTAAACAATACGACAAAACATAGCTGAAAGAATATTGTCATCTAGACAATATCCACACTCAAAGGAGTCCTCATTACAATTATTGTCACACTATTTAACAGAATAGTGAGGACTACTAATGCTATCATTTGGACCGTCACTCCGTTCCTCGACTTCGTCCCAAATTTATATTCTCATTTCTCAAGAGAAACGGTTGAAGGAAAGGGTGAGCTCAACTAGCCCAAAGAAGAAATATTATGACTAAGATAATACAGAATAAAGTATCATTAATCTTCAACAATGTTAAACTGATAAAATACAATAGACATCAAGTTTAACTGCAGCGGAACAAGCAATCCATTAGAAGAGTCAAGTAGAGAATAAAATATATTATCTTCTATGATTTAAAAAGTTTTTATCAATTTCTATCGCTGAGACTCAGCTTAATAAATAAACCACATCATCAAGTCATCCCTGCTCTACGGGCCAAGGATATTCATTAAATCATCAATGGTCATAACTATACCGAATAATCCCTGGTCATAATCATACCAAGTCCATCTCTGCACGTAAGCCAAAGATATACAACAATAAAACTAATAATCAACAATCTATCTTTGTACGTAAGCCAAAGATACACAATTCAATAATCAACAGTCCATCTTTGCACGTAAGCCAAAGATAACTTTCATCACCATATAAGAATGAGGATGATGACAATGATATAAGCATTAATCAAACGAAAACAAGGATAAATATTAAAGACTTTAAATTTATCCAAATATTATCAATCACTTAATAAACTCATAATCTAATATTATTAATATTATAATAATATTTTAGTCACTTCTTAAACTTATAAACAATTTATTTCAATTGTTTACACTTTACCAAATAATGCATTTAATCATTCAAAAATGCCATACTCATAACATTTCATCACCAATGATCAAATCCCTTATCAAAAATCTGCATATACCTTATATAGGATTTCCAAGCCATAAAATCCTAATTACCAATTTTTCAATTTCACATAACATATTTAATTTATATGTTCGTAACTAACTATTTTCATGAAAAATACCAAATCAGTCCCAAAATATTTCTTTTCTGGGATTTAGCATAATATAGTCCCATAATGAACATATATATTTTTCGGAATTTTTAAAATTCATTTACTATTTTTCAAAAATCAATTTCTAATTAATTCCTTAAGAAATTAGCTACCTCAAGTTTAACTCCAGAAATTCCCAAATCTTGGCAAGATCTTACACATGTTAACGTGAGCTTCAGGTTTAAATTTCATGGTCTTTGAGTTATAGAACTCCCGGTTATAGCGTTTTTCATTCGAAAAAACCTAAATATTAAAATGGTCATAACTTGCTCATTTTAAGTCGGAATGAGCTCATTTTTTGGACAGGAGGTACTTTATACCATATACTTTCACGTCCCAAAAGGCCGGAATTTTTGTCACAAATAAATTGGCCAAAAATGTCCTTTTAAAAATCTGGGCAATAGCTTTTTCGAAATTGGCAGTTTTTGACTCCTTCGCTAAAATCAGTCCACACGAAAATCTACAACACCTTTTCAAGTGATTCCACTTGGATAAGTTATAAAACTCATAGATCTAACTCTAAAACTTGACCACACTCAAAAATTCGAAATATAATAGGAGATATGGTCAATTGAATTTCATGTTCCATTTTCAACAAAATCTGATTTTCAACCCCTTTGCGATTTCTAAGAAACTTTCATGTTTTTACATAATAATCAACATAACTCATCATGACAATGACATAATAATTCAATAAAACAAGTTCAACAATAAATTCTAAAGATTTATAAGTTATTTTATCCTGAACTCGATAATGTCCAAATTGTCAACATGATACTTCTTTGTAGGGTAAAATTCAAGAATGATCAGAATAATATTTCCATGAAAAGATACTGGATGAAGCGCAAATATCAAGGATATTCCACTAATTTCATGGAGTATAGAAGTCAAAACTTTAACCAACTGAGTATAATAATGAATATATGAAGTTCCAAGTGGATTTTCACCAGCCATGCGGTAATCCACGTATACAGATCATTTCTACAATTTAATAAGGAATGAATACAAAGGATCATTCACCATGCATGTGGTAATCCACATAGAAAGTTATTCCAATGTAATAATAAAAAATGGAATAATGTAAGGATTCACCATGCGTGCGTATAATAATCGCATGAACAGATAGGTTATTCCCAAAGAATAATAAATGATGGAACTGTGTCCAACAGAACGCGACGATGCATGTGATATTCGATAGAATAATAAATAATGGAACCAGGTTAAATGTAAAATGCAGAATAGGATAGGATATTCATGAGAATAGTAAAGAATGAAATAATAGAAGAATTTCACCATGTATGCGGTACTTTGCATATACAGGTTATTCCAACATAATAATAAGGAATGGAATAATAGAAGAATTTTACCATGTATGCGGTACTTCCCATATACAGGTTATTCCAGCATAATAATAAAGAATGGAATAACAGAAGTTCTCTTCATGAATACGAAAGAAATAATACCCCTTACGAGTACAACAAATAATATCCATTACCGTAAAAGAAGAGTATTCCTACTGGTAGGGCGAGGATATACTTGAAGAAAACTTGCACTTCGCTCAAAGCTTTCTTAAACTGTAAAGAAATACGCTCAAGATTATAGAAGAAGAATTCTCTCTCTAGAGTTTCAGTGAATTCGTAAGAAATAATGAAGGAATGAACTTCTATTTATAGAAGAATGGACTGAATAGTAACTAATCCATGAACGGTCCAGATTGATTTACTTTTTAAGCGGAGACGATCCGATTGATTTACTATAAAATATTCTAATAAAACAAATCTTTTAAATAAAATATAATATATTCTATTTATAATGTAATAAAACGAATAACTTTATAAAAATTCTCGCATTTTATATAAAAGATTTTACTATACAAAACACTATCGCGTGCACTAGCAACACTATGCATAATAAAATATAATATATTCTAATTAGTGTCTAAAAATGAATAACTTTATAAAAGTATTCATTTTATATAAAAAGCTTTTACTATGCAAAATACTATGCATAATATAATATAATATATTCTATTTATAGTCTAATAAAACGAATAAATTTATAAAAGTATTCATTTTTATATAAAGCTTTTCTCGCTTTTATTACGTTAATAATACTAATAAAAGCGAACTCATCATCATTATTACAATTCACATTATTAATCGACCAGGTCACAATTAGGTGACCAAACCTCTCCTTGGCAGAACTTCTAGACATCGTTAATATTGCAAATAATAATATTAATTGATTTAATAATATAAAAAATATCGACAATAATTGAATCAAATAACGTGAGATACTATGCAACAATTACTATAGCAATAATTGAACAAAACTGAGTGACTTCTCACGTAAGCATCAATAATCAATACAGTGTGCTACTATGCAACCACGCCAGACATCTTGTATTTTTTACTCATGGGTAGTTCAACAGGTTTTAACGGTAAAACTTCCGCCATTATTTTCATAAATATATTTTTGTCGTTTTCTCATTTCGACAATAATTCCGTTGTGGGGTCCACCAATGATTGTGCTGTTGTACGAATATTCCCTGCTAAAACGAATATTCCCCGACCAATCAAATATTATATAACAACTTGCATAATTTGCAAAATTTATAAATACTACCCCACAACTATAAAATTATCTCAATTTCACACCATAATATTCAAAAAAATATTTTGAGAAAATTAAATCTTTTTTCGTAAAATTTGGAATTTTATAGACGTTAGCTTGCCTGAGTTACTTTACATGTTGAAAACTGCTGAAGGTCACTTCCCATCCAAAAAGAACCATGTCTTACTTGTGGATGATTCTTCCAAGAAAAGGAAGAGGCCCAAGGTATCTTCTGAAAAGAAGAAATCGAAGAAGGCTAAGTGAAAGGCAAAAGGAAAGGACAACCTGATCCATATAGCAAAGGAATCTATTTCCATTACAACAAGCTGCATTCATATGGTTCAAGCAAGAGTGAGCATAACTAGCTCAGCAAGTATGATAATTTTATTAACAACATGTTTGAATCATACATATCATATATCTTATATAACTGAAGCAATAGTTATGAAGTACTATAGATAAATCAAAAATAGCACTTCTTTTCCTTTAAAACATTTCACAATGAACCATGTTCATTAAACATTAATTTTGGTCCAAGACCTTGAGCATTTTGTTCTTTCTTTGAAAAGGACAACCCAACACTAAGTCCGTAAGTCTGGTATTACTTACGAGCACGTCCAGGTGATCAACCTATAGTACTCTATGTTGTAGAACACTTCTTCTGTAAACATATTTACGTTTAAGTTTTGGCAACCTTATGTGTTTGTCGTTTGACGACAAAACATTTGGTGATTCATACTCAGTCTTTCTTTGAAATCTATACCAAAACAGTTTGGCAATAGATAGCAACTTTGATAACATTTTGATAGATTATAAGAAATCAAATGAATACATTAAGTCTAGCCGAAGGAATTGGCTTCAACTTCATTATACATCAACTCATGCGTAAGAGACATGAATTACAAAGCTTGTCAAGAATGAACATAGACAAGGGTTAGAACACTTACCTTCAGTGTCTTCTACAGATTAAATACTTTTCCTTTTGAGTCTTTAACGATTTCTACAATACATGATCACATAACATACCACATTAGGTCATAAATAATCATGTATGGTCACTAATATATCTTAGCCTTCTTCTTAATCTAATCCTTACTTAGATTATTTAATGTTCATTACAGTTTACCGTATTACATTATGTTTACGTTTAAGTAATCTTTCGTTAACCTTTAGTTGTTGTAATAACCAGGGATTTCGAATAATCCAAAATTTGCGAATAATTTTTTTTTATTTATTTAATATTGACTGTTAATATTTCACTGTGTATCTGTGATACGAGTTTCGAGTAGTGGTCAATTTGTGTATTAACTGAGAAATTAGAGTAGAGTTGTGCGCAACAGTTTTAGAAAATTGTAACCTTAATTTTTGGATAGGGATTCGGTAGAAAATGCAATTAAAATAATTATATTGATGGATATGTGTTTGTACTATGTTGATTTAATGACCAATGATTGACTGGATAGGGTTTAAACTTTATAAACCCTAATAAGGTATTAGAAACCCTAATCTCAGATTTAAAAAACCAAATGTATAGTTAAAAACCCTAATTATACGTCGAGAAACCCTAATTTGAAATTTGAGAATCCTAAACCCTAATTAGGAAACCCTAATCCTAATTGGCGAGTATAATGTGTTTATTAAACACTAATATGATTAAGAAAACCTAATTTAATTAGAAAACCCTAATTTTAGTTTCAAATTTTTAATTTTCTAAATTAAAACCCTAATTTAAAAAATCCTAGAAAGTTAGTGATTTAAAACCTAAGGGTTAGAACCTTAGGGTTAAACCCTAAGGGTTTGTGCAATTGTCAAGAATGTCATTAAATTTGGGGGGGGAGACCAAAATGCCCTTTTAAGTATATTTTATTATGTAACTTGTAAATTTTGCTAGCAACTTTAGTTGTTGAACCACTACATTGACTTTGTGACTCATTAAACTCTAGAAGATCAGCCAACACATCAGATCTAGCATCATGTTAAGCAATATATATTAGATTGGAGAGAGAGAAAGTCATAAAAAACTTGTCATTTGCTATCAAGCTCTTCATAACTCATTCTCTCTCTCAACCTCCGAATTCTTAAAGTTCCTCAGTCATATAATCAGCCCCTAGGTCACCTAATAACATATTGGAGATCTAAGATCAAAGATTTTGTCAGAAAGGTATAAAACCCTACTTCATTTTGATCTTGTATGCTAAGAGAAATTTTGTGTTAAAGTGTTTAATAATGTGTTTTATGATGTTTTATAGTGATCTATGTTGATATAACATAGATCCATAGCATCAAATTTATTTTAAAGTGCTAATTTTCAAAACTGTCCAAGATCAGTTAAGAGGTCTGACAATCAAATGTCAGTCGCTCTAGATATTTATGTGAGTATGATTTTTGTTGTTTTAAGTTTTGGATTTGTAGCCTGATATGTTGTCTTTAATATGGAAGTGGTATTATAGCCATTAAATGGCTAGATTTGAAGATATTCATGGTCAAAGATGGTTGACCGAGCAAGACCATGAACTTTTTGGGTAACCCAGAAAGTGTAAAATTGAGTCTGACAAGTTTTGTGACACTTTAATCTGTCAATGTTTATGTGTTATGTTAATGTTATGATAACCAACGTGTAGTCCGATATGTGGACTTGAGATATATACCTTTATATCTCCTAAATAACAAACATGTTGAAATTAATGGATGGTCAAACCTAGCTATTTGGTCACGGATACAGTTTCTGGAAAACCCAGAAATTGTATGAACAATTTTTCTGACAACCTTTGACCAAGCAATAAGTTGTGATTCTATTGTTTTTTAATTGATCTATTGATTTCTATGTGTTCTTTTGGTATGTGTAATACATCTTTGAACCATGAAATCAAAAATTAGATGACAAGAGCATAGAATTAATCGAGTCTCAAAGTGAACCCTCGAAGCTGCCTAGGTTTCTGGGATACCCAGAAAACCCAGGACCTGTCTGACGGTTAGTTTGGATGGCCAGAACTTCATGATCTGATATTATATTAACGAGTTGTTGATTAACAATTGTAGTGTTGTAAACCTACTACACGATCGATGCACAAGAAAGCCTAGAAACACAATGGACTAAGAATTAAGGCCAGTCAAACCATGCACCTTAAACATTGACTTTGCCAGTGTTCTTGAGCCATGAACACCTAAGACAATAGATCAAGCGTCGCGCTAAAGGCCTATAATGACAGCTTTTCAAAATATTTATTTTCCGATTTTTAGAAAATTATTTAAAAATAGAAATAAATTATAAAATTATTAAAATGGTTTTAAAATAATTTTTGATTAATTGGAATATTTTTCTTTAATATTTATAATTATTTAAATATTAAAGATATTTAATTAGTGTATTAAATAAATTAGAGAAAATGATTTAGTAATATGAAAAATCATTTTAAATAAGAATAAAGTGTTAGAAAATATTTGGAATTATAAAATATAATTTTCAATATTTTGGAGAATTTTCATTAATAAATTAATATTAATGATATTAGATTTATTTAATTATTATATTAAATAAAATAATTAAAATTATTTTATTGATTTAAAAATCAATTAAAAATGAGAAAAATGATTTTAAAATATTTTAAGTTATAATTAATGACTTTTAATATTTGGATAATAATTTCATTAATATTTAGATATTAATGGTGATGATTTAAAATAATTTTAATTATTTTAAAAATCATTTAAGTAGAATATTGATAATTTAAAAAATATTATAAGTTATTAAAAATAACTTTAATATTTTGATAAGTATGTCATTAATATTTTAATATTATTAAATATTAATGATGATAAGATTATTTGATAATTAAATCATTTAAAAATAATTCCGATGTTTGAAGAATTATTATAAAGTATAATAATTGTCTATAAATTATTAAAAGCTTTCGAAAAATGTTTTAAAGGAGAATTGACTTATCCAATATAATGTTGAAGCTTAGAGACCAAGTGTAATTGACAATAACTGTATTAATTGTCGAATAGGGAGACCAGAACACCAAAAAAATAGACTGAAGTCCAAGTAGACTGAACTAGTTAGACTTGTTAAGTGTTTATATAGGTTATAAATACTGATGTGGCTATGTGGTAATGTGCCTAGGAGGAAGATTGACTGTAAATTACAATTGATTTGAGTTATGAAATATTGTACTAATTGTGAGACCGACATGATTGATTATATGTCTTACGAACGCAGTTAATTATATTGTGTAGCAGTAATCAACGTGAAAGGCAAGTTTCCTAACTCAACTTGAGTTACTATTTTTCAAGCATGGTAGTGAATAATTATTGATAGTTATTCATATCTATAATGATTGTTGTAATTCGTTCGTAGTGAAATTGAATAATGTTCTATTACTTGAACTAATTATAAATCATGTCTCAGCTAATTGTTTAGGCGAGACTAATATTTGTTAAAGCATGAAATGTTCTATTCATTATGAACTGAATTGTTATTGGAAGATCTATGCCATTGATTTCGGCTAGATTAGTATTGTTACTAATTATTGAAATCATAGTATTTCTTTGAAAGTAATCCAAACCATATTGTTGTGGTATGGACTCGTGAAGTGAGACTGAGATGAACAAATTTTAATGTCGTAAATCGACATATGTGCTATTATTGAGTATTATGCATACTATAGGGTACAAAGGAGTTAGCCACTCCATGTACTTACAGACGAGTATAGTTTAGTTTTTATAACTAATTTATATTCTTGTGGTAATTTAGTTTTAATAACTAAATGATTCCTCTATTAGTTCATGATCCTCTATGATCACTCAACATGAAATCTGGTTATATCCCACTTTATTGAAGATCATTGCAGTATTGTTAATTCCTTTTATTCAATTGAATATTATTGAATCTTTGAAAGAATTATAATCTTTCATATCAAATATGTTATTCATTATGAAATAGTATAAAGTTTTATTATTGAGATTGAATTATTATTCTACTATCTCGAAATCGTTTGATTGTTGCTAAAGTTCTATACAAGCTAGACTCTTTTATTCATGATATATATATCATTTATTGTATATCTTAATTTGCGGGGCAAACTTGTTGCTCACCCTTGCTAAATAAAATATTTCAGCTAGGAATGATGAGGCCAGCGGGGCCAAGCAGAACAAAGGCAAAGGCATAGTGCTGGAGTAGTTTTATGTTAAACATATTGTTGGTTGATTTCACAATCAAAGCAAACGTGCAAGTATACACGGTCAACAAGTAATAGAGTGATAAGGTAGAGTGTCGATCCCACAGAGAATTCTAACTAATAAATTCCAACTACTAGCACTATATCAATTCAATTTTATTTAAACAACCAATAATTGTGATTTTTCGAATTAAGAAAATTAAATTAAGCAATTAAAAGAAATTAATCTAAAAGAAAGCAAATAAACCAAACTAAGATTTGGTTGAATTCAGATAAATAAGGATTAAGACTCCAATATCCCCAATTATGAACTATAAATCAATTATCCAATTATCCCAATTACTATGTCTACTGAATTGTTAACAGGAATTTTCAAGTGCCAAAACTCCTTTTCCAAGTGATCAATTGCCTTCTATTTAATCCAGATTAATCTTGCTATATTCCTATGCAAAACAATTGAATTAAACTCTTTTCAATCCTAATTCCTTATGTGTTACATACGGCAAACAGATATTTCCATTCTATTCACAAACCTAATTATTCACTGTGCAAATAGCTAAGTCACATGTCATCATGCCCAGTTCTAACCCTAGAATTCCTCTTTCAATTCCTTCTAGAATAACAAGGTAATTATTGGCCAGATAATTAATCAATAAATGCAAGGCAAGATGATCAATTTACTTCAACATAAATAATTGGAATAAATCAAATAATTAATTCATAATCATAAAAGGTTCAATTGGAATCTTAATTAAAGAAATTAGTTCATAACGGAAATTAAAACCAACAATATTTGAAAAATCATCCTTAATGAATTACACAAATTGAAAGAATAAAGAAGAAGAGAAAAAAACTCCAAGTATATCCTGCAAAATTCTCCTCTTGAATCGTTGATCAGCCTCCAATTGTGTAGAAAAAAATCCCCTACTTCCATAGAAATAATCCTTATATACATCTTAATTTGTCCCATAATCCTTTTCCAAATCAACCTCTCCAATAGCCTCTAATAATCAAGTCAACCGGATGGTCAACGTGCAAACCACGTCAATGAGCTTCCGGCCCAGTTAGCCCGTGGCTACTGGATTAATCTCGCTAGAGCGCCCGTCATTGGGATTCAGAAAGTGACTATTATGCCCCTTTTCAGCTCAAATTCTCCCAAGTGTTCTTACAACACCCAAATCTGCAATATAACAACTAAACAAAGTAAAAATAAATCTAAATACTTTGATAATACAATAAATTAAACCCAAATATATCCAATTCATGGGTATATTACCCAATCATCAAATACCCCCAAACTTAAATCATTGCTTGTCCTCAAGCAACAAAACACTAAACAACAAGAAATACTAAATATCATGTAAATGCAAACTATCTAAGTATTCTTAATTCCAGGAATCGAATAACACACATATAATCATAAGCCTCAGAAAAATCACATAAACATGCTAATACATCATGTGTAGGCAGGTCAATAATATCCCAACAATCAATGAATCTAAATTTGTTAATACTGATACCGTGAGTGTGTGTTCAACAACCATGCTAACCAATGAAAAGCAAAATATGAAAGATAATAAATTTCTTAGTAGGCATCATATAGTTTAAACTCGAGAACTCATCAAATAAACTTGAGGAACCACACCACGTTGAGCTGCGGAGGAAGGACCATAAGTAGGTAGAGCCTGAGGTGGTGGAGCTTGAGAAGCTTCAACTTGGGGAATTATGAAACCCAATCCCCTAGGGTGGTTTGCTCCACCTGTCCATACTTTATATCTGTTGATCAAGTTGTGGTCCAAAACGGGCATTGGCGTTTGAATCATCTCATCTGATTTTCATTTGACCCCAAACTTAGCACACAAAACGTAGATAAGAGACGGATGAGGTAAGCCTCCTGTGGTCCCTCCTCGTGATGCTCGGAGGATGGATTGCTGGATAAGGTGGCCTACATCAATTTTCAAGCCTTGAATTATCAAATATAGCAAAATAGCCCTCTCTTTGGTGAGATGGCTCACATGTGTGCATGTCATGAGTTTAGCGCATATGAAGGCATACCATGCCTTCCCATATAGACTGAGGTTAGATAGTGGAAAGGTCATGCTGCCCTATTCATGCAATGTCCATGTGGTGCCCGGTTGACAAAGTTCGCGAATTATCTTTTCATAGTCCGGCCCGTCACTTACAAGACTTGCATACTTATCGTGCATTCCCTCCAGTGGTAGTTGATAGCACCCGTTTATGTCCTCGTCGCCAATTTCAATAGTTTTTCCCCTCACAAACACCCCATAGTGGAAATGCTCGGGCATGTTGGCGTAGAACTCTTTAACTACTACAATGACTATTGGGTCTGGTTGTTCGGTGTGGGTGAACCAATTCCGCTCATCTATCATTACTGTCATTTCTCCATCCTTTGATTGATTAGGTCTCACACCGCGTTCGGGGACCAACGAGCGAGTAGCCATGCAGTTGTAGCGTTCTTGAGCCGCGACACTGACAAAATGGCGGCTGTCAAATTTTGGAGGTGGAGTCGAAGCGGTCCCTCAACCTTCGCCACGTTAACGCTTGGAAGCCATGTACAAAATTTTGCACGTAAAGACATACACATGTATTAGAATTGGGCATAACTCGGATATGTATACATAGACCCTGACACAACCCCCAAACTTCAAGTTATATGCACGTGGAGTACACGGTTGCGGGTGTGTCACAATACATTGAACTGATCAGATACAGTTAGCATGCAAATGGTGCAGTATTCAAGGAGGCACACTATGTAGAAGCTTATTATGGCCAATAACTGCAACATTCGGTACATGCAACTATATAGGCTAAACTTTTGAGAATTTTCAATCATGTATATGCAAGTCCGACAAAATATTAGTCCCATCCCCCATACTAATGATATTTCCGTGGTCCGTCGGTATTGGGATGGTTAGAAGGCCAGTGTAATCAATGTGTGTCTATGGTTATGTGTGTGAACATTGGGTCAGACAAAACATGAAACACTTTGTGGGCAGTTCATACTTTTCTTTGAATACTTCCAATTGTCTAGTAATTTACATCCCTACATTCAATCCCCTTATATGCATGCAATCCCAATCAAACGTTATGGATAGACATGCACTAAGGGATAATCAAAATTAGAGTAATGAGAATTGGCACTATAGATGTAGGAGAATGAAAGTCCAGACAAATTGGGAATTATCATTCGCACAATTACAAAGTTTGATTCCACATTAATCTAACTATAATTCAGTGCATACCTTTGAAGATGAACGAGAGATGAAAATTATGGAGCACCGTGATCAAATTATGGAACGAGATGTGAAATTATGTTTCGAATTATGCAGATATCACTATGTACTTTTCAGTTACAAAGAGAGAGAATTAGAGACGTATGAGATATAAGGAGAGGAAAGTTGAAAAGATTATAAGTGTAACTGTTCATCCCTTTAAGGTTATGTAGGAGTCTAAATTTAAACCGCAGCGCCGGGGCGCTGGGCTTCATGCTGTTTAGAGTGTCGGGGCGCTGGTATGTAGAGTCTGGGCTGAGCTTAAGCGTCGGGGCGCTGGGAAATATGCGTGATAGAGCGCCGGGGCGATGTGTCTTTATTGTAGCTACTGAGCTTCAGCACAAGGGCGATGTGATCCTTTATTTCTTAAGCGTCGGGGCGCTGGTCCTCAGCTATGGACTCTGACTTGCAACGCCGGGCCTCTTGGTGTGATGTTTTTTTAGCGCGGGGGCGCTTCTCACTGATGTTATGAACATTTCCTATTAGCACAATCCTATAACACATGTAACAAAAATAAAAATAAAATATTATTCTACTTAATTCTAAACAAAATAAAATAAAATAAAATGAAATAAGAAAAACAAAGTAAAGCGACATCAAATGAACTAAAAATTCCTGGGGTTGCCTCCCCAAAGCGCTTGGTTTATAGTCTTCAGCCCGATGGTGCTGTGTTGTTCAATTGTCCACTAGTTCAGAGAGGTACATAGCTGTAGATTGTCGATCAATGGGTCCACTCCAGTAGTGTTTAAGTCGTTGACCATTAACCTTGAATGTGCATTTTGAATTTGGTTCCTCGACTTCGATATTACCGTGTGCTACAACAGATACAACTTTGAAAGGTCCCAACCAACGAGATTTCAATTTGCTAGGGAATAAACGCAATCGAGAGTTGAAAAACAAGACTTGTTGTCCTGGTTCAAATTTTCGATCACGAATTTTCTTATCGTGTCAGGCTTTGACTTTCTCCTTGTAGAGTTTTTCGTTCTCATAGGCATTGAACCGAAATTCATCAATCTAGTTTAATTGCAGTAACATTTTCTCACCCGCTGCTTGTAGATCGAAATTAAGTTTTCGAATGGCCCAGTGTGCACTGTGCTCTAGCTCAATCGGGAGGTGACATGCCTTTTCGAAGACCATTCTGTAAGGTGACATGCCGATCGGATTCTTGTACGCTGTTCAATATGCCCATAGGGCATCGTCTAGACGCGAAGACCAATCTTTTTGTGACGGATTGACCACCTTTTCCAGAATTCTCTTGACCTCCCTATTGGAGACTTTCGCTTGACCATTCGTTTGGGGATGATATGCGACTGCAATTTTATGACGACCCCCATACTTTACAAGTAATTTTTTGAACTGCTTATTGCAAAAATGAGTTCCCTCATCACTTATTATTGCCCTCGGCGTCCCAAATCGTGTGAAGATGTTTTTCTTTAAAAATTGGAGGACAATGTTGGCATCATTCGTGGGTAAAACTGCAACTTCTACCCATTTGGAAACGTAATCTACCACCAATAGAATGTATTGATTATTGAAAGATGATGGGAAAGGTCCCATAAAATCGATTCCCATACGTTGAATAGTTCCACCTCCAAAATTGAGTTGAGTGGCATTTCATTACGCATGGAGATATTACCTACGTGTTGGCACCGATCATACTTTAGCACATAGAGATAAACGTCCTTGAATAGAGAAGGCCAGAAAAATCCCGATTGTAACACCTTGGTTGCTGTTCGATTACCGGAATAATGACCTCCGTAATCTGATGAGTGGCAATGACCCAGTATGCTGTCCATCTCTTCATGTGGCACACAACGTCTAATCATTTGATCCGCGCAGGCCTTAAATAGAAATGGTTCATCCCAATAGTATTGCTTCACGTCGTGGAGGAATTTCTTACGTTCTTTGTGAGTTCAAACCGGGTAACACTTTAGCAACCACGTAATTCACATAATCAAAGATACCAAGGCAATATTGTTGTTAAAGTGAGAAGTCATTCATCTGAAAATTTCTCATTGATCATGATGTTGTCTTTTTGCTGAACGTCTGCATTTTCCAACCGAGAAAGATGATCAACCATTTGATTTTCTGTACCTTTTCTATCCCGAATCTCCAAATCAAACTCTTGCAGTAACAACACCCACCGTATTAACCTTGGTTTAGCGTCCTTCTTCTCAATCAGATATTTGATAGCAGAATGATCCGTGTAGACAATTACCTTGGTCCCAATCAGATATGCTTTGAATTTGTCGAAGGCAAACACAACTGGAAGTAATTCTTTTTCGGTGATTGTGTAGTTCAACTGGGCATCCGTCAACGTCTTGCTGGAGTAATAGATTGTGTGAAAAATCTTGTCGTGATGTTGTCCCAATACTGCTCCAACTGCGTAGTCGCTGGCGTCGCACATCAATTCGAACGGTAAAGACAAATCAAACGCCACAATAATTGGAGCATAGACCAACTCCTTTTTTAAGACCTCAAATGCCTCGATACATGGCTGATCCATCTTGAAAGGCACGTCTTTCTCCAATAGGAAACATAAGGGTTTTGAAATCTTGGAAAAATCTTTAATGAAGCATCTGTAGAAACCCGCATGTCCCAAGAAGCTCTGGATTTCCTTCAAAGATGATGGAGGGGGTAATTTCTCAATTGTCTCAATCTTTACTTTATCCATCTCTAACCCTGCCGCAGAAACCTTATGTCCCAAAATAATCCCTTCTTTCACCATAAAGTAACATTTTTCCCAATTAAGAACAAAATTAGTCTCAATGCATCGCTTCAACACTAAAATCAGATTTCTCAAACATAAATCAAAACTATCACCGAACACCGAAAAATCGTCTACAAATACCTCCAAATTCTGCTCGACCATATCGGAGAAGATCGCCATCATGCACCGTTGAAAGGTTGCCGGTGCATTACATAACCCAAAAGACATGCACCGGAATGCAAACGTACCGTAGGGGCATGTGAATGTAGTTTTCTCTTGATCCTCCGGTGCTATGGCAATTTGATTATACCCAAAATATCCATCCAAAAGACAGTAGAACTGATGTCCCGCGAGCCTATCCAACATTTGATCAATGAACGACAAGGGGAAGTGATCCTTGCGTATGGCTTTATTCAGCTTGTGGTAGTCCATGCATACTCTCCATCCTGGAACAGTTCTAGTAGGGATGAGCTCATTAGCTTCATTCTTCACCACTGTCATGCCCCCTTTCTTTGGTACGCACTTTACATGACTCACCCATGAACTGTCCGAGATTGGGTAAATAATGTCGGCATCCAACCATTTTATGATCTCCTTTTTCACCACATCCTTCATAATAGGGTTTAGCCTTCTTTTCATCTCAATGGTTGGTTTTGCCCCCTCTTCCATTAGAATCTTGTTCATATAATAAGATAGACTAATTCCCCGAATATTTGCTATGGACCACCCAATTGCTGTTTTGAACTCTCGCAAGACCCATAGCAGTTTCTCCTTTTGTGTGTTAGTTAATATGACGACCCCAAATCCAGGTACTTGAAACCCGAACTCGGTTCTCCACGATACCATTTCTTTAAGCTGAATAATACTAAATAATAATACATTCGAACTTAATTTACATACATCAAAGTTTACTTCCCCAGGTACGTGACCTTCAAATACATTCCTTACAATACTTGAATAGATACCAATACAACTATAACCATTAACTCATAATACACACTTATTCGATCAGCTTTCCTTTTCCTTTGTTCGTGCATGAGCCTTCAGGTTGCTCATACATAACTAAAAATATTTAATTTAAGCAAGGATGAGCATTTAAGTGCCCAGAAGTAATAGCAATTATATATGTTTGAAAGAATATAAGTATTCTCTTTACATAACACTTCTACAACGAATTGAAAGTTGTGAAGTAATGCATCTTGATAAAAAATTCACATAACAACTCTCTTTCAAATTCTTTAAATTTGGCTCTGGCTCTACCCTTGAATAGGGTTTAAGAAACATACTATGAACATTCTTTTAATTTTTGAAAAGGTTTAGCTGAATTCTATCCTCAAAACGTCATAACTTACTAGCACGGAGGGTGATCATTTCATTGTACCTCAGATTGATCAATACTACATAACTTGAACGAAATTCATCGCCTTTCTATCCGCCTTGCACAAAAATCTTCCCATATAGGGATGTTCATACATGCTCGGTTCCAAACCAAGAAGGTTTTAATCTTGCTCAACAATAATATGTAATTCAACATATATGTATACGGGTAATTGACAAAGGTATATCAACATGTGAATAATGCCATCATTATCCAAGTGGGGACACTTGTATAACCATTTAGAAATCAACTTAATGTAATATATATCTCGAGCTAACATTTTGATAATCAAAGCGTATATAATCATGTGACAGAATAGAATAATTCAAACTTCTTACTCATGTCCATTGCATAAAGGAAGTGCAAAAGGTAGGATACTTCACCGATTCAACGATTACAAATCTCAACTTAGGTTTTATCTCTTTATCACAACCTATCAATAATCGGATCATTCGTTCGATTAGAACAATATATCTTAAACACATAGTAATCGCATCTATTATAAAAGACATAGTCCAATCACATAATCACGTTGATCATACTTTTTAGTTCCTACTCTATACTTGAAATATTTTACACATTTTCAAATATCTCATCCACGCTCTTACAGTAGTCTTTTCTTTCTTTTATAAGGTCCGACATTTGTCGCCGCATCACAATGACTTTATCGGGTAAATACCGAGTCTAAGACTCTTATTCTATACCTCAACATCTCAGAATATCGGACATCTTATTTTTAATCATTTTCGCAATTTCCGTAAATTGAAAAATTTAAAATAATTCAAATCATTACTAAAGGGCCTATAGTGATATAATCATACTATAGGTGTTCTTCAAATTCGTAACTTCATAATCGGTTCTCAAGTCGGCTTTAGTTTTGGCCATTTATAACTTTCAAATATCGTAATCATAATTAAATGATTTAAACATTAAACAATTCCATTATCATTAATAGTTTAATTAATAATAAACTATTAATGAAACCATCGCCAAAATATAAAAGTTATTTATAATAACTCAAACTATTTTAAAACATTTATATTACTCAAATAATTACCATTAATATTTAAATATTAATGTACTATTTATCCAAATATTAAAAGTCATTAATTATAACTTAAAATATTTTAAATCCTTAATATCCTCTTTAAATGGTTTTTAAATAAGTATAACCATTTTTAAACTATTTATTTAATATTAATCATTAAATAAACTAAATATCATTAATATTATCTTAATATCATTAATATTTAATTATTAATGAAATTATCATTTAAATATTAAAAGTTATATTTTATAACTTAAAATATTTTTAAATACCTTATTTTCATTAAAATGATTTTTATAATATTAAAATCATTTTTAAACTAAATTATTTAATATAATCATTAAATAACTTTAAGATCATTAATAATTATTAATTAATGAAATTCATCACAAAATATTAAAAGTCATCACAAATAACTCATTTACATAATCAATTCCAAGCCAAAATAAACATAGTAAACTAACTAGTTTATTAACAACACTAACTAAACTTCAAAAATTCAAACTTTAACTAACAATTAAAAAATAATAACATTACAAAAATTAAATAAGAAACATATCTAGGAAATACGAATTCCATTGATTTGAATACGCACTTCCACGCCAAAATTTAACTAAGGAGATCTTTATAAAAAGTCCTCCCACAACAAAGCCTTTCTCAAAAATTGGAGGCCTTATTGTTGGTGAATGAAACAAAGGCCAAGCCCTTCTATTTATAGGTTTAGAAAATGGTGAAGTTCTCAATTTAGTCGATGTGGGACTTGGTTTATACTCATTTTTCAATAGCTCACTTTGCAATTTTCTAACGCATTGCTCATAACTCCGATTAATCTGATTTTTGAATATGTTATACATGGTATGTAAGACTATTTTTAAAAATACGTAATTACCCAATTCGGGTTCATTAGGTAGCCCAATCAAGGCCAAAAGTGGGACGTTCATAACGAGTTTTCAATCTCGCTTTCAGCTTTACCCTCTTCGCTAAAAAAGTCATAACTCTTTCATTTTAAAACATTTTTGAGCGATTCTTGAGCTCACCGAAGCTAACTTCGGGGCTACAACTTTTATTCTTTGACCATTTCCAAATTCCGAACACATCAGCCCAAAAATTCCGTTCAAATGGATCGCACTGCATTTGTTGGGAAGTTTTGACACTACTACTTTGAAATGTCATAACTCTCTCCTCCGATATCTCGGATTTAGTCCGCTTTGAGTCTATAGAAAGCTTATTCGGTGTAATATAACATACCAAAAGCCCAGAAGGTTTTGGAAACATTAACTAATCGAAACGAGTGTCCCGAATAGCACATCCATTCGCTGACTTTCGCTTTTGAGAAATTTGACACATTTTCTTCCAATTACTGTAATTCCCTCATCCGAGGTCTTGGAATGAGGTCATTCCAAAGCCTATGGCTTCCTAACTCGATGCACTACAACATATCAAAATCCCAGACCTTTTAAAGCATAAAAGTGGACGAGAATGCCCCCATTACTGATTTGTCCAAAAATAGTTTATCATGCTCGGTCAACCATGTTTGACCATCTATAACTTCTAATCTATACATGATATGGACTTGATTCTTTTTGCAGATTAAAGACCACATATCAGGCTACACATAACAACTTTTGAAGAACAAAACTCATGATCGAGCAAAGAGTTATGGCCTCTGACATTTGGTGAAAAATAACAGAATTTGGTTTTTCTAACTTGCTTAAATCTTCAAATTCGTGCACTTTGATGTTATGGGTCTTTGATTTATCAACCCATATCATCAATTAACATTCTATTACAAAACTTTAAATAATCAATTGCATCAAATAACATCGAATCAAAGGATTTCTAGGTTTAGTGTTCTTATACCCTTTTTGCCAAAAATTCTTGATTATTGCTTCTGATTTGTTATGGGTGATGGTTGGGCTTTGTTTAAGAGTGTATGGGCAATCTTGTACAAGGAAATTAAATATAATATTTAATCACTAGATTTAATTCTTATAATTTACCAATTAACTTCTATCCTTTGGTAAATTAAAACACTTATACAATAACATCGAAATTAAACCCGGTAATTAAAATTAGGGTTTCTTAACATCATCAATTAGGGTTTCTAATTGACCATTAGTGGTTCTTTAATTATCTGTATGTTACTAACACAAATCGTTATGGTTTCTAATTTCAACCTAGGTTAGAGTTATAATAATTAGGGTTTGTCCTAATTATCGACGCACAAATGTAAGTAGGGTTTCTTCTAATTACCGATATTCTTATTCACAAAGAATTTCATATACACAATCACTACTCGAAATATCCCATAACCGAAGTTTAATAATTAGGGTTTCACAAAGACGGTAATATCCTATGACCTAATTGACCGTCATTCGCTCAATATTATCTCGTCAAGCACATACCTAGTACATAATTATGGTAATCAGTAAAATAATTATATAAATAATATAATATTATTATTCTCATCTCTTGATCACAATCCCAATCTAGGATTTGGATCTCATGTCTCGACTTTATTCTTCGTGTTACACAAAGATCAATAATCAAGTTAAAATAATTAACTTAAATATTATGAACAATTCATATAATAAAATATTTATTATATAAATCTAATTATCACTTCATATATTATTTTCAATCATGTTTTCATGGAAAATAATTAATAAAAACATTTAAACTACGTAAATTTATTACCATATAATTTGTGGTAATTAATAATTCCAAAATTATTTCTAATTTTCAAGTAATAAATGTATTCGCATTTATCGCTCACTTTACTTGACACTTAGTCTCGCCATTAAATAAAAAAAAATTTATATACATAAAATTTCTTATTTATTTTATATAGAAAATCTCGAAAGTTATTACATTCACCTCCCTTATAAGGATTCCGTCCCCTAATCACCGCTTTAAAAACTCATACGCGTAAGGGTACATAGCATATAATCATCAGACGTGGATCTCGATCATACTTGATCGAATCGATATTTAATTATTCATCATAACACTTGTCTCATCCGATTAAGTAAATATAAGATATATAAGTTATTCAAATAGCACTGGAGTTCTGTTTCCACCGCCACCGTATCCTCGGATGGGTCATGTTGTAAACCCTGAGTTGCTTTCGTTTGAGTTCTTGGTTGAGTTTGGTCTGAAATTGCAAACGCCCCACTTCTTCTCCTGTGGTTACGCGTTCCCCGCCTCCATTTCCCTCTCGTGGGCCAGTTCCTCACCTTATGCTCAATCGATCCACATATGAAGCATCCATCGATCATCCTTGAGTTGGGGCGGTTGGGAGAGATATGACCCTCTTGCCTAAGACTTATAGCATACAAACTTGCCCTTCGGACACTCGCCAGAGAGTGATTCTTCCCCTGATTCTTGACCGCACTACCGCTTCTTTATACCTTCTCGCTTTACTTGCATTTTCTCGTAAAAATTCCTCATTCTTTTCTCACCCCTATTCCCACTACTACTTTCTATCTTTTTCTGCTCCTCCCGACTTGCTTTTGTTCTTCTTCTCCTTATGGTAGAGGCTCATGGCCTCACTTCCTGCTCAAAGAATGATAGCCTTTCTCCATGAGTGCCGTAAAAGTATTGATTCTGATCTTGACACCTTATTCAGAGAGCCAGGTTTTAAGCCCATTTCAAATCTCCTTACCTTCCTAACCTCTCAGATCCACTTGATGTGGGAGCAAACCTAGCTAACTCATTAAATTTTGCGGCATACTCCGCAATGGTCATGTTATCCCGCTTTAACTCCGTGAATCTCACCTCCATTCTAGATCGATACTAACAGAGAGATAGTTTTCAAAAATAAATCCTTAAACCTATCCCAAGTAATTTCTTTTTCCCCGCTTGAGTCTTATTTGCCTCCCACCAAAAGTTAGCTTCCTTTCATCATATAAGTGGCAAAAGCGGTCTTTTTGCCCTCATCTACTTTTTAGCGATTCTAACGCCTTTCTATCTCGTTCACCCAAGTCCTGGCTTCTATAGGGGGTCCGATCCTCCTCAATTCTCGTGGTTCTACTGGCTTTGAAGTCTTTGAATTTTGCCAAGCGATTATCCGCCGGTTTCCATAACTAGTGTTCGCCGTGATAACTTCGAGCTACCATGTTCGCAAAGTTTTCAGATCGATTACGGGTATGCGTTGCCTCAAAGATTAGTAGATTCTTCTATCCTTTGGTTTCGAAGTTTGACGCTTCATGGCATTATCTCGTTAAATAAAACCATAAATTATACCCTTACATTTTAAACCTTATTGTATAAGATTAATGTATTAAACTTCGTTTCATTTCTCAAACTTAGATTCATATTCGTTTTATCGAATATTTACACAAAGACATCCTCGCTTTTAATCAACAAAACTATCCCTTTGTGACTACGAAGGTCTGGATTTAAAATCTTAACCAACATAAAAGTTAAAAATAGTTCATTACTTATCACACATATTACATACATAACCCATACTACTTATTTACCAAGCCTTTTTTCTCGGACATTCATTCTTTCGATGTCCTTCCATCCCACAATTAAAACATCCACCTTTCTTATAATGGGGCAGCGAGGAGAGGTGTGTCCTTCACGAATGTGTCGCTTGAGGCTCCATCTCGTCAATTTGGATTTTGAGCTTATCCCGCTCTTCCATTGTTTCCATTAACGCTCGACGATCAACTTTTCTATCTCCCACAACCTTTCCAATAAAGAAACCTTGTTCTCCAAATCCTCGCACCTCCGTTGATGCTTGAGCAGCTTCAACTTTAGTGTCTCGAATCACTATCATCGTCAAATCCAACATTTACGGATCTCGATGCTACATTTTTCCACGATAGCCACCTCATCCGATTTGGGTTCCTAGTGAGCTTCAATTTCATCTGTTGGCCTCGATATTAGCTCTGGGGTGTGAATATGATCCTTCTTATTCCACATATCTTTCTCACCGACATCTACATACATAAGTTACCCCGATTAACATATAGTATATATACACAAAGAATCAAGAGTTCTATATACGTTGTCTCTTATTTTGATTGACGATAAATTTATCCAATTCTCATCAACGCCTATCTCGCAGAAAGGCGCTCCATCCACTGCATCGAATCGCATGAAGGTGATGACTAAAGCACTGGTCTAAGGTATATATATCCGGTGTCTTTGGCTTCTATTTCAACCTTCAACTATCTTATCTGAATATCTCCTCTCGCTCCAACCTCCTCATAACTTCTTTAACTCTATCTCAGGCTTACAACATTCACACATATCATCACATGCTACCCAATACATCTCTCACAAGAGTAAAAGTTTTCAAATTGTCCGAGGGGTCATATAGACCATGAACACATAGTTTTAACGCAGTATTCATACTGTAAAACAAAACATTACCCGGTATGTTTACAATCACAAAGAAGGTAAACTACCATTAATAATACTTTAGGTGATTAGCCTATGTAGACATTTCTACGCCATGCATAACGTATTAATCATACCTAGCGAATATTTACGCCATTAGATTGGATCATTTATCCAAACAACATTGTTCACCTCAGTCTTATCATAGGATTCCGCACCAAACAATTTGGTTCGAGAAATTTCTTTCAATGAACACTTAGAGTTTTCATAAACATTAGTCTAGCTGATTCAAATAGCATAGACTCATATCAATAATTCAATTCAATCGAATTATTTAGATGTAGCCAAACCCCGTTGGCAAATTAAACTTTTTGAAAACATTTTAGAGAATGACGCCATGATCGCATCAGTACAACAATCCGTTGAGGATGCCGTCATTGTATGACTTTGTCATAACACATCATACAATAGTGGAACAACGACTTCAGGTCAAATTCACACTAAGTATTCCTGTATTTACAACTCCATCACATTTTTATCATCTCCGCATCAAAGTTTCATGGTACATGAGTGATAATTAAAACAAATTTTGATATTTCAAATCATTTGCATCTAGCCAAAATAAGTAGCATAGAACAGTATTTTTAAACCGCTTTCAAAAATGATTACGAGTCTACATTTTTGTTTTCAAAAGCACATAGTCGATTTAGCTTGATGTCAAAAATTTTGAAGTTTAGCATAGCTAGAGTTTAGGAAAACCTAACACCTTCACTAAAAATCATTTACTTAACAATCATGCATTCTCCATTATCCATAACACTCCATTCACACAAAACTATACCCAGTTCATCAAACCACACTTATGAGTTCATAAATTGCCACAATCATATGAGTTTAAGAACTTATCCTAGTCGGACCTTTGGCGCCCATTCACCGAGGGGTTCATAAACATTTCATATAATTATGAGTCAAGAATGTCTCATAGGTATAAGTTTTAAGAACTCGAACTTAATCTTATATTCTCTATCTATGACCTATTCAATTATATACACCGAGAATGGAGTCATCCTCTTAATGTACATATAACAAATAGCGACCATACGAGACATTTCAATGATTATCGATGTAAACTAAGTGGTTTTTACACCAAGTACAATTCACTCCCATAACGAAGAATCATACAACTCATTTGCCGACATGAGTCCTCAATTGAATCCCCATCTAACACTAACCCCATTCTCCATAATTAATTTAATTCGTATTTATAATTTCTTCGGATCTGCACTCAATTGATAGTATAATTCATACACAAAGAATCTTTGTCGTAAACTTTCCAATCATCGATTGATTCCTTCCGTCATTATAGCCTTATCGGATCACGGGTGATCTCATCGTATATACGATTTAGTTCAATATCTTGATCGTTTTATTTTACGATCTCTCATAAGCTGCACTTTCGGTCTTTTTAGACTCAATCTATTCCCCATTCTTTGTTTTATTTTATAATCGAGTTAGGGAACTCGTGTCTTTTTACACTCGCCACGAGATTCATCTTTGAATCTTATCGACCAACTAACTCTATATGAGTTAATACTTATCCTAATCATTGCGGTTATTAGTCTCGTATTCCTACCTAAGCTTCATAACCAACAAACTTTGATACCAACCTCGTGACGACCCCAAATCCGGTGTACTTGAAACCCAACTCGGTTCTCCATTTATACCATTTCTTTAAAAGTGAATAATACTAAATAATAATACATTCGAACTTAATTTACATACATCAAAGTTTACTTCCCTGTGCGTTTGACCTTCAAATACATTCCTTACAATACTTGAATAGATACCAATACAACTATAACCATTAACTCATAATACACACTTATTCGATCAGCTTTCCTTTTCCTTTGTTCGTGCCTGAGCCTTCAGGTTGCTCATACAAAACTGAAAATATTTAATTTAAGCAAGGATGAGCATTTAAGTGCCCAGCAAGTAATAGCAATTATATATAAGCTGAAAGAATATAAGTATTCTCTTTACATAACACTTCTACAACGAATTGAAAGTTGTGAAGTAATCTGTACTGATAAAAAATTCACATAACAACTCTCTTTCAAATTCTTTAAATTTGGCTCGCCTCACCCTTGAATAGGGTTTAAGAAACATACTATGAACATTCTTTTAATTTTGAAAAGGTTTAGCGAATTCTATCCTCAAACCAGTATAACTCAACTTTGCACGGAGGGTGATCAATTTCATTGTACCTCAGATTGATCAATACTACATAACTTGAACGAAATTCATCGCTCACTCTATCCGCTTTGCACAAAAATCTTCCCATATAGGGATGTTCATACATGCTCGGTTCCAAACCCAAGGTTTTAATCTTGCTCAACAATAATATGTAATTCAACATATATGTATACGGGTAATTGACAAAGGTATATCAACATGTGAATAAATGCCATGATTATCCAAGTGGGGACACTTGTATAACCATTTAGAAATCAACTTAATAGAATATATATCTGAGCTAACATGTTGATAATCAAAGCGTTCATAATCTGTACAGGAATAGAATAATTCTGAAACTTCTTACTCATGTCCATTGCATAAAGGAAGTGCAAAGGTAGGATACTTGCCTGATTCGCTGATTACAAATCTCAACTTAGGTTTTATCTCTTTATCACAACCTATCAATAATCAGATCATTCGTTCGATTAGAACAATATATCTTAACACATAGTACTGTCTATTATAGTCAGCACATAGTCCAATCACATAATCACAGTGATCATACTTTTAGTTCCTACTCTATACTTGAAATATTTTTACACATTTTTCAAATATCTCATCCATGCTCTTACAGTAGTCTTTTCTTTCTTTTATAAGGTCTGACATTTGTCGCCGTGCATCGACACTTTGACTTTATCGGGTAAATACCGAGTCTAAGACTCTTATTCTATACCTCAACATCTCAGAATATCGGATATCTTATTTTTAATCATTTTCGTAATTTCGTAAATTGAAAAATTTAAAATAATTCAAATCATTACTAAAGGGCCTATAGTGATATAATGTTACTATAGGTGTTCTTCAAATTCGTAACTTCATAATCGGTTCTCAAGTCAACCTAGTTTGGCCTATTATAACTTTCAAATATCGGAATCATAATTAAATGATTTAAACATTAAACAATTCCATTATCATTAATAGTTTAATTAATAATAAACTATTAATGAAACCATCGCTAAAATATAAAAGTTATTTATAATAACTCAAACTATTTTAAAACATTTATATTACTCAAATAATTACCATTAATATTTAAATATTAATGTACTATTTATCCAAATATTAAAAGTCATTAATTATAACTTAAAATATTTTAAATCCTTAATATCCTCTTTAAATGGTTTTTAAATAAGTAAAACCATTTTAAACTATTTATTTAATATTAATCATTAAATAAACTAAATATCATTAATATTATCTTAATATCATTAATATTTAATTATTAATGAAATTATCATTTAAATATTAAAAGTTATATTTTATAACTTAAAATATTTTTAAATACCTTATTTTCATTAAAAATGATTTTATAATATTAAAATCATTTTTAAACTAAATTATTTAATATAATCATTAAATAACTTTAAGATCATTAATAATTATTAATTAATGAAATTCATCACAAAATATTAAAAGTCATCACAAATAACTCATTTACATAATCAATTCCAAGCCAAAATAAACATAGTAAACTAACTAGTTTATTAACAACACTAACTAAACTTCAAAAATTCAAACTTTAACTAACAATTAAAAATAATAACATTACAAAATTAAATAAGAAACATACCCTAAATACAATTAATTCCACAGACCTAATACGCACTTCCACGCCCAAAAATTTAACTAAGGAGATCTTTATAAAATGTCCTCCCACAACAAAGCCTTTCTCAAAAATTTGAGGCCTTATTGTTGGTGAATGAAACAAAGGCCAAGCCCTTCTATTTATAGGTTTAGAAAATGGTGAAGTTCTCAATTTAGTCGATGTGGGACTTGGTTTATACTCATTTTCAATAGCTCACTTTATGATTTTCTAACGCATTGCTCATAACTCCGATTAATCTGATTTTTGAATATGTTATACATGGTATGTAAGACTATTTTTAAAAATACGAATTACCCAATTCGGGTTCATTAGGTAGCCCAAATAAACAAGGTCAAAAGTGGACGCTCATAACAGTTTTCAATCTCGCTTCAGCATTACCTCTTTTCTAAAACATACCATAACTCTTTCATTTTAAAACATTTTGAGCGATTCTTGAGCCCACCTTGAAGCTAACTTCTGGGGCTACAACTTTTATTCTTCGACCATTTCCAAATTCTGAACACATCAGCCCAAAAATTCCGTTCAAATGGACTGCACCGCACTTGTTGGGAAGTTTTGACACTACTACTTTGAAATGTCATAACTCTCTCCTCCGATATCGGATTTAGTCCGTTTCGGAGTCTATAGAAAGCTTATTCGGTGTACTATAACATACCAAAATCCTAGAAGGTTTTGGAAACTTTAACTGATCGAAACAGTATCCCGAATAGCACATCCCGCTGCTGACTTTCAGTTTTGAGAAATTTGACACATTTTCTTCCAATCACTGTAATTTCCTCATCCGAGGTCGGAATGAGGTCATTCCAAAGCCTATGGCTTCCTAACTCAGTGCACTACAACATATCAAAATCCCAGACCTTTTAAAGCATAAAAAGTGGACGAGAATGCCCTCATTACAGACTGTCGAAAAATAGTTTATCATGCTCGGTCAACCATGTTTGACCATCTATAACTTCTAATCTATACATGATATGGACTTGATTCTTTTTGCAGATTAAAGACCACATATCAGGCTACACATAACAACTTTTGAAGAACAAAACTCATGATCGAGCAAAAGAGTTATGGCCTCTCGACATTTGGTGAAAAATAATGTAATTTGGTTTTTCCAACTTGCTTAAATCTTCAAATTGTGCACTTTGATGTTATGGGTCTTTGATTTATCAACCCATATCATCAATTAACATTCTATTACAAAACTTTAAACAATCAATTGCATCAAATAACATCGAATCAAAGGATTTCTAGGTTTAGTGTTCTTATACCCTTTTGCCAAAAAATTTTGATTATTGCTTCGATTTGTTATGGGTGATGGTTGGGCTTTGTTTAAGAGTGTATGGGCAATCTTGTACAAGGAAATTAAATATAATATTTAATCACTAGATTTAATTCTTATAATTTACCAATTAACTTCTATCCTTTGGTAAATTAAAACACTTATACAATAACATCGAAATTAAACCCCAGTAATTAAAATTAGGGTTTCTTAACGTCATCAATTAGGGTTTCTAATTGACCATTAGTGGTTCTTTAATTAGTCATGTATGTTACTAACATAATGTTACTTGGTTTCTAATTTCAATGGGTTAGAGTTATAATAATTAGGGTTTGTCCTAATTATCGACGCATAACAAATAATTAGGGTTTCTTCTAATTACCGATATTCTTATTCACAAAGAATTTCATATACACAAATACTACTCGTAAATATCCCATAACCGAGTTTAATAATTAGGGTTTCACAAAGACGGTAATATCCTATGACCTAATTGGACCGTCATTGCTCAATATTATCTGTCTCACATACCCAAAAGACATAATTATGGTAATCGTAAAATAATTATATAAATAATATAATATTATTATTCTCATCTCTTGATCACAATCCCAATCTAGGATTTGGATCTCATGTCCTACGACTTATTCTTCAGACACAAAGATCAATAATCAAGTTAAAATAATTAACTTAAATATTATGAACAATTCATATAATAAATATTTATTATATAAATCTAATTATCACTTCATATATTATTTTCAATCATGTTTTCATGGAAAATAATTAATAAAAACATTTCGGCTTACAGAAATTTATTACCATATAATTTGTGGTAATTAATAATTCCAAAATTATTTCTAATTTTTCAAGTAATAAATGTATTCGCATTTATCGTTCACTTTACTTGACACTTAGTCTCGTCATTAAATAAAAAAATTTATACGCAAAATTTCTTATTTATTTTATATAGAAAATCTCGAGTTATTACATTTAACTCCGTTGAAACAATAACTGGTAGGGTAGCGTCTTTTCCCAAATAAGCATACTGCAGATGAGATGGTAGTGGCTTTAATTCCAACACCGGTGGCTCTTCTATTGAGGGTTTGAACTTTTTACCTTCCATTTCGGGCCTCTCAAAGGTGTCAAATAATTGATTGCTTTTCCGGAAGACTGATGATGTATCTAGCCATTTGAAATATTCAATGTCCTCTTCAATGCCACAATCGTCTGGTCCAAGCAAAATGGATTCAGGTGGGTCCTTCAAATAATTTCCACTGAACTTGTGATTAACCAATTCCTCCATGATATCAACCCGCAAACATTCACTTTTTTCTTTCGGGTAAGACATTAACTTAAAAACATTAAAGGTGACCTGTTGATCTTCAACTCTCATCGTCAATTCACCTTTTTTCACATCAATCAAAGTTCTGCCTGTTGCTAAGAATGGTCGCCCAAGAATTATTTGAATTTCATTGTCCACTTCACAATCCAAAATAAAGAATTCCGCAGGGAAGATGAATTTATCCACTTTAACTAAAACATCCTCAATAATACCTCGTGGATATGTAATCGATCTATCTGCTAACTGCAAACTGATATTTATTGGTCGTGGAGCCTGAAGCCCAAACTGGCTGTAGACGGACAATGGCATCAAATTTATACTAGCCCCCAAATCACACAATGCTCGACCCGAAAACTGATTTCCAATTTCACATGGAATATTAAAGCTACCTGGGTCCTTAAGCTTCAGTGGTAACTTATTTTGAATGATCGCGTTGTATTCTTCGGTCAATGCCACTGTTTCGAACTCACCCAATTTCCTTTTTCTTGACAAAACCTCCTTCATAAACTTGGCATAACTTGGCATTTGTTCCAAGGCTTAGGCAAAGGGAATGTTAATATGCAGGTTTTTAAAAATATCCAAGAACCGTGAAAACTGGTTATCCAACTTGGATTTCTGAAACCTCTACGGATACGGTATTGGAGGTATTGTGATAGTTGGTTCCAGTTCTTTCTGCTCTAAATTCCCATCTTGATGTTTTCTGGTGTCCACCACTTCCTCTGTTTCACTTGTTGTGTTGTCCCTCTTTCCCCTATCCGTAACTGTATCTTGCAAATCCTTTCCACTTCGTAGAGTTACGGCCTTACAATGCTCATCTCTGCCCGGATTTTTCTCTGTGTCACTCACAAGTGTTCCAAGTGGTCGGTTATTCAGCGCATGTGCAATCTGCCCCACTTGATTTTCCAGATTCTTGATCAACGCACTTTGGCTTTGCATATTCAGCTCTATTTGATTAAATTTTTTCTCATTTGCCTCATTCATTTTTTTAGACGCTTTAACAAATCTATCCAAGGCTTCTTCCCAACTTGCTTTCTGCTCTGGTTGTTGTGTCTGATTCTGAAATCTAGATGTGTTTTGTTGTCTCAGTGCTTGAGCTTGAGCTTGATTATTACTCCATGAAAACCCCGGATGATTTCTCCAACACGGATTATATGCGTTTTGATTTGGGTAAGGTTGGGTAGATCGATTATATCTCCCTACGAACTGAGCTAATTCAGAATTTATGGCACATTAATCCGTAGCATGACCCCCAGCACATAATTCACAAACCATTGCTACCTGTTGTGTGGATTGTGGACGCCATGTTTCCATCTACTTAGCCATTGCGGCCACTTGTGCTGTTAATGCTGTCATCGCATCTACATCAAACTTTCCTTGTGTTCTCGGAGGGTTAGACCTAGTCATGGGCCATTGATAGTTATTGGTGGCCATTGTCTCTAACAACTGATATGCCTCATCAAAACTCTTAGACATGATCGCTCCACCGTCCGCATCAATACTAGCCCTCGCTGACAAGCAGGCAAACCATCACAAAATATCCCTAATTCAGATCCCATCATGGAATTTCGTGGTGTGGGCACTTACGAATCATATACTTAAATCTTTCTCATGCCTCATATAATGATTCAGAGTTAAACTGTACGAATGTGTGAATATCATTCCGTAGTTTTGCCGACTTCGCGGGTGGGAAAAACTTAGCTAGAAATTTTTGAGCTAAGTCGTCCTAAGTGGTGATTGAGCCAGGAGGCAAAGAGTGCATCCAACTTCGCGCTTTATCTTTTAAGGTAAACGGGAACATCCTCAACCTTGTAGCATCTTCCGATACATTGTTGAATTTGAAGGTGTCACAAACTTCCAAGAAACATAAGATGTGCTCATTAGGATCATCTATCGAACTACCCCCAAACTGACATGTATTATGTAGCATCTGAATTATTCCCGGTTTAATCTCAAAACTGTTTGCATTGATCGCCAGCCTCCTAATACTCGACTGTATATCCGTGACATTCGGCATGGCATAGTCCCTAAGTGATTTCTGGTCGTTTCCTGCCATGTTCGCTGGAATTTCTTGTTATGCCAGTTCTTCTTCCACAGGTGACACTGCACTAGTCGACTGCAATTTTTGGAACTTTCTTTTAATATCGTCTGTATAAGGAAAAAGTTCATTTTTTTTCCATGTATCTAGTGTGCATACACTCGCAAAGAATTCCTGCAAATACAAGAAGAAAAATAAGTAACGTTTAAATTAAGACTAAATTAATTATAACTAATATGGAATTAATACTAATAAAGAAGTCCCCGGCAACGGCGCCAAAAACTTGTTGGTTGATTTCACAATCAAAGAAAACGTGCAAGTATACACGGTCAACAAGTAATAGAGTGATAAGATAGAGTATCGATCCCACAGAGAATTCTAATTAATAAATTCCAACTACTAGCACTATATCAATTCAATTTTATTTAAACAACCAATAATTGTGATTTTTTGAATTAAGAAAATTAAATTAAGCAATTAAAAGAAATTAATCTAAAAGAATGCAAACAAACCAAACTAAGATTTGATTGAATTCAGATAAATAAAGATTAAGACTCCAATATCCCCAATTATGAACTATAAATCAATTATCCAATTATCCTAATTACTATGTCTACTGAATTGTTAACAAGAATTCTCAAGTGCCAAAAGTCCTTTTCCAAGTGATCAATTGCCTTCTATTTAATTCAGATTAATCTTGTTATATTCCTATGCAAAACAATTGAAT
Organism: Panax ginseng; assembly: GCA_020205605.1. Lineage (NCBI taxonomy): Eukaryota > Viridiplantae > Streptophyta > Magnoliopsida > Apiales > Araliaceae > Panax > Panax ginseng. Next base: position 53,720,729 of record CM035129.1, on the reverse strand, counting down.
TAAACTCTTTTCAATCCCAATTCCTTATGTGTTACATGCGGCAAACAGATATTTCCATTCTATTCACAAACCTAATTATTCACTGTGCAAATAACTAAGTCACATGTCATCATGCCCAGTTCTAACCCTAGAATTCCTCTTTCAATTCCTTCTAGAATAACAAGGTAATTAATGGCCAGATAATTAATCAATAAATGCAAGGCAAGATGAACAATTTACTTCAACATAAATAATTGGAATAAATCAAATAATTAATTCATAATCATAAAAGGTTCAATTGGAATCTTAATTAAAGAAATTAGTTCATAACGGAAATTAAAACCAATAATATTTGAAAAATCATCCTTAATGAATTACACAAATTGAAAGAATAAAGAAGAAGAGAAAAAAACTCTAAGCATATTCTGCAAAATTCTCCTCTTGAATCTTTGATCAGCCTCCAATTGTGTAGAAAAAAATCCCCTACTTCCATAGAAATAATCCTTATATACATCTTAATTTGTCCCACAATCCTTTTCCAAAACAACCTCTCCAATAGCCTCCAATAATCAAGTCAACCGAATGGTCAACGCACAAACCCTGGTCAACCGACTTCCTAATTGAGTCATTGATTGGGATTAGTATTATTAGCTAGAGCGCCCATTGTTGGGATGAAAGTGACTATTATGCCCCTTTTTAGCTCAAATTCTCCCAAGTGTTCTTACAGCACCCAAATCTGCAATATAACAACTAAACACCGTAAAAACAAATCTAAATACTTTGAGAATACAATAAATTAAGCCCATACATATCCAATTCATGGGTATATTACCCAATCATCACATATTTACTATGTTGTTTTGTAAACCCTTTTTGTATATCTAAAGGGTAAATTTGTAATGTTAAGGTTGGATGACCTTGGATAATGTTGTTAACCTATTAATTAACGTTATGTAAGTTTATATTCATCAATGAATGGGTAGTTAGATGTTATTATATTGTGGATCGTGAGCACCAAACTCGAGGGTCAGGTAACCCGAATTTACGGGCGTCACAGGTTGGTATCAAAGCTGTAGGTTATAAACCTTAAGTGGGGTGGGGAAAACCCTAGGATTATAACCATAAGTGAGATAGAGAATACTCACATAGAGTACTAAGTGAGTGATTGCCAAAGTGTATCGATAGTGAGATATGTGGACACATAGTGAGAGAAGTTTGTACTGATGAAGTACTAATCAAGTTTTTTAAACTGATTGTAGGATATCAGGAGAAGATAAGATGAGTACGGAGATGCCAGTGGATGTCGCACCAGTGCTAGTAGCCGAGGTGCCAACATAAAGCGAGTTTGTGGAAGAAGTAGGAAAAGATGAATCCATGGTTAATCTCGGGAGTGATCATGATGATTATCCCAAGATGTATCTAAGTGGTGATGAGGAGGCGGAGTCTGAAGAAGCTAAGGTGGAGTTAAAGAATAAGATCAAAGTTGGAGAGCAAGATCAGCTATCTGCAGAAGTCCAGGAACTCCGGATTAAAGTATTTCTCTTGGAGGAGTTGTGGGAAACAGAAAGAGCATTACGCGAGATGACAGAAGAACAAAATAATTTGAAGGCACAAGTCGATAGAATGAGGGTTAAGTGTAGTGTATCATCTAAATATGTAGGTAAGAAAAAGAAGGGTAATAAAAGGAAAAAGAACTACGACAAAGGACAACAAACACGAGAATTAGCATTCAAAGAAGAAACTAGTATGTGGCAAGTGTGAAAAGAACCATTTGGGGGAATGTATGTGGGGTAAGAATGTGTGTTACAATTGTGGTCAGGAAGGACATCTATTACCAAATTGTCCTAAACCGAAGAAAGGATGATGTTTTGCATGTGGTGGAACGAGTCGTAGGGTTAAGAATTGTCCTAAAAGGAAGAAAGATGGAGGAAGTGGACGGAAGAAAAATGAAGTGTGAGGAGTATAATCTTTTGGAGTATAATATTCACTTTGGTATGAATAAGAGATAACTTTTGTATGTCTCAACTTTTTATGTAAAGTTGTAGTAATGAATCCCGACTTTTGTCACAATGGGATAGTAACTGTTTGTAGTTATATGTGCAGTGTACTGAAAAGTACTATGTATTATTTGCATGAATATAAATGCAATAATATGTTTGTATGAATGAAATCTTTATTTTCTATATAAATATAAGATTAAGATTAGTTTGTAAGTTCTTAAAACTCATACTTATGGTAAGTTCATGACTCATAATTATGTGAACTATTTTGAACCCCTCAGCGAATAGACACCAAAGGTCTGACTAGGATAAGTTAATACACTCATATAACTGTGGAAAGTTTCTGAACTTATAAGTGTGGTAAGTTTGACGAACTGGGAATAGCTATGTGTGAATAGAGAATTTCAACTTTATGTGTAATGTTCGAGAATTACAAAAGTTGTGTTGTTAATCCTAAAATTTATTTAGCATGGGGTAGTAATATATGTTAAGTACTAAATGTACTATGTGTTATTTGAATAAATATGTGATTATATGAGAATTATGTGTTGAATTCTTATTATGTTAAGAATTTGTATAGGAAAAGAGAATTAATGTAAGATTTTTATTTAAATCAGATCATACCGCCTAGGCGATGTAATCAAATCAAAAGAGAAGCGTTCGGTTGAATAATGAAGAATTCAAGTCGCCCAATGCAAAACTTTGCAAATATGATAGCCATAGCTATGGAAAATAGAGCTCCAGCTGCAAGAGGAAGAGCGAGAAATCAACCAGCTGAAAGATTGACACATTTCAAGGACTTTAAAGCTGTAGGACCGCCTTAATTCAAAGGGACCACGGATTCAATTGAAGCCCAAACTTGGGTAAAGGAGATGGACAAAGCATTCGTCATTGTGCGAGTGGCAGAAGAACAGAAGACGACCTTTGTAACATACTTAATGAAGGGAGAAGCTAATTATTGGTGGGAGACAAATCAGGCGAGAGCCGGTATAGCAGTAGTAACCTGGACAAGGTTTAAGGAATTATTTTTTGAAAATTATTTCTCAAAAAGTATGTAAGCAAGAATGGAAGTAAACTTTTTGGAATTGAAACAGGAGAATATGTCAGTTACAGAATACGCTGCCAAATTCAACGAACTAGAGAGATTTGCTCCGCATCAGGTGGACACTGAGGTACGAAAGGCGCAAAGGTTTGAGAATGGACTGAAGCCATCAATATATAGCAAGGTAGCTGTGTTGCAGATTAAGATATTTTCAGCCCCTGTTGGAAAAAGCAATCATCGTCGAACGAGGAAGTGAAGCTGTGTCAGGGTATCATCAAGAAAAGAAGAAGAAGACGAATGAAGGAGGTAGCAGTGGAGGAATTAATTCTAATAAGCATAAGTGGAAGGACAATTATGAATCCGGAGACAAGTCAGGAGTAAATAGAAAAAGAGGTGAGCCATGTGCAAGTTGCGGTAAAAAGCATCCGGGAATATGTTTGAAGGGGAAAGGAGTGTGTTTTAACTGTGGACAGGAGGGACACATCTCTCCAAATTGTCCATGTCCAAAGAAGATATCAGGTTGTTTTTCATGTGGATCGCTAGAACATCAAATTCGTAACTATCCAAAGAAGAATGTAGAAAGAGGAAGCAACAATAAAGGAAACAGTAGTGGAACACTGGTGATCAAAGGACCTGCTCAGCCGGGAAGACCGACAGCTCGTACATTCAACATAACGGCACAAGATGCAGTAGATGTTTAGGAGGTGGCAACATGTAACGATTTCGTTTAAAAATTAAAATTACGTGAGTAATCTTAGTTAAATATTGTTGTGAATGGTTTTCTTTTATAAATCCAAGTCACACGTTAGAATATAAGACACAAATTAATATTGTGTTGATAAAATGAATTGATGCTACAACTTTAAAAGATTGTAGAAAATAAGAAAACGGTGATTCCGAGGACAGAATCCTTTTAAGGAGGGGTGAATGTAATAACCCGGGATTTCGAATAATCCAAAATTTGCGAATAATTTTTTTATTTATTTAATATTGACATTGACTGTCAATATTGCACTGTGTATCTGTGATACGAGTTTCGAGTAGTGGTCAATTTGTGTATTAACTGAGAAATTAGAGTAGAGTTGTGCTTAACAGTTTTAGAAAACTGTAACCCTAATTTTTGGATAAGGATTTGGTAGAAAATGCAATTAAAATAATTTTATTGATGGATACGTGTTTGTACTGTGTTGATTTAATGACCAATGATTGATTAGATAGGGTTTAAACTTTGTAAACCCTAATAAGGGATTAGAAACCCTAATCTCAGATTTAGAAAACCAAATGTACAGTTAAAATCCCTAATTATACGCTGAGAAATCCTAATTTAAAATTCGAGAATCCTTTACCCTAATTAGGAAACTCTAATCCTAATTAGCGAGTATAATGTGTTTATTAAACACCAATATGATTAAGAAAACCTAATTTAATTAGAAAACCCTAATTTTAGTTTCAAATTTTAATTTTCTAAATTAAAACCCTAATTTAGAAAATCCTAGAAAGTTAGTGATTTAAAACCTAAGGGTTAGAACCTTAGGTTAAACCCCAAGGTTTGTGTAATTGTCAAGAATGTCATTAAATTTGGGGGAAGACCAAAATGCCCTTTTAAGTATATTTTATTATGTAACTTGTAAATTTTGCTAGCAACTTTAGTTGTTGAACCACTACATTGACTTTGTGACTTATTAAACTCTAGAAGATCAACCAACACATCAGATCTAGCATCATGTTAAGCAATATATATTAGATTGGAGAGAGAAAAAGTCATAAAAAACTTGTCATTTGCTATCAAGCTCTTCATAACTCATCTCTCTCTCAACCTCCAAATTCTTAAAGTTCCTCACCATATAATCATTTCTAGGTCACCTAATAACATATTGGAGATCTAAGATCAAAGATTTTTGTCGTAAAGGTATAAAACCCTACTTCATTTTGATCTTGTATGCTAAGAGAAATTTTGTGTTAAATTGTTTAATAATGTGTTTTATGATGTTTTATAGTGATCTATGTTGATATAACATAGATCCATAGCATCAAATTGATTTAAAAGTGCTAATTTTCAAAACTGCCCAAGATCAGTTAAGAGGTCTGACAATCAAATGTCAGTCGCTCTAGATATTTATGTGAGTATGATTTTTGTTGTTTTAAGTTTTGGATTTGTAGCCTGATATGTTGTCTTTAATATGGAAGTGGTATTATAGCCATTAAATGGCTAGATTTGAAGATATTCATGGTCAAAGATGGTTGACCGAGCAAGACCATGAACTTTTTGGGTAACCCAGAAAGTGTAAAATTGAGTCTGACAAGTTTTGTGACACTTTAATCTGTCAATGTTTATGTGTTATGTTAATGTTATGATAACCAACGTGTAGTCCGATATGTGGACTTGAGATATATACCTTTATATCTCCTAAATAACAAACATGTTGAAATTAATGGATGGTCAAACCTAGCTATTTGGTCACGGATACAGTTTCTGGAAAACCCAGAAATTGTATGAACAATTTTTCTGACAACCTTTTACCAAGCAATAAGTTGTGATTCTATTGTTTTTTAATTGATCTATTGATTTCTATGTGTTCTTTTGTTATGTGTAATACATCTTTGAACCATGAAATCAAAATTAGATGACAAGAGCATAGAATTAATCGAGTCTCAAAGTGACCCCTCGAAGCTGCCTAGGTTTCTGGGTTACCCAAAAAACCCAGGACCTGTCTGACGGTTAGTTTGGATGGCCAGAACTTCATGATTTGATATTATATTAACGAGTTGTTGATTGACAATTGTAGTGTTGTAAACCTACTACACGATCGATGCACAAGAAAGCCTAGAAACACAATGGACTAAGAATTAAGGTCCGTCAAACCATGCACCTTAAACATTGACTTTGCCAGTGTTCTTGAGCCATGAACACCTAAGACAACAGTCAAGCGTCGCTAAAGGCCTATAGCGACAGTTTTCAAAATATTTATTTTCTGATTTTTCCGAAAATTATTTAAAAATAGAAATAAATTATAAAAATTATTAAAAATGGTTTTAAAAATTATTTTAAATTATGAAAAATAATTTTTGACCAATTGGAATATTTTCTTTAATATTTATAATTAATTAAATATTAAAGATATTTAATTAGTGTATTGAATAAATTAGAGGAAAATGATTTAATAATATGAAAAATCATTTTAAATAAGAATAAAGTGTTAGAAAATATTTGGAATTATAAAATATAATTTTCAATATTTTTGGAGAATTTTCATTAATAAATTAATATTAATGATATTAGATTTATTTAATTATTATATTAAATAAAATAATTAAAATTACTTTTATTGATTTAAAATCAATTAAAAATGAGAAAAATGATTTTAAAATATTTTAAGTTATAATTAATGACTTTTAATATTTGGATAATAATTTCATTAACATTTAGATATTAATGGTGATGATTTAAAATGATTTTAATTATTTTAAAAATCATTTAAGTAGAATATTGATAATTTAAAAAATATTATAAGTTATTAAAATAACTTTAATATTTTGACAAGTATGTCATTAATATTTTAATATTATTAAATATTAATGATGATAAGATTATTTGATAATTAAATCATTTAAAAATGATTCCGATGTTTGAAGAATTATTATAAAGTATAATAATTGTCTATAAATTATTAAAAGCTTTCGAAAAATGTTTTAAAGGAGAATTGACTTATCTAATATAATGTTGAAGCTTAGAGACCAAGTGTAATTGACAATAACTGTATTAATTGTCGAATAGGGAGACCAGAACACCAAAAAAATAGACTGAAGTCCAAGTAGACTGAACTAGTTAGACTTGTTAAGTGTTTATATAGGTTATAAATACTGATGTGGCTATGTGGTAATGTGCCTAGGAGGAAGATTGACTGTAAATTACAGTGATTTGAGTTATGAAATATTGTACTAATTGTGAGACTGACATGATTGATTATAGGTCTTACGAACGCAGTTAATTATATTGTGTAGCAGTAATCAACGTGAAAGGCAAGTTTCCTAACTCAACTTGAGGTACTATTTTTCAAGCATGGTAGTGAATAATTATTGATAGTTATTCATATCTATAATGATTGTTGTAATTCGTACGTAGTGAAATTGAATAATGTTCTATTACTTGAACTAATTATAAATCATGTCTCATTACTAATTGTTTAAGTAGACTAATATTTGTTAAAGCATGAAATGTTCTATTCATTATGGTGAATTGTTATTGGAAGATCTATGCCATTGATTTCGGCTAGATTAGTATTGTTACTAATTATTGAAATCATAGTATTTCTTTGAAAGTAATCCAAACCATATTGTTGTGGTATGGACTCGTGAAGTAAGACTGAGATGAACAAATTTTAATGTCGTAAATCGACATATGCGCTATTATTGAGTATTATGCATACTATAGGGTACAAAGGAGTTAGCCACTCCATGTACTTACAGACGAGTATAGTTTAGTTTTTATAACTAATTTATATTCTTGTGGTAATTTAGTTTTAATAACTAAATGATTCCTCTATTAGTTCATGATCCTCTATGATCACTCAACATGAAATCTGGTTATATCCCACTTTATTGAAGATCATTGCAGTATTGTTAATTCCTTTTATTCAATTGAATATTATTGAATCTTTGAAAGAATTATACTCTTTTATATCGGATATGTTATTCATTATGAAATAGTAGAAATTTTTATTATTGAGATTGAATTATTATTCTGCTATCTCGAAATCGTTTGATTGTTGCTAAAGTTCTATACAAGCTAGACTCTTTTATTCATGATATATATATCATTTATTGTATATCTTAATTTGCGGGGCAAACTTGTTGCTCACCCTTGCTAAATAAAATATTTCAAATTTAGGAATGATGAGGACAAGGCCAAGGTAACAAAGGCAAAAGGCATAGTCTTGGGAGTAGTTTTATGTTAAGCATATTGTTGGTTGATTTCACAATCAAAGCAAACGTGCAAGTATACACGGTCAACAAGTAATAGAGTGATAAAGTAGAGTGTCGATCCCACAGAGAATTCTAATTAATAAATTCCAACTACTAGCACTATATCAATTCAATTTTATTTAAACAACCAATAATTGTGATTTTTTGAATTAAGAAAATTAAATTAAGCAATTAAAAGAAATTAATCTAAAAGAAAGCAAATAAACCAAACTAAGATTTGGTTGAATTCAGATAAATAAGGATTAAGACTCCAATATCCCCAATTATGAACTATAAATCAATTATCTAATTATCCCAATTACTATGTCTACTGAATTGTTAACGGGAATTTTCAAGTGCCAAAAGTCCTTTTCCAAGTGATCAATTGCCTTCTATTTAATCCAGATTAATCTTGCTATATTCCTATGCAAAACAATTGAATTAAACTCTTTTCAATCCTAATTCCTTATGTGTTACATACCAAAATGTGATATTTCCATTCTATTCACAAACCTAATTATTCATTGTGCAAATAACTAAGTCACATGTCATCATGCCCAGTTCTAACCCTAGAATTCCTCTTTCAATTCCTTCTAGAATAACAAGGTAATTATTGGCCAGATAATTAATCAATAAATGCAAGGCAAGATGATCAATTCACTTCAATATAAATAATTGGAATAAATCAAATAATTAATTCGTAATCATAAAAGGTTCAATTGGAATCTTAATTAAAGAAATTAGTTCATAACGAAAATTAAAACCAGCAATATTTGAAAAATCATCCTTAATGAATTACACAAATTGAAAGAATAAAGAAGAAGAGAAAAAAACTCCAAGTATATTCTGCAAAATTCTCCTCTTGAATCGTTGATCAGCCTCCAATTGTGTAGAAAAAAATCCCCTACTTCCATAGAAATAATCCTTATATACATCTTAATTTGTCCCATAATCCTTTTCCAAATCAACCTCTCCAATAGCCTCTAATAATCAAGTCAACCGGATGGTCAACGTCAAAAACCTCGGTCAACCGATTTTACCAATAGGGTCTTTGGGATTAAGATCGCTAGAGCGCCCATACCATTGGGATGCAGAAAGTGACTATTTAACCCCTTTTCAGCTCAAATTCTCCCAAGTGTTTTACAACACCCAAATCTGCAATATAACAACTAAACAAAGTAAAAATAAATCTAAATACTTTGATAATACAATAAATTAAACCCAAATATATCCAATTCATGGGTATATTACCCAATCATCAAATACCCCTAAATCAAATCATTGCTTGTCCTCAAGCAACAAAACACTAAACAACAAGAAATACTAAATATCATGTAAATGCAAACTATCTAAGTATTCTTAATTCCAGGAATCGAATAACACACATATAATCATAAGCCTCAGAAAAATCACATAAACATGCTAATACATCATGTGTAGGCAGGTCAATAATATCCCAACAATCAATGAATCTAAATCTGTTAATACTGATACCGTGAGTGTGTGTTCAACAACCATGCTAACCAATGAAAAGCAAAATATGAAAGATAATAAATTTCTTAGTAGGCATCATATAGTTTAAACTCGAGAACTCATCAAATAAACTTGAGGAACCACACCACGTTGAGCTGCGGAGGAAGGACCATAAGTAGGTAGAGCCTGAGGTGGTGGAGCTTGAGAAGCTTCAACTTGGGGAATTATGAAACCCAATCCTCTAGGGTGGTTTGCTCCACCTGTCCATACTTTATATCTGCTGATCAAGTTGTGGTCCAAAACGGGCATTGGCGTTTGAATCATCTCATCTGATTTTCATTTGACCCCAAACTTAGCACACAAAACGTAGATAAGAGACGGATGAGGTAAGCCTCCTGTGGTCCCTCCTCGTGATGCTCGGAGGATGGATTGCTGGATAAGGTGGCCTACATCAATTTTCAAGCCTTGAATTATCAAATATAGCAAAACAACCTTCTCTTTGGTGAGATGGCTCACATGTGTGCATGTCATGAGTTTAGCGCATATGAAGGCATACCATGCCTTCCCATATAGACTAAGGTTAGATAGTGGAAAGGTCATGCTGCCCTATTCATGCAATGTCCATGTGGTGCCCGGTTGACAAAGTTCGCGAATTATCTTTTCATGATGTAATAACCGTGAATTTTAAGTCACCATGTATGTATGTACATTTTTTTTACTTCGTGTTATATATGGATACATACATTTATGGATTTCATTAAAAATGAAAGCCTTGTGACCTAATTATACATTAGGTAAGGATATTAAATAACCTAAGGGTTATGGTAACACGAAAAATTTAGTATTTTATATGTATACTAACTTAAGTGGGTAAACTTAGTATTTCAAGTGACTAATAATTTTAAACCTAATTCTTGTAAATCTAATTAGGTTATGAGATAAAATCATATGTATAAGTAATTAAACTTCATATGATTGGAGATGAAAGCCCTAAATTATCAAATTGGGTAACATTATTAAAATTGTTGGACTATGTTTTTATCTAGTCCAAATCAATTAAAAGAAAAGCCCAAGGAAAATAAAATGTAATCCAATACTTAGCCCACTTGATTGGGGGTATTCTAGACATTTGATTAATCAAAATTGGGCATTTAAAATAAAAGCTAAATGGTGGATATTATGAGGATCCTAAGTGGATTAATTAATCTAGCTTGTCCATTAGTAGACATGATTAAACATAAGGACAATGTTGTAAGGCTCCCATTGGTTGCCACTCCATTATGCACATTTAATCATGTTTAACCTAAGGTAAGTAATAATACAAAGTGTTTTACCTAATGGGCAACAAAATGATTGTGGGAGAATTAATAATGAATTGCCCATTACATTTTGAATGCACATCTCATTCTTCCAACACTTCATTCAGATTCCAACATTTCATTTTATCTCCATCTTCTTCATCTTCTTCTTCTATCTCTTGCTCCCAAGCTAGCCAACTTCAAAGAGAGAAAAGAAAGAGAGAATTTCATCCATAGAAAGAAAAAAAAATATAGGAGTGCTAGTTGTTTATGCCCCTAAGTTTATTAGTTACTTTGGAAAATCAAGGAAGGTAGCCACTAAGTCAAGGTATAATGTACCTTCATCTTCTTCTCTTACCTTGTTTTGATAGCTTGAGTTTTGATGGGGTTATGTACAACTACTCAAGATACACTAGTTATACATACCATCATGCATGGAACTAAGTATCTTGAGTGTTGGATCTAAGGCTTAGAGGAAGAAAATGAGCATATGTTCTCCAAGGGTAAAAACTCTTGTTTTTCTTCCACTAAATCTTGTGTAACTCAAGTTCTACAACTTGGAATTATGATCCGTCGAGAGGGGGTGCTAGATACATGAGTTATCTAGTAAACCCAAGTGGTAGATCACAAATCTAGTAAGTTTTGAAACCTTTAAGATTATTTTTCCCAAAACAGTCCACTTTATATGCTAAAGCTTTGAAACTCTAAATCAGCTACTGACTTGTTTTTCATGAGGCTGTTTCGGTCAGTTCCTTGTCTTGTAAAAATCTGGAAAAATATTACAGAGGTACTTTATGAAGTTATCTACGCGTAGGAAAAAGAACGGACACGTTTCGAGTTATATAATGTGCGTAATGACTATTTCCGTAAAGGACTCCATAAATATTATCCTACGAATATCTCACTGTGTATACACTGGAAAATTCCAAAATGTTTACAGTAGCTTCATATATGTTAAGAGAGCATACCCTGAAAATTTCAGATTTGTCTGAGTAAAACTCAATTTATGAAAAATAGAGCAAGATCCGAGTGTTTTGGACACTCTAAAAATATTAAATCATTTTCTAAAATTCTAGAAAAATTAGAGGATCATTGTTGGTTCATATTCTGTTAAAATCCAGAAGCTGAGAATTTTTGGAATCAGTTTGCTATTTTTCCTAAAAATGATTAGGTTATGAATAAAAGGAAATAAATAGTTAAATGATGCCTTTAAGGAGAAAAATATGATTTTTATGCTTGAATGCTCATAATATATTATATCATGACTATCTTAGGGCATTTTGGTAATTTATAACAATAAATATTACTTATGACCTTTTATGGATATTAAATAAGAGGTTATTAAAGGATGAACAATTAGAATAAATTGTTTATTAATTTAATAAATCATTGGAATATTATTATAATACTAATAATATTATAATATGATGTTGTTATGTAAATAAAAATATTAGATTAGAGTATTATTATTAAATAATAATATTCGAGATTAAATAAAATATTATTAAATGATTAATAATATTAGTAAGTGAATAAAATATTATTAAATGATTAATAATATTAGTAAAGGGATAAAATATTATTAAATGATTAATAATATTAGTAAGTGAATAAAATGTTGGTAATGATTTAAAGTATTATTAGTGAACCAATAATACTAGAAGGTGAATTAATATTATCTAAGTTAATAATATTATGTGAATTAAAGGTAGTCGTTAATTAATAATAACACTATCTAGGCATGATAATGTTTATAAGAACTTATTGTGATGTATGATATCTATGTGATTACATAATCGATGTTATGCATTGAATAATTGAAAGACTAATTATAGGTCTCTCAAAGGAAGATAATTTAACTACATAGTGGATAGAAATTTATTTCAGAGTCAGAACTCTACGATCGAGGCAAGTTTCCTAACTCAACTTGAGTTATTATTTTCAAAGCATATTAGTGAATAATTATTGATGATTATTCACGTCTTTATTGATTATTGAAATTAGCACTTTGTGCAATTGAATTCGCTTCACCGCCATTGAACCGTGAATTAAATTAAAGTTCTTCATTTATGAACTGTTTATGGATAGATCTATGCTAATTGTATCTACTAGATCAAGCATGTCTAAATTTGTTAAATCAAATGGATTTTAAATAAGCATTCTTATTAATTGATATGGTAAGAACTCTTGGTCGAGAAATGAACAAATTTGATTAAGGCATGATATCAATGTTTGATTATTAAGTGTTTATGCATAAATCACGGGGTATGAAAGGTACGATCCCTTGAATACCAAATTTTTTAAAAGGTCCGATTTAAATCATCGAGCACCTTGGCAAATGTTTATGGTTATTCAAAACCACTCGATTCATGTTATTCAATTATCGAATATTCAATTGTTGATTATTAATTCATGTTCCTTCACAATCTTATATTATTGTTGAACATTGAAGGCAATATTTCTTTCTAAGTCATGATATATATCCTTTGTCTTTATAAACTTGTGAAGAAAATTAGTTGCTTACTCTTGCTATATCATGACCTCTATTTTCAGTTAAGCCCGAAGGATCTAATGCGAAGGACAAGGGCAAGGGCAAGATCCAGGAGTAATTTTAGAATGAATGTTAAATTAGTTATTATCTAATGGAATTTCTTGAGTAAACTATTTGTATTATAAATGGTGTATTTAAAGTTAAGGTTAGAGAGACCTTGGGACCATGTTTTGAGACTTTTGTATAATGAACAATGTATGTTTATTATTTCGAAATAGTTATAGAATGCTTATGATGATGATAGGATCGTGAGCACTGAATCTGAGGTTAGAGAACCTGGATTTGGGGGCGTCACACATAGTCCGGTCCGTCACTTACAAGACTTGCATACTTATCGTGCAGTCCCTCCAGTGGTAGTTGATAGCACCCGTTTATGTCCTCGTCGCCAATTTCAATAGTTTTTCCCCTCACAAACACCCCATAGTGGAAATGCTCGGGCATGTTGGCGTAGAACTCTTTAACTACTACAATGACTATTGGGTCTGGTTGTTCGGTGTGGGTGAACCAATTCCGCTCAGCTATCATTACTGCCATTTCTCCATCCTTTGAATGATTAGGTCTCACACCGCGTTCGGGGACCAACGAGCAAGTAGCCATGCAGTTGTAGCGTTCTTGAGACGCGACACTGACAAAACGGCGGCTGTCAAATTTTGGAGGTGGAGTCGAAGCGGTCCCTCAACCTTCGCCACGTTAACGCTTGCAAGCCATATACAAAATTCTGCACGTAAAGATATACACATGTATTAGAATTGGGCATAACTTGGATATGTATACATAGACCCTGACACACCCCCCAAACTTCAAGTTATATGCACGTGGAGTACACGGTTGCGGGTGTGTCACAATACATTGAACTGATCAGATACAGTTAGCATGCAAATGGTGCAGTATTCAAGGAGGCACACTATGTAGAAGCTTATTATGGCCAATAATCGCAATATTCTATTACATGCAACTATATAGGCTAAACTTTTGAGAATTTTCAATCATGTATATGCAAGTCCGATTAAAATATTAGTCCCATCCCCATACTAATGATATTTCCGTGGTCCGCTTCGGTATTGGGATGGTTAGAAGGCCGATTGTAATCAATGTGTGTCTATGGTTATGTGTGTGAACATTGGGTTTATTAAAACATGAAACACTTTGTGGGCAGTTCATACTTTGCTTTGAACACTTCCAATTGTCTAGTAATTTACATCCCTACATTCAATCCCCTTATATGCATGCAATCCCAATCAAACGTTATGGATAGACATGCACTAAGGGATAATCAAAATTAGAGTAATGAGAATTGGCACTATAGATGTAGGAGAATGAAAGTCCAGACAAATTGGGAATTATCATTCGCACAATTACAAAGTTTGATTCCACATTAATCTAACTATAATTCAGTGCATACCTTTGAAGATGAACGAGAGATGAAAATTATGGAGCACCGTGATCAAATTATGGAACGAGATGTGAAATTATGTTTCGAATTATGCAGATATCACTATGTACTTTTCAGTCACAAAGAGAGAGAATTAGAGACGTGTGAGATATAAGGAGAGGAAAGTTGAAAAGATTATAAGTGTAACTGTTCATCCCTTTAAGGTTATGTAGAGTTCCGATTTAAACCGCAGCACGGGCTACTGGGCTTCATGTCATTTAGAGTGTCTGGTATACTGGTATGTAGAGTCTGGGCCGAGCTTAAGCGTCGGGGCGCTGGGAAATATGCGTGATAGAGCTCCGGGGCGATGTGTCTTTATTAGAAGCATCGAAGCCAAAGACAAGGGCGTCAGTGATCCTTTATTTTTCTTAAGGCCGGCGCCGTCTCGCCTATGGACTCTGACTTGCAACGCCGGGCCTCTTGGTGTGATGTTTTTTTTAGCGCGGGGGCGCTTCTCACTGATGTTATGAACATTTCCTATTAGTACAATCCTATAACACATGTAACAAAAATAAAAATAAAATATTATTCTACTTAATTCTAAACAAAATAAAATAAAATAAAATGAAATAAGAAAAACAAAGTAAAGCGACATAAAATGAACTAAAAATTCCTGGGGTTGCCTCCCCAAAGCGCTTGGTTTATAGTCTTCAGCCTGATGGTGCTGTGTTGTTCAATTGTCCATCGTTCGTAGAGGTACATGGTCAGAGATTGTCGATCAATGGGTCCACTCCAAAGAGTGTTTAAGTCGTTGACCATTAACCTTGAATGTGCATTTTGAATTTGGTTCCTCGACTTCGATATTACCGTGTGCTACAACAGATACAACTTTGAAAGGTCCCGACCAACGAGATTTCAATTTGCTAGGGAATAAACGCAATCGAACCCTCGAAGAGCATAGAATTAATTGAGTCTCAAAGTGAACCCTCGAAGCTGCCTGGGTTTCTGGGTTACCCAGAAAATCCAGGACCTGTCTGACGGTCAAACCATGCACCTTGAACATTGACTTTGTCAGTGTTCTTGAGCCAAGAACACCTAAGACAACAGTCAAGCGTCGCTAAAGGCCTATAGCGACGACTTTCAATATATTTATTTTCTGATTTTCTGAAAATTATTTAAAAATAGAAATAAATTATAAAAATTATTAAAAATAGTTTTAAAAATTATTTTAAATTATAAAAAATAATTTTTGACCAATTAGAATATTTTTTTTAATATTTATAATTATTTAAATATTAAAGATATTTAATTTATTTAATTAGTGTATTAAATAAATTAGAGGAAAACAATTTAATAATATAAAAATCATTTTAAATAAGAATAAAGTGTTAGAAAATATTTGAATTATAAAATATAATTTTCAATATTTTTGGAGAATTTTCATTAATAAATTAATATTAATGATATTAGATTTATTTAATTATTATATTAAATAAATAAATTAAAAATGATTTTTATTATTTTAAAAATCATTTAAAATGAGAAAAATGATTTAAAAATATTTTAAGTTATAATTAATGACTTTTAATATTTGGATAATAATTTTATTAACATTTAGATATTAATGGCGATGATTTAAAAATTATTTTAATTATTTTAAAATCATTTAAGTTGAATATTGATAATTTAAAAATATTATAGGTTATTAAAATAACTTTAATATTTTGACAAGTATGCATTAATATTTTAATATTATTAAATATTAATGATGATAAGATTATTCGATTATTAAATCATTTAAAAATGATTCTGATGGTTGAAGAATTATTATAAAGTATAATAATTGTCTATAAATTATTAAAAGCTTCCGAAAAATGTTATAAAGGAGAATTGACTTATCTAATATAATATTGAAGCTTAGAGACCAAGTGTAATTGACAATAACTGTGTTAATTGTTGAATAAGGAGACCAGAACACCAAAAAATAGACCGAAGGTCAACTAGACTGAACTAGTTAGACTTGTTAAGTGTTTATATAGGTTATAAATACTGATGTGGCTATGTGGTAATGTGCCTATGAGGATGATTGACTGTAAATTACAGTGATTTGTGTTATGAAATATTGTACTAATTGTGAGACCGACATTATTGATTATAGGTCTTACGAACATAGTTAATTATATTGTGTAGCAGTAATCAACGCAAAAGGCAAGTTTCCTAACTCAACTTGAGTTACTATTTTTCAAGCATGGTAGTGAATAATTATTGATAATTATTCACATCTATAATGATTGTTATAATTCATACGTAGTGAAATTGAATAATGTTCTATTACTTGAAATAATTATAAATCATGTCTCAGCTAATTGTTTAGGCGAGACTAATATTTGTTAAAGCATGAAATGTTCTATTCATTATGAACTGAATTGTTATTGGAAGATCTATGCCATTGATTTCGGCTAGATTAGTATTGTTACTAATAATTAAAATCATAGTATTTCGTTGAAAGTAATCCAAACCATATTGTTGTGGTACGGACTCGTGAAGTAAGACTGAGATGAACAAATTTTAATGTCATAAATTGACCTATGCGTTATTATTGAGTATTATGCATAATATAGGGTACAAAGGAGTTGGCCACTCCAGGTACTTGCAGAAGAGTATAGTTGAGTTTTTATAACTAATTTATATTCTTGTGGTAATTTAGTTTTAATAACTAAAATGATTCTTCTATTAGTTCATGATCCTCTCGTGACACTCAAAGATGAAACTGGGTATATCCCACTTTATTGAAGATCGTTGCAGTATTATTAATTCCTTTTATTCAATTGAATATTATTGAATCTTTGAAAGAATTATACTCTTTTATATCGGATATGTTATTCAGTATGAAATAGTAGAAAGTTTTATTATTGAGATTGAATTATTATTCCACTATCTCGAAATCGTTTGATTGTTGCTGAACTTCTATACAAGCTAAACTCTTCTATTTATGATATATATATCATTTATTGTATATCTTAACTTGCGGGGCAAACTTGTTGCTCACCCTTGCTAAATAAAATATTTCAACTAGGAACGATGAGGCCAGCGAGGCTAAGCAAAACAAAGTTAAAGGCATAGTGCTGGAGTAGTTTTATGTTAAACATATTTACTATGTTGTTTTGTAAATCCTTTTTGTATATCTAAAGGGTAAATTTGTAATGTTAAGGTTAGATGACCTGGGATAATGTTTTTAACCTATTAATTAACGTTATATAAGTTTATATTCAACAATGAATGGGTAGTTAGATGTTATTATATTGTGGATCATGGGCACCAAACTCGAAGGTCAGGTAACCCGGATTTGGGGGCATCACAGTTGTAATTCTTAAGATTATTAACATCTTTAATGATGTTACTGTAGGTGTATTAAGTATATAATTCACCATTAATCAACTATTATACTTTTTATAATCAAAAACTTTCTTTACTAGCTACCTTTTAGTGTTTGGCCAAGTGCCGACTTTTCTTATATAACTCTCCCATGTCATGCATGAGTCTCCAAAGCAGGTGTTTTATCCGGACCAAAGGCTGCGATGCCACTTTTAGTACAAATGGCCTCGCTGCGGCGCCATTCTCCAGTAGGTTATGGGCACGACTCGGCGCTGTGGCGCCACCTTTCAAGCCTTGGCTGGCGCTGCGGTGCCAACTCTGTGCACCAGATAGCTTTGATAATTTTCTTACTTAGTGAGATTCCCAGAATCATAAATTGTTCATTTTAAGTCCGAATTGGCTCGTTCAAAAGCCATTAGCTCACAAATCACATGAACTAAGTGTTCATATAAGAATTTTATATTTTCAAATCCGTTCACATAGAATTCACCTTTTAAGTCTATTATTACGAAAACGATAAACGTTCGTGAACGTTCATAGCTCGTTTCTTCGTTCTAAGTCAGAATTTGACAATTTTCGAGTCCACAACTCTAAAATGCAAACTTAGACTATTCTCCATCGAAAACCAATGTTTTTGAGTTCAATGTTAACTTTTGACTTCCATTCTGAGAATTTCACGATTTCGACGATTATCGTTTAATCTTGTAAATTTCGTCATAACTTCGTTACTTAAGATTTTTACACCATTCCAAATGGATTCATTCCATTATCACAACATAAACTATCTAAGTCTACAAATGATTGTTTTAAACTTGTCCATCAATAACAATATTATAATTCTTCAATGTCTTTCAATGGTTTATAACTTTTATACTTATAAGTCTCTTTCAACATGGTTTATTAAAGTTTACTTCCATTAATAACCATCCTTATACTCCTTATGAAGCATACACCACCAATACTCACTTCTCTATAAAAACAATGATGAAGAGATGGAGATTAATGGTTTAGAATTCTTACCCTTGATGATCAAGCTTTCTATTTTCTTCTTCTTGAGTTAGGAAAATCTAGCTCTTACTTCTCTCAATATATAAGCTCTAAGTTTGTTGGTGGAAAATGAATAAGGCATATGACCAACAAAGCTCCTCTATTTATAGGATTGGCAAGGTTAGGGTAGAATTGTTATTTAAGCCCTTCCACCTTCTTTCTCCACCTCCTTTCTCCACCTCCTTACTATTCCATCCTTGGTCACCAAGTAAAACAACTTTACTTGGTCACCAAGATGATTTCCATGTGATCCATAGGGCCCACATGGGTTTCCCCATGAGTTTTTTCTTACCCGCTTACCCGTCGGTTCGATCCACAGATCCGGTTCTTAGTTTGGGCTTAAGTTTTAATAACTTTTACTTAACCTTTGGGCTTGCATTATCAAACATTGGGCTTTAACATTATTTCCTTTGGACTTGTATAATTCCTACACAAATCCTATAAATCCAATACCGTTGGCTTAATACTTATAATGTATTGTCTACATATTCTTCTCGTATGATAATTCGTATACTCATTCATCATATACGATATACCATCATTCATACATACTCGTATAATACCTCATATCATACTGGTATTCATTACCTCGTACAATACTTACGTATCATACGATCATCATTTATTCATTAACGCTTTACTTTCCCTAACATTCTCGATCTTAGTACGCAGGCGAAAAACTATGTTTCTCATACTTTAATTATTATTACATAATCCATCTTTCCATATTATTCTATCATTACTTATTTCTCGAAAGTTCAAAAATAATTCCCGAGCAGATATTGATGAATAGTGTTTTCGAAAAATTTCTCAGAAAATTTTTATTTTCGTCTTGGAAATTCAAACATTTTAATTCTACCACGTAGCCAAAATACTACGATATTCCAACATGTTTAGGTTATAGTGTAACAATCCGGAAATTCAAATTTTACTATTAAATATTTATTGAATTATATAAATATTTATTTGATGTGTTTATTATTGAAATTGATGAAATAAATTTTTTATTAATGTGGTTATTATTATTAAATATTTATGGATTAAATTTATTAGATAATATTTTAAATTAAATTAATTTATAATTTAGAGAGTTGTAATATAACATGAGATGTTATATTGTTGTTTTAATTTAATAATTTAAAGTGGTATGTTAAATTATTATGTAAAGTTATAATGAGATTATAATTATGTGATATTTGTTTAAGTGAAATATTTATTTAAAATATAGTATGTGTAATTAATTTATTTGACTAATGTTGGATATGGAAATCTTTATTAAAATAAAATTAAAGTAGTTTAATTTAGTTTTGACCAAACAAGGCTTAAATATATTAAGTCTTTATTTTAAAGACTTTTTGCCAAACAAAGCCTTATGGCTTTTGAATTTTTAAAATTTTGAATTTTAATTATTATAATAATATAAATTAAATAATAAATATAATATATTTATAACCTAAGCGTTATATCTATAACTGATATTCTAATAACTAGACATATTAAGGTTATTAGTTTTTTATCTATACGCTTAAGTGTGTATTAGTTTTACGTGAATTGTCTTTTGGCCTAAGAAGAAAAGCTGCAGAGAACTTGAGAGTGGATTGAGAGAGAGATTGTGAGAATTGTCAAGCAACTTCAGTGTTTAGCAAGAATTAACAAACCAATTGAAGGTATTTTCTTTAACCTTAATATTATGTATGTATATATGTTTATATATGGGTTTTTACGGCATAAAATCTCATGCTCTGTGAATTCAATTTGTTGAATTATTGATATATATATAACTGGTAATTGTGATTATATGTGTTGGTTATGTTTGAGTTTGTTTGTAAACAAGAATTCGTATGCTAATTACAGTTAAAAGGAAGAAAATAATATCCGTGAATATTTTTTCATATGGTTCATGCAAAGTACCAATTTTGATGATCAATTCATATTTAAACTGTAAATTGAAGCTTGTTTATGCTAGTTCATTAAGAAACGAAGATAACGTAGTTTGAACGAAGTGATTCGGTGTATAATTGAAATCACAGTGTTGATTTTTGTAGAGGATGTCGAAAAAATTGAGTTTTTTTTATGAAAATGAGAAATTTGAGAAATTAAACTAGTATAATTGTTGTTAAATTGTTATATATTGATATATATGTGAGGAAACATGTTTGTAATAGTTTTATATCATTTGTTTGTGTTAATTTCACTGTTTGGTGGGTGAAATTTAAGCTAAAATTACTGCCACGGTGCCAAGTAAGGCAAAAATAAATACTGGCATTGCCAAATTCTGAACTTGTGTATGGCGCAGCTACGCTATACCATGTTCTGAGATGGTGAGTTCTGCTACTGCTGCAAACTTGAGATATCAACATAACTTGGTCTAAGGTTATGTTAATGTGTCAAATGTGTACCGACAAGGTTAAAACAACATAATGTTATGTGGTTAGTGATTCTAAAGTTATAAGAAGTTAGTAAACTATAAAAATGACATGTTGTGATTTATTGAGAACGAGGATTAGTAAATAAGTATTATGAAGGTTAACACTTGAAATTTCTGATATTTATATAGTAGCATAAGACTTGTACTAAATTAACAAGTTTAGATATAAATGGGTGTTACTTTTGAAGTGGATGTTAGCATGTCTAATAGATATTGTGTTTGCACTAAATGTGTAGGATATTAAAGTACGTGAGTTGTAATTATATAGCTTACACAAGAGGCAAGTTTCCTAACCTTTGCTACTTTATTATTCAGCAAGGTTACTTTTCACTATCATGTTGTACTTATGCATGTTCACTATCTCTAATCTCTTGTTGAGCAATTTATTGTTATGCAAGTTCTCTAACCCTCATTTATTGTTGAGCAAGTTAATGAATCTTTATTTCTTTATTCCAACTGAGATTACTTTTGTTATTCAAAGTCTGTAGTTTTGTTGTAAGAAATGTGTTTATTCAGCTACTAATAATTGTTGTTTGATCTTTATTTTTCAATATCATTGTACTATCTTACATTATTGTACCGAAATCTAAATTACCCTTGAAGTCAACCCAAACCAAACTTCCTTTTGTTTGTTTAGGTATTCACACACCTTTGAAAACATGTTGTCGATGATAACATTTGTTCAATTTAGAAATTGTTAATACTCTAACTCTTATTGACTCATCGATATACCTTATTCATGAAGATATTGTAATAAAACCCTTTAATAGTTATTGGTTCCTATCTGATTCAACCAGTACTTGGTTGATGAGCGTTCTAAAAATCTAAACTTCCTTTGAAGTTAATTCCCAACCAAACTTGCTTTGGTTTGGAACCTGATAATCTAAGTTGAGATGAACAACCCTATATCAGGGGATTATTTTAGAGCTACGCAATAGCGTTAAAATGTTTGCGCAATACATAGTACAAAGGGCTGATCACCTGGAGTATGGGATGATGGTCCATATAGTCGTTTAGACTGTTAAAGGTTATAGTAGAAACACCTGTGAACCTAGGACATGGATGATGATTATAGTCTTTTAGACTTTAAAGGTTAAAGTAGAAATACTTGAAAATCTAGAGTATAGTTCGTGGTCTTGAGACCTTTAGTGTATTCTTTGATGTTGAAATCTATTGTTAACTTAATGTTCATTATTCTTTTGAACTCATAGCTGTTGAATTAAAGTCTATTGTTCCGGTAAGAATACTTTACCATTGAAAGCTTAGTGAATTGTTATTCATATAACGTTATTGTATATTCTTCTTGTGAGCAATTGTTTGCTCACTCTTGCACAAAACCATGCAGATGAAGTTAAGAAGTTTGAAGAGCTTTCTTCAAGGAAGGGCAAGGACAAAGTGATCGATTAAACAACATTTAGTTTACCTTTTATTTATGAAGCTTATGTAATGGATTTAGTTATGATCATGTTTTAATTTTCCGCTGATGATTGTAATAAAGGTTAGATAACCTAGGATTTATTTTAGATTATGTAACCCTTTAATGGGAGATTGATTGTTTAAACTTTTGAGTTTAAATTATATCCTTTGTTTATGGGTAGTCAGTTATGATTTAATTGGACAGTGAACACCAAATCTGTGGGATTGAGGTGCCCGGATTTGGGGTTGTCAAAAGTTGGTATCAAAGCTTTAGGTTATGAACCTTAGGTGGGGAAACCTTAGGTTATAACCTTATAGGGGATCGAAAACATAGAGGTTATAAACTCTTATCGAGATCTAAGGAATGAATTGAGGGAAATTCATTAAAGATAAAATGATAAAAGACTTTATTTGATTATGGGTCAATGACTTATGTGCTCGTGAGTACTTAGGAGTAGCGAGTATTATACATACCCGTTGATTTTTGTTGTAGACCTTGGGTATAGGATTGAGTTTGTTGATCTGCACAACTTGCAGATGTAGAGCGGATATTAGCTCAGTCAAAATATTAAAGAGGATAGTTATTAGCTAGGAATGAGATTGCACAGGAGTAACTAGGGAAAGAAGTCAATAAAGCGGGCGAGAGCTGAAGACGCATGGGTGAAGGCTTCTAAACGGAATGATCATGTTGAAGACAAGTTGAAGAAGGCCAAGCGAATGATGTAACTTAGAATTTAATCTTCCACTCTCCTAATGATTCGTATCGTGGAGCAAGAGTGCAATGAAGTTGTACAACGTGGAATGTTCTTGTAGATTGCAAGAAAAATAATAAGATTACATATAAATCACGATGAAAATTAATATGATATAAATCTTGACTTTTGAAATAAGTAGTGGGATATGATGAAGTAATCATGGAATTTAATTATTAAAGGATAAATAATATAAATAGCAGTGAGGCTATTTTGTTATGTGTTGTATAATGAATGAATAAATACATCATTGTTTATTAAGATATATTATGTGTTTTCTATAAGTGGTTGAGATAAGTTTGAAATTTTAATGTGTGGATGAACGATGATCTAATAGTTCATGTTTTAAATAGTAATATGCCGCCTAGAAGAAGACAACAACGTCAGCAGAGCTCCGAGGAATATGCATACAATAGGGAAGCTAACGCAAATCCAGTGCCACAATTGGTGAATTTTCTGGTGGGAGCACTGGCAAATCAACTGAATTTCTGGCTATACAATCAAATCTTGATGTTCCAACCAAATTCATTTATAGCAGGGTTGGAGAGAACGGTTGATGTAGACGGGGAAGGTAATACGTTGACATACAACCAAGAGCAGAGGGGAAGGAAGAGTGAAGATGATAAGGTGGATGATAGTCATACCGGTAATGCTCAGAAAAGAAAGTGGAACAGTGGTATTGACGCTAAAGATCATCAAGTGAATGATAAGAAGAAAGTGGTGGCGTGTAACAACTGCGAAAAGAAACGTGTAGGTGTTTGTTTGAAGGGAAAAAGGGTGTGCTTTAATTGTGGTTTGAAGGTCCACATTGCACCAAAATGTTCAAGAACGAGGAAGGGAGCCTGCTTCACGTGTGGATCAAAGGAGCACTTAGCTCAAGGGTGCCCAAAGAAAGTGGCAGGGAAAGAAAGTGGAAGCAAGAGGGGAAGTGGTAAGCTGGTTATTGTAGAGTCAGTTACACCGAGTCGACCAACCGAACAATCATCCAACATGACGATCCAGGACGTAATGCAAGGTATGGTTCTGATCAGGTATCTATACAACTGTATGTTATTTAATTTAAATGCCACTTGTTAGTTTATGCCTGGGGAATTCGTTTAGAAACTAGATTCGTTTCGGGAAGAGTTATACTTTTCCCTAAATATAGAAAGTGTGAATAATGACTCCTTTTAAGTTGATGTGTAGAATTTTCGTATTGGTATAAAAGGCCACGTGATGTCAATGGATTTATTTCCAATTTGATTTGTGAAACTCTGAGGTTGTTAAACCATGTGGTTATAGGTCACTGTCAAAGAAAGCGCATAAACCTTAAGACTCTGTGGAAGTCAAAGGTAGTATTTTGTTCTTTTAGTTGAAAGACGTCTGTACGGTGAAGTTATTTATCGATGTTGTGAATCAAGAAGTTATTAAGAAAATATTGTGTGGGATACACGAAATTCAAGATAACCACTTCGTTAGCTAACTTAACGAGAAAATCGGTGGAATTTATATGGGCAGGAAGTTATAGATTGAATTTTCACGAATTGAAGAAGAATTTAGTATGTCACCGGTGATGTCTCTACAAGATAATACAAGAACTTTGAGTTGTATAGCGACGCATCATATAATATATGAGGCTGTGTGTTTAGGCGGAACGACTGGGTCATTTCATATGCATCGCGTTAGTTAGAATTTTTATGAGAAAGGGTATCCAACTCATGATTCGGAACTAGAGCTAATTGTGGTTGCCCTGAGGATTTAACGATATTACTTTTGGATAGTAGTGTGAGATATAAACAGACCATAAGTGTCTAAAGTATATTCTCTCATAGAGATATTTAAGCACGTGTTTAAAGTGATAGTTGAAGTTCTTCATGGATTATGACTGCAAAATCATAAACGAACGTGGTTGCCAACGTCTTTAAAAATATTGAGGAGAAGCTGTTCAGATGGAAAACCGTACAACCTTGTTGGATAGAGTAAAAGTAGAGTAGCTCCATGCTGAAGGTGATAAATTCAAAATTGATACTGAAGGATAGTTGAAAGTAGAAGGAAGAAACTAGGTTAGCTAATACCATGAATTGAAAATGATGTTTTACATAAAATTTTTATGTTGAATCAACTATGGAGCACAAAATTATATATTGCCTTCGATAATACTATTGGTGGCAAGATATGGTGATAGAGTTTATGGTATGTCAAAGTTAGCATATTACCTATCGATCAGTGTGCAAAGTTATATGTTAACGAAATTGTTTCAAGGCACGGTGTTTTAGCGTCAATTGTGTCGAACCGAGATTCACGATTTACATCGAATTTTTAGAAAGGTTTGCATGAGCATGTGGAACACAATTAGAAATAAGTATGTCATATCGTCTACAAATCGATTGCCAAAATAAAAGGAAATCCAGACATCAGAAGGCGTGCTAAGTGCATGAGAAGTTTTCGTTAATGTCATACGAGGAATCCATATTGATCAAGTTATCGGAAAGTTAAAAATAAATTAAGAGTAAGATAATGCTAGGTGGGATTTCAATTGAGGACTCATATGGTAACTAAGTTGTACAAATCTTTGTATGGGCAGAGGTTTTGTGCATATACTTGGTTTATCACATTGATAATCATTGGAATATCAGTATCGCGCTATCAATGTATATATGGTGGAAAGGTGATTTTTTTCTCACATAATATTTGATAGTTAGAGGTTTTTAATACTAATTAGATGATATTAAGGTTAGGTTCGGTTCTTAAACTAAAGCATATGGTAAGTTCATGACTCATAATCAAATGGTATGTTTGAACCCTCAAATAATGGACGCTTTATGGTCCGACTCAGGATAAGTTCCTAAACTCATATGATTGTGGCAGGTTCCTGAATTTCCAAAGTGTGGTAAGTTTGATGAACTATGCTGGGTATAAAACAGTAATAGTATAGGAAACATTGATGAAGTGAAAAGATGGTTTTGAGGTAGCTTTACCTCTATAGTCAAAGCGCATTCGTAATGTTTTTTTATGTTTCGGTGATATGATCGAACAAGCCCGACTGCAATCATATGATCAAGTACGAATTGTTATAGTTGTCCTACTAGGAAATTACTGTTCAGATAGTCGACAGAAAAGAACAAATGTTCAGGAATGAGATAATGCCTTCTGTGAAGGTGATATAGAGGAACCACAATATCAAAGTGACTATGTGGGAACTCGAAGCTGAAATAATGAAGAATTACTCTGAGCCATTTGTTTAATATATGTCTTCGATTCTGGGGACATAATCTTTGTATGGAGGGAAGAATGTGACGATTCGATTGTTTGAATTATGATTCTGGGGATAGAATCCTTGTAAGGAGGGAAGGATGTAACAATCCGGAAATTCAAATTGTAATATTAAAAATTTATTGAATTATATAAATATTTATTTGATGTGTTTATTATTGAAATTGATGAAATAAAAATTTTATTGATGTGGTTATTATTATTAAATATTTATGGATTAAATTTATTAGATAATATTCTAAATTAAATTAATTTATAATTTAGAGAGTTGTAATATAACATGAGATGTTATATTGTTGTTTTAATTTAATAATTTAAAGTGGTATGTTAAATTATTAAGTAAAGTTATAATGAGATTATAATTATGTGATATTTGTTTAAGTTAAATATTTATTTAAAATATAGTATGTGTAATTAATTTATTTGACTAATGTTGGATATGGAAATCTTTATTAAAATAAAATTAAAGTAGTTTAATTTAGTTTTGACCAAACAAGGCTTAAATATATTAAGTCTTTATTTTAAAGACTTTTTTGCCAAACAAAGCCTTATGACTTTTGAATTTTTAAAATTTTGAATTTTAATTATTATAATAATATAAATAAAATAAATTAAATAATAAATATAATATATTTATAACCTAAGCGTTATATCTATAACTGATATTCTAATAATTAGACGTATTAAGGTTATCAATTTTTTATCTATACGCTTAAGTGTGTATTAGTTTTACGTGAATTGTCTTTCGGCCTAAGAAGAAAAGCTGCAGAGAACTTGAGAGAGGATTGAGAGAGAGATTGTGAGAATTGTCAAGCAACTTCAGTGTTTAGCAAGAATTAACAAGCCAATTGAAGGTATTTTCTTTAACATTAATATTATGTATGTATATATGTTTATATATGGGTTTTTACGGCATAAAATATCATGCTCTGTGAATTCAATTTATTGAATTATTGATATATATAACTGGTAATTGTGATTATATGTGTTGGTTATGTTTGAGTTTGTATGTAAACAAGAATTCGTATGCTAATTATAGTTAAAAGGAAGAAAATAATGTCCCTGAATATTTTTTCATATGGTTCATGAAAAGTACCAATTTTAATGATCAATTCGTATGTTAAACTATAAATTAAAGCTTGTTTATGCTTGTTCATTAAGAAACGAAGATAGCGTAGTTTGAACAAAGTGATTCGGTGTAAAATTGAAATCACAGTGTTGATTTTTGTAGAGGATGTCAAAAAAGTTAAGTTTTTATATGAAAATGAGAAATTAAACTAACATAATTGTTGTTAAATTGTTCTATATTGATATATATGTGAGGAAACATGTTTGTAATAGTTTTATATCATTTGTTTTTGTTAATTTCATTGTTTGGTGGGTGAAATTCGTGTTAGTTGGGCTAAAGTCTGGCCATCGCTCATGCTTTGTTTACTGTTCACATACGTGCCATGCTTGCTACGCTTATAAGTAAAAAACACAAAAATTGCTACTGGTCCCAAGCTTTTGTAATATAAGTATATGCGCTATACCTTGTTCTGAGATGGTGAGTTCTGCTGCTGCTGCAGACTTGAGATATCAACATAACTTGGTCTAAGGTTACGTATGTGTCAAATGTGTAACGACAAGGTTAAAACAACATAGTGTTATGTGGTTAGTGATTCTAAAGTTATAAGAAGTTAGTAAACTATGAAAATGACATGTTATGATTTATTGAGAATGAGGATTAGTAAATAAGTATTATGAAGGTTAACACTTGAAATTTTTGATATTTATATAGTAGCATAAGAATTGTACTAAATTAACAAGTTTAGCTACAAATTGGTGTTATTTTCAAAGTGGATGTTAGTATGTCTAATAGATATTGTGTTTGCACTAAATGTTTAGTATATTGAAGTAAGTGAGTTGTAATTGTATAGCTTACGCAAGAGGCAAGTTTCCTAATCTTTGCTACTTTATTATTCAGCAAGGTTACTTTTCACTATCATGTTGTACTTATGCAAGTTCGCTATCTCTAATCTCTTGTTGAGCAATTTATTGTTATGCAAGTTCTTTAACCCTCATTTATTGTTGAGCAAGTTAATTAATCTTTAGTTCTTTATTCCAACCGAGATTACTTTGGTTATTCAAAGTCTGTAGTTTTGTTGTAAGAAATGTGTTTTTTCAGCAACTAATAACTATTGTTTGATCTTTGTTCTTCAATATCATTGTACTATCTTACATTATTGTACCGAACTCTAAATTACCCTTGAAGTCAACCCAAACCAAACTTCCTTTGGTTTGTTTAGGTACTCACACACCTTTGAAAGCATGTTGTTGATGATAACATTTGTTCAATTTAGAAATTGTTAATACTCTAACTCTTATTGACTCATCACTATACCTTGTTAATGAAGTTATTGTAATAAAACCCTTGAATAATTATTGGATCCTATCTGATTCAACCAGTACTTGGTTGATGAATGTTCTAAAAATCTAGACTTCCTTTGAAGTTAATTCCCAACCAAACTTCCTTTGGTTTGGAACTTGATAATCTAAGTTGAAATGAACAACCCTATATCAGGGGATTATTTTAGAGTTACGCAATAGCATTAAAATTTTTGCGCAATACATAGTACAAAGGGCTGATCACCTGGAGTACGGGATGATGGTCCATATAGTCGTTTAGACTGTTAAAGGTTACAGTAGAAACACCTGTGAACCTAGGACATTGATGATGATTATAGTCTTTTAGACTGTTAAAGGTTAAAGTAGAAATACTTGAAAGCCTAGAGTATAGTTCGTGGTCTTGAGACCCTCAATGTATTCTTTGATGTTGAAATCTATTGTTAACTTAATGTTCATTATTCTTTTAAACTCATAGCTGTTGAATTAAAGTCTATTGTTCCGGTAAGAATACTTTACCATTGAAAGCTTAGTGAATTGTTATTCATATAACGTTATTGTATATTCTTCTTGTAAGCAATTGTTTGCTCACTCTTGAACAAAACCATGCAGATGAAGTTAAGAAGTTTGAAGAGCTTTCTTCAAGCAAGGGCAAGGACAAAGTGATCGATTAGACAACATTTAGTTTACCTTTTGTTTATGAAGCTTATGTAATGGATTTAGTTATGATCATGTTTTAATTTTTCGCTGATGATTGTAATAAACGTTAGATGACCTGGGATTTATTTTAGATTATGTAACCCTTTAATGGGAGATTGATTGTTTAAACTTTTGAGTTTAAATTATATCCTTTGTTTATGGGTAGTCAGTTATGATTTAATTGGACAGTGAACACCAAATCTGTGGGATTGAGGTGCCCAGATTTTGGGTTGTGACATATGGAATAACATTCATCTTACTTATTCATTATAATATTCATTATTTAATCAAATAAAATTATTTTACAAATACTTCAATTTTCTCGGTCGTTACATTCACCCCTCCTTATAAGGATTCTGTCCCTAGAATCTCACTCAAAATATTAAATAAACAACTGAGGATATTTCTTCCTCATCTATTCTTCAAGTTCCCACGTTGCTTTTTCGACATCGTGGTTCTTCCATAACACCTTTACTGAAGGTATTACTTTGTTCCTCAGAACTTGCTCTTTTCTATCGATGATTTGAATTGGCATCTCTTCGTGCGTTAAGTCCTTCTCAATATGAATAGGCTCATACTCTATTACGTGCTTATAATCTGGCTTATAAGGACGTAACACAAATACATGAAATACATTATGTATTCGTTCTAAGTCTGGAGATAATGCTATCATATAAGCTACCTCTCCTACCCTTTTTAATACCTCAAAAGGTCCTATAAACCTTGGACTTAACTTTCCCTTCTTTCCAAAGTGTATCATTCCTTTCCAGGGAGATACCTTTAGAAATACATACGAGCCTACTTCAAACTCTCAGTTTACTCGATGCAAATCCGTAAACTTCTTCTATCTGTCTTGAGCTGCTACTAGACGCATTCATATCAACTTGACCATATCTGCTGTTTGCTGCACCAATTCAGGTCCTATCATTCAGCGTTCTCCCACTTAGTCCCAACACAATGGTGTTCTGTACTTCCTTCTATACAAAGCTTCATAAGGCGACATGATAACTGTTGTTATACGCAAACTCTACTAACGGTAGGCGATCATCCCAACTACCCTTAAAATCCATGACGCAAGATCTCAACATATCTTCTAGTATCTGAATTGTCCTTTCGCTCTGTCCATCGGTTTGTGGATGATACGTTGTAGTTAACTTCAACTGTGTTCCCAACTGTTCTTGTAGACTTCTCCAAATGTTTGATGTGAATCGTGGGTCATGATCTGACACTATCAAAAATGGTACTCCATGTCTAGAAATAATTTCCTTAACATAAAGTTTAGCTAACTGATCTAAGTTATACTTGACCCTTATTAGCAAAAAGTGAGCCGACTTCGTCAATCGGTCCACTATTACCTAAATAGCGTCATACCCTTTCTGTGTAATCGGAAGTCCCACCACAAAGTCCATTATGATATGCTCCCACCTCCACTCCGGAATCTCCAATGATTGTAACAAGCCACTTGGTCATTGATGTTCGGACTTAACTTTTTCACAAGTTAAGCACTTACTCACATATTTTGCTATCTCTTTCTTCATGTTCGGCCACCAAAACCTCTGTCGAAGGTCTTAATACATCTTAGTACTACCAGGATGAATTGAGTACCTCGAACTATGAGCTTCTTGTAACACTTCCTCTTTTAATTATGTCTCATTCAGAACCCAAATTTTTCCTTCAAATCTTAATAACCCCTCGTTATCAAGACTATACTTTATATCTTTTTCCTTTACTAACCGCTTCTTCATCTGATCTCACTCATCAGTTCTGAGTTGTACCTCCTTGACTCTTTCTATAATGGTATCGAATCTCCGTTATAAACAATCTTTGTCCCGATTCACTCGGTAACTTCACCTCTATCTCCATCATAGCCATCTCTATTATTAACTTAGTTTGAGCCATTAACATAGACAACTTTTCCCGACCCTTCCTACTCAAGGCATCGGCCACTACATTGGCTTTCCCGGGGTGATACAGGTTATCGCACTCATAATCCTTTATTCACTCTAGCCATCTTCTTTGTCTCATATTTTAATCCTTTTGTGTGAAGCTATATTTTATACTCTTATGGTCCGTGTATATCTCACATTTCTCTCCATAAAGATAGTGTCTCCATATCTTTAAGGCAAACACTACCGCATCCAGTTCCAGATCATAAGTAGGATAAACTTTCTCATAATCCTTTAACTGCTGTGATGCATACACAATGACCTTGCCATGCTGCATGGGCACGTAACCAAGTCCTTTATGCGAAGCATCGCTATAAACTATGAAATTTCCTGTATCATCGGGTAATGACAATACAAGTGCTTTACTCAACCTTTTCTTCAGTTCTTAAAAACTGTCTTCACACTTCTCAGTCCATACGTACTTCACTGTCTTCCTTCTCAAATTAGTCAACGGAGTAGCTATCTTAGAAAAATCTTGGATGAATCTTTGATAGTATCCCGCCAACCCTAGAAAACTCCACACCTCAGTCGGCATTTTTGGTTGTTCCCAATTCATTACTGCTTCCACCTTTGCTGGATCTACTAAAATCCCATCCCGATCGATACCATGTCTTAAATATTGTACCATTTTTAGGCAAAATTCACACTTAGTGAATTTCATATATAGCTTCTCCTTCCTTAGTGTCTCCAACACTATTCTTAGGTCTTCAGCGTAATCTTCTGGCGTCTTAGAATAGACTAGAATATCATTGATAAACACTACGATGAACTTGTCCAAATATTGTTTGAACACTCTGTTCATGATATCCAAAAATGCAGCTGGTGCATTCGTCAACCCAAATGACATCACCAGAAACTCGTAATTACTATTACAAGTCCTAAATGTTATCTAAGGTACATCCTCCTTCCTAACCTTCAACTGATGATACCCCATTCGTAAATCTATCTTAGAAAAATACTTTGCCCCTTTCAACTGATCAAAAAGATCATCGATCCTGGGCAATGGATATTTATACTTTATCATTAACTTGTTCAACTCTCGATAGTCGATACAAAGTCTTAATGATCCGTCCTTCTTCTTCACAAATAGTACTGGTACTCCCCACGACGAAACACTCGGTTGAATGTAATTTCTGTCCAATAGTTCTTATAGCTGAACCATCAGCTCTTTCATCTCTACTGGCGCCATACGATACGATGCCCTTGAAACTGGTGTCGTTCATGGCACAATATCTATTACGAATTCGATCTCCCTATCGGGTGGAAGACCTAGTAATTCACTTGGAAATACATCCACAAATTCTTTGACTATAGGTATTTGTTCCATCGTTGCTCCCACTCTTTGGGTATCAACAACATGACACAAATAACCTACACATCCTTTCCTCAATAATTTCCTAGTTTGTGTCATGGTAAGACAACACGAATGTCCCGATGATTTAATACCGTAAAACACTACATAAGGCTGTCTCGACGTTCTAATATTTACACATTTCTTTTGGAAATCTATAATTGCACCATGGTTAAACAACCAATCCATCCAGAGAATTACATCGAATTCTCCCAAATTTATCGGTATCAAATCTATCGATAATTTACAACCTCGTATATCTACACAACAACTCCTATGAATATTTTCAGTAGGAATTATTTCTTCAATTGCTAACTTGATATTTAAAGGTACATGCAATCTTTCGGGAAGAAATTCTAACCGTTTAGCAAAATCACATGCTATAAATGAATAAGTAGCACCCGAATCATACAACACATAAGCATTTATATCGTTGATCGGGATAATACCTGCAACTACATCCCCTGATGCAATTGCATCTTGTATCGTCATGTTAAAGGTGCGGGCCATCGGCCTACCCGTCTGAGCTGGACCACTAATAGCTAGCTTACCATTATTAACGCCTTTATTCCCGTCCGTCCCCTTCTTTGGGTAGTTCTTTGCTATGTGGTCAGTTGATCCACATACAAAGCATCCATAATTCTACTTCAAACTCTGAGAATTAGGCAAAATAAGCCCCTCCTGTCCACAGTTGTAACATACCGACTTCCCCTTGAGACAGACTCCTAAATAAGTCTTCCCACAATTCTTGCACGCCTCCATCCTTTTAATAGGATCTCTCTGCTTCACTTTGGTATTCCCATAGTTAAAACCCTTCCCCTTCTATCCATTGCCACTACCACTAGCTCCCTCGATTTTCACTCCCCCATCTACTTTATTCTTATTCTTATACTCCTTGTGGTACTGGCTTAAAGCCTCATTCCTACCCTCGGCGATTATCGCCTTCTCTAGAATGGTTCCAAAATAGGTACTTTAGAACACTGATATTCGGCTATAGAGCTGGGGTTTCAAGCCATGCTCGAATCTGCTAGCCTTCCTCACCTCCGTGTCCACTTGGTGTGGAGCAAACCTCGCTAGTTCATTGATATAACACCCGAGAAAAATTGGATTTTTATGTGAATTAAATTTTTATTTGATTATGTAGATTAAATAAATTTAATTGATTATTTATGTGAGTAAGCTATGTGAAGGTCGTTTTATGTCCTAGAATGTGTGGATGTGGTTAGGATTCTGGCTATGTGGTAGAATTAAAGTGTTTGAATTTCCAAGACGAAAATAAAAGTTTTTCGAGAAATTTTTGTAAAAATACTATTCACTAATTTCTGCTCGGGAATTATTTTTGAACTTCCGAGAAATATGTAACGATAGAATATCGAGGTGAGATGGATTATGTAATAATAATTCACGTATGACAAATGCAGTTTTTTGACTGCGGACTAAATTTGA
Source organism: Panax ginseng (assembly GCA_020205605.1). NCBI lineage: Eukaryota > Viridiplantae > Streptophyta > Magnoliopsida > Apiales > Araliaceae > Panax > Panax ginseng. Next base: position 53,685,955 of record CM035129.1, on the reverse strand, counting down.
GAACGTTAAGAAAAGTAAAGCGTTAATGAGTTAAATGATGATCGTATGATGCATAAGTATTATACGAGGTAATGAATACGAGTATAATACGGGGTATTATACGTGAATGTATGAATAATGGTATGTAGTATATGATGTATATGTATACGAGTTAGTATACAAGAATAATACGTAGATTATGCATTATAATTCTTTAAGCCAAATGTATTGGACTTGTAGGATTTGTTAGGAATTATACAAGCCAAGTGTAGGAATGGTTAAGTCCAATTGGAATTATTATAAAGCCCAATGCTTATTAATGTTAAGGCCCAAATGTTTGTTTAACGCAAGCCCAAAGTATAAGTTAAGCTAATTAAACCTAAAGCCCAAAGTAAGAACCGGATCCATGGATCGATCCAATGGGTAAAGATGACCCATGGGTTAACCCATGTGGGCCCCATGAGCACATGGTTGATCTTGGTAACCAAGTAAACTTCATCACCAATTGATGAATAGTAAGGAGGTGGTTTAGGAGGTGGAATAAGGAGGTGGAGTGGTTTATTGACTAAACTACCCTAACTTTGCCAATCCTATAAATAGGAAGCTTGCTAGATCATTATTTACTTGTTAGATTTCCACCAACATTATAAGTTCTTATTGGTTAGAGAGAAAAAGCTATAAAAGCTAGAATTTGTTAGTTCAAGAAGCAACAAGAAGAATAAAGATTAACCAAGAGATCATCAAAGGTAATGATCCTTAACCATGATTCTCCCTCTCTTCAATTGTTAGAGAAGTAAGTAGTGGTAGAACTTGTATGCTAAGAAGTAATAAGAATGGCTAAGTAATGAACTTAAACTTTAATAAGCCATGAGTAAGCAATTCGTAATTATATAAGTTATGAACTAAGGAAGAACATGTAAGAACTTATCACGTGTACAAGTTATTGAAATATGTATGGTTATGATGTTAGTATGATGGAATGAATCCATTTGAAACGGGTTAAAAATCTCAAGTAACGAAGTTATGGCGAAATTCAGGAGTTTAGATGATAATCGTCCAAATCGTGAAATTCTCGGAATAGAAGTCAAATTTTGACATTGAGCTCAGAAAAGTTGGTTTTCAATGGAGTATAGTCTCATTTTGCATTCTAGAGTTGCAGACTCGAAAATGACCAAATTCTGACTTAGAATGAAGAAACGAGCGTTGAACGTTCAAGAATGTTTATCGTTTTCGTTAAAATGAACTAAAAGGTGAATTTTGAGTTAACGGATTCAAAAACCTAAAATTCTTGCATTAAAACTTAGAGTATGTGATTTGTGAGCTAATGGATTTTGAACGAGCTAATTCGGACTTAAAATAAATAATTTAGGAGCCCGAGAAGTTCATTAAACTAAGAAATCATCAAAATTGTATGGTATCGAGGTCTGAAAGCGCAGTCACCAAACCAAAGCACAAGAAGTGAAATTGCAGACATCAAGCTTGTCTATTAGCCACTGAAGAATGGCGCCGTATCGGAGCTGATAGAGAAGGAGATGGCACCTAAGCGCCATGTCCGGGTACTAGGTACAGGAGACTCACGCCGCAACACGAGTCCAAGATGAAAAGCTGGCTCCGCAGCGCTAACATTAAATGAAACATAGAGAAGAATGTTTGTGAATGTAAAGAGAAAGTTGGTGAATTATATCCATACTAAACCTAAAGTAACATCAATTAAGATGATGAAAACCTTAAGTTATATAACTAAAGGTTGGAGATAACTTACTCGAATGTGAACATAAGAATGAGGTAAAACATAACGACAAGCCTGAACCAATGATAAACAATCTAAGGCATGATTAGATTGAGAGGAAGCGTAAGATATAGTAGTAAACATACTTGATTATATATGACCTAATGTGGTATGTTATATGGTTATGTAAGACCCCAACTTATTATAAATAAAATTGAATTTCTCTATTTATTATCTTGAAATAATAAGGAGTTAATTTGATATAATACTTTGGTTATGGGTGAAATGCGCAAATTTTGCAAAATAAGCAAGTGGTTATAAAATATTCATTGTTTTGGGAATATTCGTTTTTGGTCGTGGAATATTCTTGTTGTTGTCGGGGAATATTCGCATCGATGCTGCCAGTGCGACCATTTCAGGGCCCCATAATGTAATAACTATTGGGATGAAGAAAACGACAAATTTGAGTTTTTATAAATAGCGGCGTAATTGTTACTCAATTAACACTGTTAGATTACCCTATTGGTTAAAATATAGTAATACGCGTGGTCGCAAAGAAATACACCAGATTACAAAGATTTTGAATTATTAATTCTTACGTAAGAAGGCACTACTAATAATTGTTACAAGAATTATCGCTCAATATGTTGTTTTATTGAATCAATAATTATCGCGTTGATATTTTATATTATTGTTGTTTTAATAATTGTCACGACGTTAAAGATTTCCCATTATTAAATCAATAATCATATTATTTGAATAATATTATTAGATAGCATTATTGGCAATGTCTAGAAAGTTCACATCGAGGAGAGGTTTGGTCACCTAATTCATGCACAAGAAGTGAGAAATCCTTATCGAAAGCCCCCTCTTTCCAGGAACTACACGGTTGTCATTATTGTGATTACGTAATATTATTTATGAATAATTATTTATTGATTTATATGATATGAAAATATTTATTTTATGTGGATATAATTGAAGGAATTAATGTGGAGTTGTTTTATCAAGTATTTTTTTGCTCAAGGAGGTATTAAAATCAAATCGTTGTTCTTAAAGTTCTATCACATTGAGTTATAATTTTAATCCGGCCAGTTGGATCGTTGTGATTTTTGGATATGTTATACATATATAAGTTGAGTATATGTCCACAAATTTTGAACCGTTAAAAATTAACGTATGATTTGTTATGAATTTTATGAGGTATCGAAAATCATCCGTTTGTGGATTTCAGATTTTTTCTATTTGGAATTTGGAAAAGGTTAAAGCTACAAAGTTGTAGAGAATTTGATTTCATATGGAATGGACATAAAATTAATATTTTCTGATAAAAGGGCTATTTATTATGAATTGTTGATGTTTCGGAAATTAAAATGTTTTTATTAAAATTGGGTGGGACCCACTTTTGTTTAAAAACATGTGGGCTCCAAAATTTGTTGTAAGATGGCTGGCTTGAAAAGGAGGAGGCGTAGGAAGAAAGAAAAAAAATATTTTATTAATTTAGTCTCCTTTGGATTTCTAGCATTTTCCTATAAATAGGTGCTTAGGTTAGAATTGAAAATAATACCAGAAACATAAGTTTTCTTTCTATATATTATCGAGCGTATTTTTGTGAGTATTTAGATACTTTGAGAGTTACTATTCAGTCCAAGTTTCCTTCGGCTTTACATCCGATATTCCGGTCAGAAGCACTGTTATTTTTAGGTAAGGGATGTTATTTTCTTCTTAAATGATATTATTTTCTTCAATATCATTATGCTGAAATATTGATATGAGTTTAATTGTGGAATTTCTACCTTTTTGTGTCGGGGTTACTATTCACGTATACAGTACTATTCACGTATATGGCACTATTCACAAATATGACACTATTCATCGAAAAATAAAATTTTCTCTTCTTTGTCCCAGATGTCTATTATGGTTACTATCTTTGATTGTATCCATGTTATCTTTATTCTTGAATTTTACTCCATTATGGTTTATTATGGAGTATTTTTAAACTTGAGTTATCTAAAGTACGAATCTCTAAACTTTATCCTTTTATCTCACTGGATTCGTTCTCTAAAATGTTTTTCATCATCCTCAGTCCTTAATGGTGATACTTGATGAATATCTTTGGCCTGTAGTGCAAAGATGTATGATTACCTTATGAATATCTTTGGCCCGTAGTGCAAAGATGAATATTTGATTCAAGATGTATATTGATTGATGTTACAGGGATAAAATATTGATGATGGCCTTTTAAATTCATAGAGGATAGTAGATTCCATTCTCTAACTTAACTCTTCTAATGAATTGTTGTTTCCGTTGTAGTTGTTGATCTAAAACTTGTTGTCTATTATATTCTATAAGATTTTTCCCTGTTGAAGACTAAGGATAATTTGTTGTATATTATCTTAGTCATAATATTCTTCTTGGGTTAGTTGAGCTCACCCTTTTCCTTTTTGTTCCATTTTTCTTCTCGTGAAGTTTAGAACACAAAGAGAACCAATCGCAGGTATAGAGTGATGGTCCTAGATAGTTGTTTTAGCGGTTCTCACTATTTTTGTAAAATAGTGCATCAATAATTGTAATGAGGACTTTATTTGAGTGTGGATATTGTCTAGAAGATAATATTTGTATTTAAACTCACAATATGTGTTATCGTATTTTGCACGACAATTGTAATAATAAAATTGTAGTTGTTTTCTGTACCATGTATTTGGCGACTTAGAATGGGTGATGTATACCTATTTTTGGGGCGTCACAGGTTATGTATTATAGAGACTGTAAAGATTAAGAATTGTTGAATATTTATTTAAAGACCCTTGAAGGCAAGTTTTCTTAACGCTTGTCTAACCTTCGTGTTAGCCAGGTTTTAAGTGATTCATGTTATGAGATACATGAATGGTTTTAAAGAAAGGGTCGATGCCAGTTTTAACTTAGTTAGACTAATCTTAAAAGATTGATGGATTTGTTTACAAGTTTTTCAATATAGAATTGATAACGCTATCCTACACCAATTGTTTGGTACGGATTCTAGGTAAGCCTGAGTACGAATAAACAAATGTATTTTACATCGATTATTCGATGGGCACGCGAGGTTGCCAAAACTTAAACGTAAATACGTTTAACGGATGAGTTTTGATCAACATAGAGTACTATAGGATGATCACCTAGAAGTGGTCGTAAGAAACATCGGACTTACGGTCTTAGTACCGAGTTGTCCTTTTCATGAATAAAAACTAAAGAGAATGTTCATGGTCTATGGACCTACTCAGAATTTCTAAGCTACTATATGTACTTCAGAATTTTTTTATGAGATGAGAAGTGTTATTCAATGTATCATAGTACTTCATAACTATTGATCAGTTAATGAAGAATAATTATATGATTCTCGAAGTGGTATCTATATAATATATTGTTAGACTTACTGAGCTAGTTATGCTCACTTCTTGCTTGAATCATATGATTGCAGCTAAGGTCGAGCGAATCGAGGGTTCTAGTAATGATAAAGGCAAGGAAAAGATGAATGATTAGTTTATTTTGTAATAGGCTAGTATGTTTGTATGAATTATATTATGACGAACAAAGATTGTAACGGTTTCAGAACCTGAGAACGTGATTTATTATTATTAATGTAATAAGAATGTCGTTGATACATTTATTTTGATGTTGTTTCAATAGAATGATTGTACAGTTATGAGTACCGTGTAGGACCATTTGTCGGGTTGGAAGATACCCAAATTTGGGGGAGTTACAGGTTGGTATCAGAGCATTAGGTTATAAAACTTAAGGGGGAAAGAACCTTAGGCTAATAACCTCGTTAGGGAAGGAAAAGTATTAAGGAAGTAAACTCGAGTCGAATGAGTTAATAAGGTATTGAGGAAACTCATTACCGAAAGATTTAAAAGATGAAATTAATCCTAAATAAATTTAAATGTGATTTGTGCTTATACTATTGTGTATGTACTAATAAACATGTTATGTGTTATTGTAGATGTCGATCGATAGCTTGATGTATAGAGATATACACGTAGTGAACGAATAGTCTTTGAACAGAGTAGAGCCTGTACCTATGCCAGTGGCGGAGGTACCATTAGTGATTCTAGAAGAGTCGGAGCCAGAGGAGTACTTTTCTGAGGAGGACTACTCCGAGGAAGATATGGATTTATCATTATACCTTGATATGATGATCAATGTGGAGGAAGATATGAAAGTAACATCGATTAATACGGTGGTACCTACACAAGAGTCAACACCTCCAGATGCAATGAGGGCATTGTATCTCGCAAAGGTTATGACCAGAATCAGAATCGCATACAGTTGTGCAGTAAACTGGAGGAAGGAGATTAGTGATCTCCATGAAGTTAAGGTGTCTGTAGAAGTAGATTTTGAGATTGAGCATGACAAGAAGGTGCTCGTGAAGGATAAGGAAATGGATTGTAAGAATGAGGCCGATGAGCTTCGTAAAAAACTGGTTGAGAAAGACTAGTTGATAACACGGATGTCTTACATCCATAACAGTGCTCATGAGGGTTTCAAGCTAAAAATTTCTTGTTATTCCATTGAGTTGGGGCAGACTCGACATAATATTAGTCAAGATACTGTTTCGATTTTAGAAAATTAGAAATATGAGAATGTTGTGAGGATGTATTAGTAGATCAGTAGATCTTTTCGTATATGTGTAGTGACATAAAACCCTCTTTTGTATAATAAAAGGGTAGTCTTTTTGTAAATCCTAATTTTTGTGGAAGTTAATCGCGGGATAGTAATGTAATAGCTCTTGGCTATGGAAGCAAATTGTAAATAGTTTTGCCTATGAAGAAGCATATTAATATAACAATGTTTTTATTAAATGTGCTTGTTTTGGTATGAGTTATTATTGTGGAATGATAACTAAGTAAGTAAATAGATAATAATGAAACTTTATTTATTTAATCAGAAAATGCCGCCAAAAAGAAGACAACAAAATCAGGAGGCTGGGGTCCATAACGATAACCAAGGGGGTCAAAACAACCCTATACAAGAGTTCATTAATTTATTAACGGCTTCATTTAATCAAATTGGGGGAAGAGCACCCGTAGTCCATAGGGTAGCCAGAATGACTACCTTTAAAGAATTTAAAAGTGTAGGTCCGCTGGAGTTCAAAGGAACTACAGACCTAATTGAGGCCTAGACATGGAGAAAGAAAATAGAGAAGGCGTTTGTTATTAAAAACGTAGGGTAGGCGCAAAAGACTTCTTTTGCGACCTATATGATGAAGGGAGAAGATAACTTCTAGTGGGAGGCTCACCAGGGTGGGGTTAGAACAGATGCGGTAACATAGGAACAGTTCAAGAAGGTTTTCTTCGAGAACTATTTTCCTATAAGCATGCAGGGAAGGATGGAGATTAAGTTCTTAGAACTTAAGCAAGGGGACATGACGGTTCCCCAACGCGGCTAAATTCAATGAATTGACAAGGTTTGCTCCACATCAATTGGACACTAAAGAGAGGAAGGCTCATAGGTTTTGGTAGGGCCTGAAACCCTGGCTCTATAGTAGGATTTTTGTGTTCTAGAGTGCTTCCTATGGGACAATTCTGGAAAAGGCGATTATAGCAGAAGGTGGTAGTGAGGCGTTAACCCAATACCACAAAGTGAGAAAGAATAAGAGTAAGGGAAAGGGAGGAACCAAGGCAGAGAGTGCCAGTGGTAGTGGCAGTATGCCAAAAAAGAAGAATTTTTAACTCCGGGAATACTGGAGTGGGATAAGGGGATCCTAAGCGTAGGATCGAAGCATGTAAGACATGTGGAAAGACTCTTTTGGGAGTTTGTCTGAAGGGGAAATTGGTTTGTTATAACTGTGGACAAGAGGGTCATATATCACCCAATTTTCCTAATCCTAATAAAAACCATGGTTGTTTTGTTTGTGGGTCAATGGACCACATGGCAAGAAATTGCCCAAAGAAGGGGTCAGAGGAAAGTAAGGGTGCTAGTAGTTGTAAGTTAGCCATTACTGGACCACCATCGTCGGGTAGACTTATGGCCCATAATTTTAATATGACTGTCTGTTGGGTAAAATCTATATACGCACAACACGCAAGTATACGTGGTCAACAAGTAATAGAGTGATGAGTAGAGTATAGTTCCCACAGACACTAATTAGTAGTAACCTTAACTTATAATTACCAGTCTTCTATTAACCCTAATTTTATTAAACGAATCGAATCAATAATTTAAATTAACAAAACTAAAATTAAGAATAATTAATCTAACACAAAACAACCACGAATATCAAAATCTGAAATTTCAAACAATTAATAGAGAATTAGACTTATGATTTCACCCTAAGCTTCACTTTGATTTTAACACCTTTATCCCAATTCAACGCACTATCCCAGTTTATTAATCAAGAACACGAACGTAGTATTAACCACCTCTCAATGCACTAATACCGTATTAACATCAATCCACAATTAAGATAGAAATCCGTTAAACACCTTAATCAACTAACCCACTATATCTCTATGTGAATTACAATTGAAGAATGTTGAAGAATAAGTTCTCTATCCGATTATATGCGGTGTCAAGAATATCTCTACCTTATCACTCATCAAGTTTAAGCTACTAACAAAATCCTGAACACATGCTATATCAACTAGGTCTAGATTTGAATATCCTGTCTCGATTCCATCCAACTCCACAAAGAATTGTTGATCAGGCAATTCATAGATTAAAACACAAATCAATATAGATAAACTGGAAATAGCTTATTAAATTGGAAATCAAATTTACAAAACCATCGATTCACTTAAGGATCCATCATAAGCCTAAAAAGTGAATTAGTTCATAATAAACGAAATAAACACTGAATAAATATAGAAATCATTCTTCTAATTACAAATAATAATCTAACACGAAGAATATGAAAAAACACCCTTCACGTAGTCTATAGTTCCAATTATGTTGAAAAACTCCTCGAAATACTGCTCCACACTTGCTATCAAAAACTGAACGTAGATCTTCGTAATATGTCTCTCTCCCCCTTGAAGTTGTTATTATTTTAGTATATCATGTCCAACACATATGTCCCAGCCGAATTCTCTATCAAATAGAGTTATATTGCCATGTAAATAGCTAAAATTCGTGTCCACGAGGTATTGCAAACAAAACAGGACACTCATTTTTCCACCTTTAGCCGGGGTGTATGTATCTTATGTAAGCCCTTGGTTGGGCTAGTCTCTGACTTGCTCAGATGAAGACCCACATGCGGGGTGTTTCGTTCAATAACGTCTGCCCCGTGAGCCATATCCTGATTAATCGGAGTGGAAGACCCCCAGCCCAATGAACCTATATTCTTCGTTAATCGACTATCTTTGCTTTGCTAACTTGCTTCCAATTATGGTCCATTTGAGTCCTAATCGCACTGAATATCTCTAATTGTACGTTGAATGCCACAACCACCATTCTACACATGAAATAACATAAAACAAGTAAAAATGAACATGATCACAAGAATTTAGCAACAAATAAGCATGAATTGGATATTAAATCGCGTATATAAAATACACTCATCAAAATCCCCCAAACTTAAACCATGGTAGTCCTCGAGCCCAAATCAACTACATGCAATGCAATGATATGAATATGAATTTACTTATATGCTATCAAATCCAACAATATCGCAGTAACATAATTATCTTAACGGCCTCATCGAAAATTAGCAACTATACAATATCAACCATCAAAAACCAATCTACAATTACGCTTTAATCCTCGAATCTCAAGCCATCATCACTGGTATAGTGTGTGTGTGCAACATCCATGATAACCGATATTGACCCAAATTTTAGTACATAACCAATCTCTTAGAAGGAATCTTCCAGTACAAACTGAAAAATTACAAAAATAGATAGTTCTAACTAAAAATCAAGCAATCACAAATCGCAAGGGTTCACGCGGGGTACTGATGCTTTATTCATACAAATATTTTATACGGGGGCTTTTTGCTCTTATTTCCCATTTTATTCATCATTTTTTTTAAACATAGCTATGAAGTGTCTTATTCCCTTAGGCTTTTCAATGCTACCTTAACAAGCTTTCGACCAACGACTCCCAGACCATTAAGACCTTAAGGCGCTAGGTGTAAAGACAATCCCCTCGGGCTTACTTACTCAAGTAACAAAGGCCACAAAACTAGACAAGCCTTCCACGGTGTTTATATTATTATTATTATTATTATTATTAATATTATTATTAATATTATTATTTAGATAAATAAAGCTTATATACCCCACATAACATCCCCCAAACTTAGGTTCTTGCCTAATTACCAAGGTCAAGAAACAGTCTAATAAGTCATTTAGAGAGTATGCTCAAAGGTGTAGGCACTTTGCTGCTCAAGTTATTCCTTCCATGACAGAATCAGAAATGGTCATGACTTTCATAGATGTACAGGATGCTCCTTTCTATGAAAGAGTTCTAGCTCATATTGGCAAACCATTTTCTGAAATGATTAAACACGGCGAGATGGCTGAGATGGGATTGAAGTCCGGTAAAATTAAGGACCTAGCCGCTCTTAAAGCTGTTGCTGAGCACATCTAGTTCGGATCTTATGGAAACAACCCCCGGAGGGTCCATAAAAAGAAAGAGGAGGATGTTTCCTTGATACTACAATGACAAAAAGGCAATCAAAGCATGCCTATGCAGAGGAGAAACTACTCCCCTTTTCCAACACAATCTTCAAACCCTCCATTGCCTAAAAGTGGAAGAAAAAAGCGACCTCGGACGCTCACACCCTTAGGGGACTCGCCGAGAATATTCTTGCTCTTCCGATTTTCGGAAGAAAATTACACATCTTCTTCCACCAGCCAACCCTAATGGAAGGGGTTTTAATGCTACTCGGAAGTGTGCTTATCATTCTGGGGCACCTGGACATGATACTCAAGATTGTTGGGCCTTGAAGCATAAGATTCAAGATCTAATAGACAATGGTGAGATCGTGGTCACCAAACCAGATCAACCTCATGTGCAAGACAACCCTCTTCCTCATCACAAAGAAGAAGAGGTCAACATGATCAGTTGGAGCACTGTACAAGGTTCCAATTTTAATGGCGAATCATCCCAACCCATCAAAGATAGTGTTAACAAATGGGATTATGCAAAGTTCCAGTTTACCATGGAACGAAAGATGAAAGCTCTTTCCAAACAAATTGAACAATTGGCAGAACTGGTGACCCACCAGCATCAAGTCACACGCCAATTAATCAGGCAGGAGCATGCTTATCTCCTTCCTTTTGTTATGAATGCCTCCTCACCACCTTCAGAGAGCGAAGCTATGGAGGATAAGGTTGTGAAGCGAGCAAATGCTAAAGCCCATCGGGATTTTGCCAATCAGAGGGAATTCCCCTATTTGGGCCAATCTATGGAGGAGATACTTCAAATGTTTATCAGTGAATGAAGAATTACCTTCCTTCTCCCTCCCATCAATCCCCGCTCATGGCGGTTCAATCCTGATGAAATGTGTCAATATCATTCACATTCTCGCGGTCACAACACAGAAGAATGCTGGGCACTCCGCCGTCTCATTCAGAATCTTTTTGATAGCGGTGTCCTGCAAATAGCAGATGATTACACTGTGCAGCTTAAGGGTGGGAATGTATGTCCTACCAAATGGAAGGGATCAGTAGCAGTTATATCCGAAGTGGATGATGAGACTATCAAAGTATTTCCCATACAACCAATTCAACTCAAAGGAGCTGACAATCCTTTAAAAGTGGCTGCACCAGAGCCAATTTCTTTACCTTTCAGACCACAACATTATGTTGTCAGCTTACACAAAGTTCTATGGAATTATGGAGAAGCTGAAGGATCCACGTCTCATACTACTGCTACAGTGTCGAATGAGAATCCATTCTACCTTCCTCAATGGGTTGTCAAACCTACTTGCAAAGCAAAGGGGAAGTTGTCCGTGGAAAAGATTGAAAAATTCCTCTGTACTATGGGCCACAATGAAGCCAAAGTGGTTTTAAGCTTGCGAGAAGCTCCGCACCAGATTTCGATACTGGATTTGGTTTTCTCTTCCGAGGATCATCGAAAGATCTTACTAAAGGTTTTAGAAGAAGCCTATTTGCCAAAATCAGTGGATGTGGAAAATTTTCAACATTTGGTTGATCACATTTTCAACAACAATGTGATATCCTTCACTGATGATGACATACCTCCCGAAGGGACAGGTCATTGCAAGCCTTGGCATATTGCAGTTTTGTCTTCTGGGTACATGTTAGATGGAGTTTTGATAAATGGAGGCTCATCTCTAAATATCTGTCCTTATGCCACCTTGGTGAAGATGAATGTCAATCTCAGGAGGATCCCAAGAAGCCATACGGTTATCAGAGCTTTTAATGGATCCCGACAAAATGCCATCGAAAAGATTGAATTGCCAATTGAGATTGGTCCAAATACATTTAATGTATCCTTCCACGTCCTCAAGATAGACTCAGGATACAACCTGCTATTAGGGAGACCATGGATACACATGGCTGGAGCTATTCCCTCCACCTTACATCAACAACTCAAATACATTATTAACAACAGTCTAGTCACTGTCAACGCTGAGCCAGATTGTCCTAAACAAGGAACTCTACGAATTATCAGCTTCAATTCAGAAGTTGAACCGGCTAGTTTCAATACTCTAGAAGTGAGTAACACGTAGTACCATTCTATTGGAGCGCCATTACCAGTACCCAAGATTTCTGCCGAAGTTATGTTGGCCACCCAAGAAATGATGTTATTGGGTCATTAACCTGGACAAGGGCTTGGTAAGGATAAGCAAGGTATTAAGCACCCTATCCAAATATCCAGTCAAATTGGAACAGCCGGACTAGGCTATTCTGCCAGTTCCAGTTATAGGAATCCTCATAAGCACAAGCAGGTTCCTCAAGCTTCCGCCGCACGACGATTCTCTATACCTTTACCTCATGAGTTGATGCAATCTCCAGTAAAGGTTCCAGCCGATGTTATGGCTATGCTATTTCCAAAACCAGTGCCAATCAAAGCAAAAGAGGTGTTGATTCCTGATCCCAAGGCGGAAGAAAAGGAACGGAAACGTAAACATGACCTTGCCTTGATGATGGCAAGCATTCGCGTCATTATTCATGATGAATATATGAGCAGATACACCTCAGACGATGATTGCCCAGATGTTATAGTTATCATTCGGGAGAAGGAAGATAATGACGATCCTTCCATCACTGCAGTCCATCAGGACTTTGCCCTCGGCAATTGGCGCAACACTCCATTCATTGGACGACAAGGGTAAAATGGGCAGAAAATCCCTTTGCCCTATAGATAACTTTAATTGCTTGCTTTCCTTTACAACACTAGCAGTTATTTTATCAAGTACATGATAACACTTTTGTATGATCGAACATTTGCATATATTAAGTGAAAGCATCTTTTGTTTCAGTACTCTGAATTTAGATGTGCCTGTCCTTGCTGATGACATGCCTTCTCTCCACAAGGGCTGTAACTTTGATGCAAAGTTGGACTCAGACTTGATGGACATCCAAGAGGACATTGAGACACCTCAAGAGATTAAGGAATGGGTCACACACAAACCAAAAACCAATCTTGATCAAACCACTCCTTTCAATCTCGGAACCTTAGACAACCCTAAGCTAATCTAGATTGGTTCAGACCTTACAACAAATGAACAGAATGACATGGTTGCACTATTAATCTAATTTTAGGATGTGTTTGCATGGTCTCATGAAGACATGGTGGGTTTGTCCGCTGACATTATTCTTCATTGCCTTCCCATTAAAGAAGGGTTCAAGCCAGTTAGGCAAAAGCTTAGGCGATTGAAACCTGAATGGAGTTTAAAAGTTAAAGAGGAAATTGTGAAACAATTTCAAGCTGGCATCATCATGGTGTCTACATATCCGGAGTGGATATCCAACATTGTTCTCGTGCCTAAACCAGGGGGAAAAGTGGGAGTTTGCGTGGATTACCGGGATTTGAACAAAGCTTGCTTTAAAGATAGCTTTCCCGTGCCCTTCATCCACATTCTTATTGACAATACTACTCAATACGGCATGTACTCCTTTGATGATTGTTTTATGGGGTACCATCAAATTATGGTCGCTAAGGAAGATCGTGAGAAAACTACTTTCATCACGCCTTGGGGAACCTTTCGCTACAGACGGTTGTCATTCGGCCTCATCAACGCCGGGGTAACCTATCAGTGAGCTATGATGGCTCTTTTCCACGATTTAATTCACAAAGAGATAGAGATCTACGTGGATGACATCATTGTCAAATCTCGGAAGGAGGATGACCATTTAGACCATCTCAAAAAGCTTTTCAGCAGGTTGCGTAAGTACAACTTGAAGTTGAATCCCGCCAAGTGCACCTTTGGTGTTAAGTCAGGCAAGTTGATAGGTTTCCTAGTCAGCCACAAAGGGATTGAACTGGATCCTACCAAAATCTAGGCCATCAAGGAAATGCCCATTCCTCAGACAGAGAAAGAAATACGGGGATATTTGGGAAGAATCAACTTCATTAGGAAATTCATTTCTCAACTCACAGCAACCTGTGAGCCAATCTTCAAGTTGTTAAGGAAGAACTCCTCCATGAGATGGAATGATGAGTGTCAGAAAGCCTTCATCACAATCAAAGAGCAACTGATTAACGCTCCTGTTTTGGTACCACCCAGGGATAATGTTCCCCTATTCATGTACCTATCCATAAATGACAATGCTATTGACTGCATGTTGGGGCAGAAAGATAATAGAGGCTACAAACGAGCTATCTATTACCTCAGCAAAAGATTCAGTACCAGTGAACACAAGTACACTCTAATTGAGAAGACTTGTTATGCTTTAGCATGGACTTCCATGAGGTTACAACATTACCTCCATGGTCACACAATCCATCTCATTTCCTGAATGGATCCTCTCAAGTATGTGTTCAGCAAGCCCATACTGGATTATCAATTGTCCAGATGGCAGTTGATACTACAGCAATTTGACATTGTCTATATGATGCAAAAGTCTGTCAAAGGTCAAAGAATTGCAGATCAACTGGCCGTCACACCTGCAGGGGATTACAAACCCTTAGAAACATACTTTCCTAACAAAGGAGTAATGACAATTCAGCTACAACATCAGTACGATACATCCCGTACGTGGAGAATGTATTTTGATGGAGTTGTTAACACAGAAGGCTTTGGAGCTTGAGCAGTTTTAATATCCGGTACGGGGGAGCAGTATCCCATCGCCGTCAAATTGCAGTTTGTCAGCACCAACAACACATCTGAGTATGAAGGCTGTATCATGGGGTTAAAGCTTTCCTATTCAATGGGCATCAAAGATTAATCGCCTTTGGGGATTCTGAATTGGTAATCAAGTAATCCACATGAATCTATCAAACTAAAGAATTACATTTGCTGCCTTACCATCGACAAGTTCTACAGATGGCTTTGGAGTTTGAAGAAATCTCCTTTCTACACATTCCTCATAATAGGAATGCTTTTGCAGATGCATTAGCAACGTTGGCCTCCTTGGTTTACATACCGGACAAGGAAAACAGGCCAAGCATCACGTTTGCTCTGCAAAAAGCCCTAGTTTATGGGAATTACATTGGAGAAGTATCGGATGAGCTACCTCCCATCCACAACCCTTGGTATTAGCACATCAAGAAGTATCTATGAGATGGATCTACACCCGCTGAGGCAAGCCTAACTGAGAAGAGGCGGATTCATTGACTTGCTATGAAATTCTACCTGAGCGGAGATGCACTCTACAAAAGAGATGCTGGATTAGGTCTCCTCAGATGTCTGGATAAAGACCAAGCTCAGAGACTCATGGATGAGATCCATGGTGGAGTATGTGGCCCTCACATGAGCGGACCCCTACTTGTCAAGAAAATTCTCAGAACAGGACATTATTGCGTTACACTCAAAGCTGACTGTGATGATCATGTCAAGAGATGCTATCAATGCCAGATTCATGGAAATTCTATCCACGCCTCTCCAAGGGAACTCCATAATATGAGTTCACCATGGCCCTTCTCAATGTGGGGAATGGACGTGATCGGGCCCATCGAGCCCAAAGCCAGTAATGGACATCGATTCATACTCACCATGATCGACTACTTCACCAAATGGGTAGAAGCAGCATCCTTTCCCAGCGTTACTAAAGAAGTTATTATTGCTTTCATCAGAAACAATGTCATCTGTCGATATGGACAACCAGAGGTCATTATGTCAGACAATGCTAAGAACCTCAACAACAAAATGATGTAGGAGTTATGCAGAAAATTCCACATCAAACATCTCAATTCCGTCATCTACCGTCCAAAGATGAATGGTGCGGTTAAAGCGGCTAATAAAAACATCAAAAAGAGCATGCAGAAAATATCCGCCAATCACAAAGGATGTCCTGACCTCTTGCCTCTGACTTTATTAGCCTACAGAACTTCCATGCGAACTTCCACTGGGGCAACCCCTACTCATTAGTCTATGGGATGGAAGCAGTGCTCCCCATAGAAGTGGAAATGGAATCCCTCAGAGTATTGATGGATGCTTAGTTGGATGAAGACCAATGGATACAAGATAGGTATCACCAATTGTCTCTAATAGACGAAAGGTGATCCACGGCTATCTTCCATGGTCAGTTATATCAGCAAAGGATCGCAGGATCCTACAACAGAAAAGTCCGACTACGGCATTTTAAATGACATGACTTGGTTTTTAAGAAGATCATTGACAACGAAGATCAATCTAAGGGAAAAATCGCTCCTAACTGGGAAGGCCCATTTGTTGTTAAGGACGTATTGACAGGCGGTGCTCTCAGATTGCATGAAATGGATGGCGATGAATTTCCACAGCTTATCAACTCGGACACTGTGAAACGGTACTATGTCTGAAGTTACCATCAAACAAACATCCTAGTTTTGATCATCAAATCACCAGTCATTTCGGTTTTGAACCCTTTCCTTTCTACATACTCTTTTGCCCCTCAAGGAAACATACACTTCAAACCAGCAGCCTGGTTTTACCTCACTTGGAATCAGCAGCCTGGTTCCACTTCATTTTCAAACCTTCATACAATTTTGGTTATCCTGAAGACGGGATTGAACCTTTCACACTTGCAGTTTATCCCGAAGACGGGATTAAACTTTTTTACGCTTGCAGTTTATCCTAAAGACGGGATCAAACTTTTTCACACCTGTAGTTTGTCCCCATTATGGGATCAAACTTTCTTCTCCCCGCATTATAGCCTGCACATGGGATTCAAACTTCTCTTCGCCTTCAATTCATCCTGACGGGCGAACTACGTCGACCTAATCTCCCTGATACCCGGGTGTACGTAGGCAACCATATTTTATATGGCCTGGTCGCAATAAAGAAAAATAACAAAAATATTTTTGCCCTTTCTCTACAAAACAACAAAAACAACAAAAATACTTCTACACCCATCTGCCTTCCGCATTCAGCGTTGAACCTCCTACACTAGGTTCGAACTACGCAGACTTGATCTCCTCTTCAATAGAGACGTGGCGTACCACTCATGGTCTTGATCTAACCCCTACCAGAACAACATACTTGTCACACGGTACCGAGATCTACTTTCAATTTGCCCCATTTCATCAGTTTCAGATCAAAGGGATGGAATTACCCAACCTCTTCTCACAAATAGAAGATCCGGTGACCATCTAAGCTACGATCGTGCCTCAAAGAGCAATACCAACCCATAAGAGATGGAATTAACTAGGCTTCTCACAAATAGAAGTATTGTCGACCATCTGTGGTCCGGCCAATCTCAAAGAGGAAGAAACCACCCTCCTCTCCACATTCCATACAGATACCAGTCCCAAGACACCAAAGATGGTAGGGATTTACAGAAATCAGTGATCCATTTTGAGAGCTCTTGCGACGTCTCAATGTCCATCTATTAAGGATAAGTTTAGAATGCATCAAGATCACAAGGCCCTGGAGAAACAGGCAAACATCAAGCAAGTATCAAGGCATAACTAAAAGGGAATTGAATCAAAATATATTTCTCTTCCATACATAATACTGTTTAATATATACATCTGTGTTGTACATGACAAAATGGCTAAATTAGTCTGTGTAGGAAAATACAAAGCTATCTACAGATCTGTGTGTATGCGGACTATCAGATCTAACATAGCATCCCTCTCTGACGACGGAGAAAGTTAATCGCAAGCTCTGCTTAAAGGTATCTACTACGAACGTGCCAGCGGATCGGAGGCTAACTGCATGGTGACATAATGCTCATCAATGTAAGCACTCATGTCGGCAAGACTGACAGTCATCTGGGATCTAACTGAAGTACTATCTGCGATGGCCACATCCCTAGCAGATAAGGCGGCATCCCGCTCCACTATCAATGCATCCCTAGCTGATCTAGCCTCATCCCTCTCTAACAGAGCAGTATCTCTCTCATCAAGAGCTGTCAACATCGCGGCCCTAGCCTGATCTCTATCATAGGTCATCAGATGTAAGCTCTGCTCCAAATGTTGTTCCGAATACTGAGTAATAGTGGTACTAGGGGTGGGAGAATACATCACAAATGCTCGCAACCCAGCAGTCAAATCATCGATGGGAATAATGACCTCTCTATAGGCTCCTCATCGTCATAATCAATCCCTACTTTGTGGATCTCTCGCCATGACCGATGCGATCTCTGTCTCCATCTATGCAGAATACTCGTAGAACAACACGAATGAGTGACAGAAAACGTCACCAACTCTCACGATCCCAACAGCATACAACCCGGATCATCCTCTGGCGATAAGCGATTGTGATGCGGTTACCGACTCACTACCCCTCATAAGGATGAAAATCTGGCGATCAAACCGACATATCACTACGGTGGGTGGTAAGTAATCATGCCCCTTAATCCAGCCAGAGGGAGATAATCCATGCCCGGAGCATGAGTGATGAAGTTGTAGGGTGAGCTTAGCCCTAAACACGGCAATATGGCAAACGGATCCCTAATCCCTACCAGGAAAGATGACCACGAAGCAGCATCTGTGCACTCCGCAGGCTGAAAGGAGTACGACATGGCTATCTCATGGGTGAAACAAAACCCCTGCCGTCTAAGTGTGCCAATCGGTCTCAAGTGTGACATAAAATACACATACAGCATGACCGAGCTACCTGTAAACACTCCTGCTGGATAAGTGCAGCAGTATGTAGCTGACCTCAATGTCTCTACAATAATCATCGGTACAATGGTATGACCCTCCCTGAGAGCTCTCACTGCAATAATGATGCCGATATCCAGCTCATCCATGTACCACGGCATGAAGACGTATGACAATACGCATAGAAGTAGTACATCTACTCTAGCTGAACGCCAATGATCCTCCGGTGTGGTGAAATCCCCGGAATGTCGTGCATCAGTTGTCCTCATAGCCAAACATCAAGCAGAAGCTTATTTGGGATATTATATGGTAGGATGTAATCTCGTCCCAAACAACTCTCGTCTCAATCTGGTGAGAGGTCATGAATCATATGCTTTCATGTCTCCAATAGCTATATGCACGCAAGGTGCATCCAAATGATAGCATCGTCAGCAAGTGCATACTCCTCCAAAGTAGGAGTCAACTCCTGGGTCCCAAATCGGAAAACCTACCTCTTCGATACCCAGTGCTTTAGCATGCCCTCTACAAATCCTGTGGGAACCTGAAACATCAACAGGGTCATAGTATGCTACACTAAATCATCTACGATCACCATGTATGATGGTGATATACTATCATACCATGAGCGCATATGTAACGACCCCAAACTTAATACAATTTAATTCTCAATTTCGGTCGTTAATAATACATTCAACCTCTAATTTTACATCATTAAACGATAATACAACCATTGAAATTTGCAGAATAATTAAAATTTTCTATTACAAACTATCCTCGTTCCCAAAACCTTCAACCTTTACATCTAAATATCTCAGAATCATTTTAATACTACAATAGTTTACATCACAAAACGTTATTACAATTCAACATTTATACATTGTTAGGAACCTTAAACATGGTTCAAATAATAATAACTCAACCAAAGTATATAATTCTTCAAGTATCACATCTAATTCATATCTTTCAAGTAAGACATAACTTTACCTTGAATCTTGAACCTGTAAAAGTGGTTATTTGCAAGGTTGAGCTCGATAGCCCAGCAAAATCTAACAGTTTTCATGCATCACGTAACACATAATAACATGCTCAACATATATCTCATAAACATCGGACTAACATAACATACATGCTACAATTTATATAATAATTATAAAGATTGAGTTCCTTACTCAATCAGCATGCTTTAGTCAAACAACGTAGTCATAAATTGACTTTAACATTTCATACATTCAACATATATATAACACATCATGCTCTTTGCAATAAAGATCAAATTCACATAGAAAATAGGAACTGAAAGACTTGCCTTGATCGTTGTTTACCAATAACAGTTTAACAACTTACAGATATCTGTACTTCACGTGCCCTACACAGTTATATAATCATTCACATCAACTATTAGTCAGATAGCAACGCATAGTAGTTGTAATGTAAACTTAATCTACATCTTATAACTCTTCCTATTAATCAATACACAATGTTCAATTTGATTGTGTTAACTTTTGACTTATAACTCACTATATTTCTTCTTAGTCAAACTCGAAGTTCATTCAAGTGCTTAAGTCTTGCTAGGACTACTTATTGATTTTATATTAAATCCATTCTATATCTTATAATATTCATTTCAATTGAATTGAAACACTTTTTAAGTTCATTAACACTTGGCACGACGTTTTGACGTTCTTTCGTCACACGCCCGATTTGTCTCTCACGTGTGTGCTTAGTATGCTTATACAACTTATCTAATACATCATTTATTAATGTTAAGCATCATTTTATTTACTAATACTCATGTTTTATAACTTAGGACAACATCTTTTATCATCAGGAGCACTACATTTGTATATGTGCATTCCTGACGCCCTCCGATTGCCTCTTAATACATATCAGTCCCACAAATGACCATTTTACCCCTATTCCCAACCTCAAATTGAAAAAAATTAAGAACGAAAGTTGTAGGTCTATTCGTCCTCTTTCCAGATCATCTTGAATCACCTCAATCGGAGTTCTTATGAAACAGTTATGGCCATTTTACTACAGGAGGTCAAAGCGCCCAACCGAATCTCGGCCATGTGAGGCGAGAACTAAGCTATCTTAGTGGTACATTGGGGTGCAAACTTCATTATTTGGGCATAAATTTCAATATTTGAGCACGAATTTTTATTTGGAAGGTGAATTTTAGTATTTGGGCGAATTATAGAACACCCAACCACGAAGAACAGAATAACTAAATTATGGACTAATTACTACTGTTAACATCTAAATTAAGACGTAAAACTTATATAGATTACTCATAAACATTTACTTATCATACATATACCAATTTTAAAGCAATCAAATAATAATTTCAGAAAATTTAAATCCTTGAAACCATAGATTAAAGCCCAAAACTCCATTTTTGATATTTCTTTGACACGGTGACTCTGTAAATGCTAATGATAACAATTTGATGCTATTAAACTATGTTCTTTGTAATTCTTAACAAACTAATTAACATAGCCATAGTTCAATTTCACATATTAGCTCAAAATTCAATACTAATTTTGTTATCCTACGAAACATGTTCATGTACATGTAATCACTATAAAACCAAATTCTTTTCTTGCAGACTTAATTTAGCATACAATTCTTGCCTAAACCTAAACTCTAATCATCATAAACATGTATAACCACAATTATTCAATTATCTAGCAATAATTCGAAGAGATGAAGTTTACAGAACATGCAATTTTGTCGTAAAACCCATATATATATAATACTAATTTTGTGAACATACCTTCAATTTGCTAAGATAATTCTTGCTAAACTCACTGGAATTGTCGTGAAATCCTTAAGCTTCCTCTCAATCTCTCTCAATTCTCTCTCAGTTTTCTCTCTATGAAATTCTTAGTATTCTTCCTAGGCAACTAAGTTATGCGTAAGACTAACTGATAGCCAAGCGTAAAAAAAATAAAACTGATAACCTTAATACGCACACTTATTAGAACATCAGTTATAGAATAACGTATAGGTTATAATTATATTATATTTATTATTTTATTTATTTTATTTAAGTTCAAAAATTAAAAAAAATACAAAAGCCATAAGGCTTTGTTTAGCAAAACCCTTTAAAATTAAAGACTTAATATATTTAAGCCTTGTTTGGCAAAACTAAATTAAACTCCTTTAATTTATTTTAATAACTCCTTTATAATATAGTTATTTATCACACTTTATTTAATTAATTATAATAAAAATTTATTGAATAAATCATTTAATCATTATAATCTCTCTAACTTAATTATTAAATTAAATTAGAATATTATCTCATAATAATTAATTTTCTTAGCTCCTTAATTATTTACCTAACAAATAATTAACCAATTAAGTCAAATCAAATTAAATATCTATTCAACAATAACCACATCCATTAAATATTTATATATTTCAATAAATATTTATAATTACAATTAAAATTCTGGATTGTTACATTAATCACATCATAATAAGAATTTCAATTATTAAATTTTTATTTTAATAACTTGTGAAAATTTGGGTTGTCACAAGATACATAAATTTACCACCACAAATGGTGGGTATGATCAATCTGACTAAGCTCACAAAGAAGACATCATGTGGGTCGTGGGTCATAAGACCATCCAGGTCAATCTTTGAATATCTCCGGACATAAATACATATACATAATACAATAACATGCATGATACAATAGATGGTAATATGATATAGGGAATGAAAAACTGTACATACATTTCTAAGTATATCATCATCTAATACATCTCTATACAACTAAAATACAGGGAAATGGGGCGAAGCTACCCAACATACAATAGAGGCTTATCAAAAGAGATAGCGAGAAATACATCAGAAAAAGTCAAGAGTGTCGATGTCTACATCATCGATCCTGTCCACCTGATGTAACTCCTCATGAGTCACTGGATCTCTATCTATAGGGATGTCAGCCGATCTGAGGAGGATCATATTTGGAAAAACCATATGGGTCACCTGAGGGACCAGTGCCAGAGCTAGAAGGATCAAAAGTATCTACCTCTGCAGGATCTCTACCCTAATGTCGAATGAAAAGATGTGACCGGTCCAGCTGCCGAGTCAATCTGTCAATTTGTGTCACATGAGTCGGATCTCTGACACAGACTAGCCAATCCGTCATCATCACGGATCCTGGAACCATATCCCCCATAAATTGTGTGGCGCGGGTCTGAGCTCCAATCGTACGAGGGATCCACCAATGCTGGAATATCTCCTGAGAACAGGGGCCCTCTGACAATGTAAAGCCGTCAATCCCCATCAATGGGATGTCAATGATGAGTGATTGTGAAACAGGCCAAAAACGCCTGGCAGGAGGAAATATCGGCATACGAATCTCTCCTGTAGTGCTCTTAATAACACGCTCTCCTAAATAGAGCTCCCATCCTCCATCTGTGAAGAGAGGAATCCTGCGGGTGGAAATGACGTACTCTACTCCAGTCAGTACCCATCCTCAAAACCAACTCCCAAATGCTCTCCAGAGTAGGGAATCCATGTGATGACATCGGTGTCAATAGCTCCAAGTTGTGGCGACAATGAGTGAAACCCTCCAAGAACAAGGACCTCCGCCAGTATGGAATGATGCCATCTCCATCCTCGTGGATAGGTGTCTAAACCTAACACGCCACAGATTTAAATAAGGAAGCCTCTCATAGGCCCAAAACCGCCAACACGAAGGCAAACATCCTTTGTCACCAACACTCTTAACCTATACATGGGAAAAGACAAGAGAAATACTCACCAGCAGAAATGGGTAGAATCCTAACCAGGCCACGGTCAAGCCTTGCGATCGCATGCGCATTCCCTTGAGGAAGTAGGCAAAGGTGTAGGAACCCTAATCATACTCTCCTATACGGTCCACGTGTCGAGTGGCGCTGATCAAAGCGAAGGACACCATAGAAGAGTTATATGCTATGAAGCAGCCCCTAATGATCATCAGGAACAATCGCCGAAGAATGCGATCCCTGACTCTCACATCATCGGGTATGGGCTCACTCAATAGCCCGCTCATAGCATCTACGCTCAAAAGACATGTATGAAATAGTCCGCCCTTGAAGCGCCTCATGAAACTCCCAACAAGGATCCGATGGCGTGGGGTGATATCATGTCCGTGCAAGAGCCTTGGCTCCCTCTAAACTCCATACAGTGATAAAGCGCCAATCCATCGGCGTCATCATCACCTCACAGTCCGGCAAATGGAGTGGCCGAGTGCAGGTGAAACCACCGCCGAGACAATGCCACGAGGTAACCCGAGGACGGTGATGGGGTAGAATGGAGAAGAACCTCCACGAATCCCGACCATGGGCGATCGCTCAGTAGTCATCGTGCAAGGCCCGATACATAGAGTGGATGCTAAACCAGTTCCCTCGAGGTTGTGTGAAGTCGGGAACCTACATCAAATGCAGATCAACATCAGACTCCTTGACTCCTCATCAATAGGAAATAAGGAAGATTAAAGATCTAACTGCATACCTCATTTACGTGCAGGTATACTGAAGGATGCCTACTCAAGTCACCCAGAAGATCTTGGTTCGCCACTTGAATACCTGGCAATTCCCTATGGGGAACATGTACAACAGGAGCAGGAACCTCGATCGGTGCATCCTCATCCTCGTCCTCGACATTCGGCACTTTAACCCGAATAGGATGTATCACTGCCTCCGCCAAACGATGAGGCTGTCTAATAGAACGGCGTTGAGGCTCTTCAAAATCCCTCCTCCGTACACCAGAAGTGGTCCTGCGAGAACTACTCGGCTGATCCGGATCCATGATATCTGGACAACAAGTCTCCAAATCACCTCAGAAAGGGTGTGGTAATTTCTTACCTGGAGTCTTTTCAAAATGCATTCTATGATTACATGCATTATTTTAACATACATCTACAGTAGAGTTAAAAATGCATGACTACCCAATACCTATATTTTGGGAAAATTTTTCCATAGCCCCTTTGTAAATGGGACTATCCACATGCACATAGGCATGACTAGGTGGCCATTCAGTAGCACACCTGTACACAGTCATATACATCCTGTATGCATTAATACATTGCAGTAAAAAATCCGTAGGTGTAGTCTAATTACCAGGATTATTTTGCTTGTCTACCTTTACTCATTTGTCCTCATATAGGATAAGAAATGACAGTAAAAGGGGCCAATTTGACTGTTTCAAAAGTCAAATTTTTTCACATCAATGTGTTCAGCATGGTTTAATACTAACATTTACTATGTTGAATATTTTTATCAAGTCATATAAAGCATGCATATTCACTACTATGTGTCTAAATGCATTTTATACGATAAGTCATTTTCAATGACGAAATTGGAAAAAAATACATGCATGTGTTACTAGGGCCGATCCAAGAACGCTTATGCGGTGGCGAGAATATATAGAGAAAGTTATGCGAACTTCAGATGGTCGAAGAAGAGCTCTCAGATTTCCTTATTTGTCTGCAACTTGAAAATGACTTATGAAAGCAACTGACCACTATACATAAAGCACGCGGTTGTCCCGCGAGCTAACTCATGCGGCTCCTACAGGTACACCTGCGACACTTCTACATGGGTCCCACACCTCCGTCTCACTCCAGTTAGAGTTGCAAAGGAGGTCTCACAAGCTAAAAAGACCAAATCAGGAATAAAAGTGCTACGCGATTGAGCGAAATAGCCTGAAATCTTGGTTTCTAGTCGGTCAGAGTTAAACTCCCGTCGTCTCAAAGGTATTCTCCTGAATGCAGGGTATACTATACCAATGAGCTCAGCTTTCATAGATCTTGCTCGGCAATACCCCACAAAGGTCTGATGCCGTCATTTGCAAGGTCACAACCCTAAAAACCTCCTCGGCGGGGGTTACAATTCAAAACCATGACATATCAAACCTCCCCGGCGGGGGTTACAACGCACATCTTTCAAACATCCACGTATCCCCGGCGGGGGTCATAACGCGCATCTTTCAAGCATCTACGTATCCCCGGCGGGGGTTACAACGTAATACAACCATTGATACACACATCAATGAAGGTCAAGCAGCCTTGACATCATGTCAGCCGATGGCGAGTAAACCTATCAATGCAACCTTCCTCGGCGGGGGCTACAACACAATGCTACCATTGACACATACATCAATGAAGGTCAAGCAGCCTTGACAATGCATCCAGCAGGGATTTATCCGGTGATACACACATCCGCGAAGATCAGGCAACCCTGATAACAACAAACTATTGGTAGTAATTCCGACAGAATGAGGGAATATGTTATACACATCCTCAAACAGACAAAGTTTTATCCCCACAGATCTCTTACACATAAGAGGTACCTCTATGGAATATAAGCCAGTGTCTAGGATTCAAGACTTTAGTGATAGCCCCAACGTCAACATCCTTGGAGACTTGGATCGCATGTCTAAGCCATCACTGATTGTCATCCCAGCAGGATTACCTGACAATCATTCATGCATTCTACATGCATTTTCATTATGTTGTTGCATATAACATCATGTTTATATAACTTGCATTTCAAGTGTCTAGGATTCTTTATCCTATACATGCCTTGCATTGCATGCATATGATAAAGAGGGGCATCTGTAGACACTCAAAATTTCCTGCGCTCCTATTACAAACATTGCAGGAGGGTAGATTCATCTTTTGGAGATAACCCTGAAAGACTACTTACATCCATTCCAGATACTACCAGAAGTTTAGCTCCAACCCGCAACACAAACCGGGAACATCAGTTCCAACCCAGAACTCAAACCGGGAACATCAGTTCAAACCCCGAAACACACACCGGGAATGTCATTTCCAATCTCGGAGATAACCCAGAGATATGCAAATCTAAAGATCGGCAACAACATCGAAGAGGACAGTTTTGTCTCAATGATAACACTGCGACGCTCAGTTCCAGTCCTAGAGACAACACTGGGAGTAGTAACCCCATCCTTGGTGATAGCCCCAAGAGATGCCATTGCAGTTCCGACGATAACCACAGAAATGCTTGCATCAAACATATGCAATCAGCTTCAACCACAGACATCCTGTTAAGGCACACACACCTCAAACCCGGAAAATAACCACGGGCAGACAGGAACATCCACAGATGACAGTGAGACATACAAACAAGCAGCAGTCCAATCTCAGATGTAACCCTGAGCAACATCTGCTTTCTGCTTAAACCGGCGATAACCCCGGTGAGGAGTCACAACGTCATCTTACCATCTCAACAAAATGATATAACGGCATACCAACAAGTAGTCCAATCTCAGTTGTAACCCTGAGCAACGTCTACTTTCAACTCAAACCGGCGATAACCCTGGCGAGGAGTCAAACGTCATCTTGTTCCTTCGATAATGGCACGTCGTCTCAACACTTCATACATACAAACATACAACAATGTCCCATAAGAACCGAGGAGTAACAATCCCGAGTGACTATTATGTGTGATAGTACTTTGGATAGAATTTAAAGCTTGAAGACCATGGGCATAGACCCCTCTTCCTGACTTCGTACAACCTCTAATCCATGTTATTGCGTAACTCTTGACACAAACGATCCGAAGAAGGTCAGATATACCTTATTCGGATGCTCGGATTGAAGTTCTGCAAGTTTGAGCGGATATTACAGTGCATGAGTGCACGTACTACGAGACGATGGGACCCGCGAGGCTCAGATGATTCACAACCAGCCGCAGATACAACTGCGGCTGCCGCAGGTATACCTGTGGCCATCCATCTATATATACAAGCCTTGGGGTCAGCCATTTGAAGAGAATGGGAGGGAAAAAGGCGAGGATGTAACGCCCGAAATCTGGTCTATCTTCACACCCAGATTCCGTGCGTCACTAGTACATCATTCATCCAACATACATCAATATATACTGAAATATAACAACATACACTCTCAAATCCCAGGTTCTAAAAACCTTATAGCTTTTTCTCATTACAAATAATGATAATTACATTATTCTTTACATCTTGCACGAGTGACTTTTATCCGCCACTAAGGATACATAATCGTTTGTTAAACTATTCTATAGTTTAATTCTCATCTTTCTACATTTCCAGTCTTCACTTGATTTTCTCGCTCATTCACATTCTGAATGACACTTCATCTGGATACCGACAGCTTGATCTATACGGGATCTTTAAGTTCTTCTAACATCATTCGCTGAAAATGTTTTCATTTAAAGCAAGTGTGAGCATTCAATTACCCAGCAAGTCTTAATAGTTGAACAAACAACTTCAAGAATTTTAAACATTCTTTTAAGACTTCAATAACCAAACAAAGGTTATGAAGCAGCTTGATTAATATGAATAATCTCGATTCCTATCATTTTAAAATATTAGTCACATTCACTTGGAAATACTTTCCTTCTCTACTCTCTTTCATACACATTCTGTCTGGCTAGAATCAATAGCACAGACTTAACAATAACAGTTCATGTATAAACAGAACATTCTTTTATTGAACAGTTCAAACATAGAACAGTTCATCTCACAGAAACACCGAAGTGTTCACATTGTGGCACAAGGCCTCATACGTTCTACCACCTTGTACAAATATCACACATTCGCACATAGACAGAACTTCTCAAGTTCAACATCTGAGAAGTTTAAGAAACTAGCATTCATTTAAAATATGAATGAAGTAAGGAAACTTGCCTTACACATAGCTATAGCTTACGCTGAACTGCTCATTCCATTCCCTATAACACATAAAGAAATAACACATACACCAATTAGTCATATACTTGACTTACACATTAGTTTACTTAACTTTACTTCTTAAGGTTCGCGTTCTTGCAATCTAAGTTTACGCGACACCCTTTCATTACCATTCTACGGCTTCATGACATACGGAGATGTCTTACTCAAAACGTTCTTCATCTTTGATGATTTACATTCTTATCTTCTTCTTTTAACTTCTCTAGGACTCAGCACACATCGCTTCTCTGCTGGTAGTCCATATGGTACTCTGAGTGGTTTCCCACAAACAACCAACAAACTGTAACGACCGAGAAATTTGGATTTTTATTGTAAAATGATTTTATTAAATTAAATAATAATAAAATCATATTTTATATGATATCAAGATGGTTGTTGTTCTATAACCTATTGATGTTGGAATGTCGTAGTATTTGAGCTACGTGAAGGAATTAAAGTGTTTGAATTTCTAAGACGAAAATAAAAGTTTTTTGAAAAATTTTCCGAAAACACTATTCATCGATATTTATTCGGAAATTATTTTTGAATTTCCGAGAAATACGTGATGATAGAATATTAAGGTAAGACAGATTATGTAATAATAATCTAGTTATGGAAAACAGCAAAAGGGTAAAAGGGTACGATTCTATTTGGGTAATACGTGATGGGAGCATATCTTGATGGATTTTGTGGCGGGACTTCCAAGAACGGCAAAAGGGTATGATTCTATTTGGGTAATAGTTGACCAATTAACGAAATTGGCTCACTTCTTACCGATTAGGGTCAAGTATAACTTAGACCAGTTAGCTAAACTTTATATCAAGGAAATTATTTCTAGACATGGAGTACCAGTATCGATTGTGTCAGATCGTGATCCACGATTCACATCGAACTTCTGGAGAAGTTTGCAAGAACAGTTGGGAACACAGTTGAAATTAAGCACAACTTATCATCCACAAACTGATGGGAAGAGCGAGAGAATAATTCAGACATTAGAAGACATGTTGAGGTCTTGCGTTATGGATTTTAAGGGTAGTTGGGATGATCATCTACCACTGGTAGAGTTTGCATATAATAACAGTTATCATGCAAGCATAGGTATGCCGCCTTATGAAGCTACTCAGACGAAAGAAGGTGCGAGAACACCATTGTGTTGGGATGAGGTGGAGAAGCAGCAAGAATGCTAGGACCGTAATTGCGTGAAGCTGGCGAGATGTGGTTAAGTTAATTCGGATGCGTCTTGTTTCAGCTCAAGACAGACAGAAGAAGTATGCGGACTCGTATAGATTAAACCGAGAGTTTGAAGTAGGTTCGCATGTGTTTCTAAAGGTATCTCCCTGGAAAGGAAAGATACGCTTTGGAAAGAAGAGAAAGTTAAGTCCAAGGTTTATAGGACATTTTGAAGTATTAAAACGGGTAGGAGAAGTAGCGTATATGATAGCATTACCTCCAGACCTAGAAATAATACATAACGTGTTTCACGTATCTATATTACGTCCATATAAGCCGGACTATAAGCATGTAATCGAGTATGAGCCGATTCATATCGAGAAAGATTTATCATATGAAGAATCGCCGATTCAAATCATTGATAGAAAAAAGAGCAAGTTCGAGGAACAAAGTAATACCATCAATAAAGGTATTATGGAAGAACCATGATCTTTGAGGAAAGCAACGTGGGAATTAGAAGAAAAGATGAAGAAAAATTTTCCTCATTTATTTGAGTAGAGCAAGAGGCGAGATTCAGGGATGAGAATCTTTATAAGGAAGGAAGAATGTAACGTAGAGAAATTTGGATTTTTATTGTAAAATGATTTTATTAAATTAAATAATAATAAAATCATATTTTATGTGATATCAAGATGGTTGTTGTTCTATAACCTATTGATGTTGGAATGTCGTAGTATTTGAGCTACGTAAAGGAATTAAAGTGTTTGAATTTCTAAGAGCGAAAATAAAAGTTTTTGAGAAATTTTTGAAAACACTATTCATCGGTATTTGTAGGAAATTATTTTTGAATTTCGAGAAATACGTGATGATAGAATATTAAGGTAAGGCGGATTATGTAATGATAATCTAGTTATGGAAAACATAATGTTTAAACTTGCGGACTTAAATTAAGAATGTAAGGAAAGTGAAGAATTAATGCGTTAAGAGATAATCGTATGATATGTGAGTATTGTATGAGGAAAGAAAATGAGTATAATACTGAGGGTATTATTATACGAGTTTGTATGAAGGAAGAAATATTGTATATTATGAAGTAGTATCTAAGCATATATCGATGATGATACATAAACTATAAGTATATGTATTAAGTAATGAAAATGGACTTGGAAGATTAATTATAATTGCTACAAGCCCAAATGAATTAAGGGTTAAGTCCCAAACTAGATTCCATGAGTTGTCTAACCCATGGGGAAACCCATAGTAATATGATTAATGTGAGTGGTGATCAAGATAAGTGATAACCAAGATAAGTGGTGATCAAGTGAATAAAGTAATGGCCAAATTATGTGAGTAATGACCAAGCAAAGGATAGGATTTGTGTTGATCAAGTTATGAATAGTAAGGAGGTGGTTTAGTGTATTGACTAAATTGCCCTAAACCTTGCAAGTTCTATAAATAGTGAAGGTTGGCAAGTCATTTGCTAGTTGTTCAAATAATCTAAACACTCTCTCTCAAAGTGCTTAATTGTTAGGGTGAGTAAGTTGTAATAAGCTACTTACATAAGAAGAAGAAAGAAGCTATTTATCAAGAACTTCTAAAGTAAGATCCTCTTCTCCAATTATCTTCTATCTCTAACATGATAGGTTGATAAGAAAAGTTTGGATTAAGGAACATGAATGATAAAAAGTAAGAAGTATGTGTAAGTAATGAACTTAAGCCATATAAGTTGGTAATAAGTCATTTAAGCTAGCATAAGTTATAAACTTATGTGAAGGAATTATGAACTTATAATGAGTTTTGCAATATAAGGAATATGGAAGTAAATGAACTTTTATGATCATATGTATCAAGTATACATAAGTAAAGCTATATGATGAGAACATATATGTATGATGATTAAGAAACTTTAATTGTCATAAGTTATGAATGATAAGTTCATAAATAATTTATAAATTTATCAAGTTATAAGCTTATGAAGAAATAAGTCAAAGTCCAACCATGAGTATAAGTTGTTGGAATAAGTAGGTTAATATGTTCACATGATGAATGAAAATCATTTGTAATGTTAAACAAGTCATAAGAATGAAGATTTTCCAAAAATCGCACGATTAGACGATAATCGTCGAATTCGTAAAATTCTCGGAATGGAAGTCAAATTTTGAGTTTGAGCTCGGAAATATTATTTTCCAATGGAGACAAGTTATGTTCATCATTTAAGAGTTGCGGACTCTAAAATGAGCGAATTCTGACTTAGAACGAAGAAACGAGCGCTGAACGTTAATGAACGTTTATCGTTTACGTTAAAAATGAACCAATAGGTGAATTTTTAGCAAACGAAGTCAAATAGATAAAATTCTTGCATGAACGCGTAGATTACGTAATTTGTGAAGGCTTTTGAACGAGCCAATTCAGACTTATAACGAAAGAGTTATGCGTCCAGGAAGTTCACAAAAATTCAAAGACTGAAATTTTTTTCTGGTGCACAGAGTTGGCGTCGCGGCGCCAACCCTAGACCAATTAGTCATGCCGCAGTGCCATGAACTGTCTATGTCACACTAGAAATGGCGGCGTAGTAAGCGTGGCCCGATGAAGTGAGGACTCGCATGGCCAGCAGCCAAGTCAAGGCCATCCCATTGTTAACTTCATGTGCTTGCATGAGATGCGAGTATAAAAATGGCAGCATGACACCGATCTTTGACAAATGATAGTGAAGAATATTTGTGAATGTAAAGCAATAAAGGGTTATTAGGTTGAGCTAAACCTACCTTAAGAAACCTAAAATAACATTGCTAAAGCATTGTTAAACCTTAAGAGTAATGTGTAAAGAGTGGTAATAACCTATCCATCTATGAATGCAAATAGAATGATGAAATCAGAATGAATAGTAATCAAGTCTAATATACAAATTAGATTGAGATGAAGGGTAAGATATAGTCAGATACATACTTGATTATGTGTGACCTAATGTAAGGCATTATATGATCATGTATTGTAGAGACTTGAAAGACTTGAACGTAAAGTAAATTACATCGTAGCAGACGCTTAAGGCAAGTATTCTAACTCTTGTCTCAGTTCAATCTGAACAAGTTTTTGAAGTTCATGTATCCTTACGTATGAATTGAAGTACAATGAAGTTAAAGCCAGTTCTTTTGGCTAGACTTGACATATTGAGTGGATTGTTGATAATTTATTCATCTGTTATCAAATGTGATTATCTTTTGTCAACTACTTGATATGGTTTTCAAAAGATGACTGAATTGTTAAACAAATATTTTGTCGGTAAAACGACAGGAACATGAGGTTGCCAAATGATTAAACATACATACATTTAATGGATGTAGTGTTGATCAACATAGAGTACAATAGGCTGATCACCTAGAAGTGCTCGTAAGTAATATCGGGCTTACGAACTTAGTTCCGGGTTGTCCTTTTTAAAAAAAGAATGAATACTCAAGGTCTTTGGCCAGGAGTGATATTTCTTGAATATTATTCATTATGAAACATTTTGAAAGAAAGATGAAGTGCTATTTTGAATTACCAATAGTACTTCATAACTATTGTTCAGTTATCGAAGATATACGATTCATATGTATCAAGCATGTTGTTATTGATATTGTTATACTTGTTGAGCTAGTTATGTTCACTCTTGCTTAAACCATATGAATGCAGCTAAGACTGAACGTCCCGAATGATCAAATAAGGATAAAGGAAAAGCTAAGGCAGATTATTAAGCTGTCTTGTAATGGTATAGGTCTATTGTTGTAATGTAATGAATATTATGACAAAGAACCTTTGTAACGAGTATAGAACCTGGGAAATGTAAATATTACCTTTAATATATAGACGTTATGTTCTTTCTTTGAGACTATTCAATTGAATGAATGTATGAATGTTTGTACAGTATAGCACCATCTGTCGGGTTGGAAGATACCCGGATTTGGTGGCGCTACACAAACAAGTTCCCGTCTCGTCTACACTGCCCACATGGTGAGTTAGATCGGTTGCCAGTTTCGTATATACCTTCGCTCTCTGAAGGAATTGTTTAGCTCAGCTCCCATATGTCAACCATCAAAGGTTACGATTGTACCACAACCTAACTTATCTTAACTTATACGAACTATTAAATATAATGTTCGTTAAGTCAATTTCTTATTCCTTATGGCTTTCTGACAATTAAATGTCATACCTTAGGATTCATTCTTATCCGACTCACATTCGGCTTTCATTAATCTTATTACCATTCGATACGGCTTTCTTGATACCATTCGTATCTTACTTACTACTCGCATCAACGTCTAAATCATACAACTAAGGTATACTTAGAACGTTCGTCCAACGCGAATACGATTCACAAGGATCGTTTACGTATTCAATGTTCACGTTGCTCGTCTCTTAATCTCTCATTCAACCTTTACTCAAGGTTTTAATCACTTTCGATCGTTATCCATCCCATGAACCCCATGTTCATTATTCTTTCTTAATGTCGAAGCCATACTGATCGTTGTATGCTAAGACCGATCGTTCATTGCAACAACGTTGCATTCACAGCGTCTATACGCTTTACATTTATCTCTCATTACCATGTCATAACATCGAAATGTTATACATTACTATCATCCATCAACGTCTAAGGAATCACCATCATAGCAACCCCTCACGTTCGATTTATTGCGACTACGATCCCCGGCTATCGGTACCGTAACCCGTAATTACATTCTTTTCATCTCGTTTAATCTTTCCGTTCAACCTTCATTAAAGGTTTAAAACACTCGATTAAGTGTTACATTAGTTGAACTATATGTTCGTATATCTTTCTTGCACATCCCCTAGAAATTGAGCAATTAAAAATCTCATTTCTGGCATTGCTCTGCACTAGCACCGCGGCGCCACTCTCGAAGACTAAGACTCGAATTTGACACGAAGTTAGTAATCACGTGACCCTCGGCACAGAGCGGTAGCCACCATTCTAGGCATGACTGGCACCACGGCGCCAAGACCTTCTTCCCGAAATTTTTTTTCTAAGTCTTTGGTCGTTCTGAGACGCGTACTTCGAAATCTCATAACTTATTCGTTATAACTCGGAACGAGATCGTTCCAAAGCCATTTTCTTCGTTATCTAACGTACTTAGATTACCCTCGAACAGAACTTTGTTCTGAATCCGTTAACATGCCATTCAAATGGCTTAATCTTCACCCTTTATTCATTTTAACGTTCTTCATTCGTTCGTCCATAATTCGGTCATCCGAACTCGAAACTCGTTTGTTCTTAAGTCTACGACTCACGTTTTATACATTCTCTTACATTATTTTGAAACCCTACACGTTTGGGTTCATTTACTAACTTTCAAATTCTCGATCTTCTTTTACGAAATTTTTGCCATAACTTCGTTATAGCTCAATTCTAATCCGTTCTTCAAGAACGTTTCCAACGTTCCTAACCAAGAAATAAGCATCTAACTTATACACGATGGTTTTAAACTTGTCCATCAACAATAATTACACTACGATGGTTTTAAATTTGTCCATCAACAACGTTCTTTGCGTTCTTCGCGTGTTCTTCGCGTTCTTCGTTCGTTCTTCATTTTAATCGATATTTTGGATTACGATTTCACTTATTCATGGAATTTGATGTTATAAAACATCATTCCTTACTTATTCGACCTACTCATTCGTAAGATTCATTCGGATCGCTCAAAATCCTTACGAATCTTATACTTCCTTAAGAAATTTATAAACTAAATTTCTAAATCTTATTTCTTTGTTTTCTCATGAATTCAACTATATGAATTCATTATTAACATTATCTACTTCTTATCTTCATTAAATTATGTATTGAACATATTAAACTTAAAGAAAATTAGAAGAAACTAGGATTCGAATTACCAGTCATCCTTAAATTCCTTCCGTCGGACAAAGTTTGCTCACGAGCCAACTTTTACTCTTTCTTCTCCTTTCATCTTCCATTCCGAACTCTCTCTCTTTCTCTCTCAAATGATAGGATTTTCAAAATCCCATTCAAATGAGATTAAGCTTCCTATTTATAGATTTTCAAGGCTGGGGCATTTGGTCTTTTCACACCCTAACCTCCTTACTATTCATTACTTAAGGACTAAGTTAACTTAGCCCTACAGTTTTCTTAGCCCTTAAGTTTCGTAGTTCCATCTTTCGGGTTTCGTTCTACAGTTTTAAAAACTACGATTCTCGGAATCCAAATATTTTTGGATATTTCGTCTTTCCTTTACTGATTAACTTTTACGTATTCTTCAGATTTCTGAAAAACTGAAAAACACTTTTTGACGTTAAGCGTTTTCCTTCACGTTTTCCCCTAACGTAGCTAAACGAGTGAAAAGTACATAACAATACATTTCATCATTTTTATTTTATCCGATTTCTGCACGTTTTTCGAGAAAAACTTTTATCGGCTTACTTAACTTTTCACGATATATTATCGTCAAATCTTTTGATGGAATGTCATTTTGACATACCGAACTCTCGGAAAGGCTTAGGTTATTCAAACCCTAACCCTTAGGTTTCGTCGGGTGAATAGTGCCTATTTCGTCTTTTTCCCCGAAAATATTGTCTCCGAAAAATTTTTATTTTCGTCTTGAAAATTCCTACTCGTTCAGTCTAGCTCGTAGCCAGAATCCTCCCGATTAATAATCATTCTAAGTTATAGAACGATTAATAAACACATAGCACAAAATAGTATTAATAAAAATTCATTTTATTAATAACTAATTCTTTAAATCTTTATTTCTGGACAATCTGGATTTTCGGGTTGTCACAGAGGAAGCCATGTCCACTTTACTCTGCATACACATCTTTTGAGTGTTTCCTCACTTCTAAACACTAGTTAGCTCGCATATAGCTATCTTTTATACGGCGGGAGCTGAGTGTTTATCCATTTAAAGTCATAGAAGTCTACTTTGGCAGCCCACTGTAAGCCTTCTTATATTCTATAAAGCCTTCTTCTCATATTAGCACACACTGTTGTACACGTTGAGAGTCATGTGAGTGTGTTTGCCCGGACTTCGGTCCATGGTTTTCATTTATGTCTGTATATATATACTTATATATATATATATATATGTATATATTTCATATATGGACTAACATTATCGAGTTATGCCTCGATTGAGCCTAGATTTCGATCTGGGCGTTTAATTGCTTTTATATATATATATATATATATATATATATATATATATATATATATATATATAAATTGTGGTGAGACTTTATGTCGATGAGGCTGGATTTTATATACAGTGCGTTTAATTGTTTATATATATATATATATATATATATATATATATATATATATAATTGTTGTCGTACATATCGATGAGCCTAGATTTTTATCCAAAGTGCGTTTAATCACTTTTTTATATATATACATATGTATAATTCATTTACATTGGACATATCAGATGAGCACAGATTCACATCCAATGAGTTTACTACTTATATATATATATATATATATATATATATATATATATATATTTACATTTCTGTCGGGGCTTTCGGAGTGTACCTGTGGCCATTCTGACTTTATTTACATTTCGTCCTGCCTGGAGTTTACTTCATGGAAGTTGATCGCTTTTACAGCTCTATTTATATTTCGTCCCACCTGGAGTTTACTTCGTGGTGGTTGATCATGTCCATATATATATATATTTACCGCTTTTATATATTTACATTTCCGATCCCCCATGGAGTTGCTTCGTGGTGGTTGATCATGATATATATATATATATATATATATATATTTCTGACTTTTATATATATAATCGCTATCGCTTTCCATAAAAATTGTAGTATCATGTGAGCCTAGGAATCATGTGATCATTGAGTTCGATTCTTGAATCTAGATTAAAGCTCCTATGATGGACATTTTTCATTTATGCTTGACTGTATATATTTTACAAAGGTCTCGAATTTCCTTGGATGGTTATCATGACCATGAGGAGTTTGGCACTACTGTATATTATTTTCTCAAGAATGCTTCGCATCTCGAAAATAAAAGCAAACAAGCCGAACATTTAATAATAAAATGGAAGTATGAAAAGGTCTGAATTCCTATTGAGCACAAGGTTTGAAAAACTTCTTTTATAAAATGTCATTGTTATATCTTGGTTAAAACTAAATTTTCCTATAAAATTCAAACCATGTGTATATAGGTACGAACGAGGCCTCACACTACTTTCAAATAACTGCACATTGATCCACACACACACACAAACACACACATTCATATAACAATTTCTTTGAAAAGTGGCGGTCACCGTGGTAACACACGGATGTCGGGGGGTGCCTAACACTCTCCCTCCGCATAATCAAGCCCCCGGACCCTAAATGAATCTCGGTTTCACAGACCCGTCTAGTAGTGTCAAAACACTGGATCAATGTGCAAACCTTTTCGATTGCATTGGTGCAACCAGTTAAATACACCAACTGGAGACTCTTAAAGTCAAATGGTCAACATTATACATGTCAGACCTTTTTCACTTGTTTTTTCAAACAAATCTCACATTAACATGAGAACACCAAAGAACAAGTAACGAAAAGGGACACTTAAAAATCCCGACGTCGACAGATAGTTTTTATACGGGGAGAAGTGTGAGATATACACAGACTATAAGAGTCTGAAATATATCTTCACACAGAAGAAGTTGAATATGAGGTAGAGCAGGTGATTAGAATGGATAAAGGATCATGACTGTGGTATCTTATATCATACAGGGAAAGTAAACGTAGTAGCCGACGCATTAAGTAGGAAGGGTAGGGAAAAGCTATCGATGTTATCAACTCAGAATGAGTTAATAACAGAGATGGCAAGAATGGAGTTAGAAGTTAAATTACGGAATAAAGTGGTAGAAATGTTATCCACAATGTAGACTCAATCCACGAAAATGGAACGAGTTAAGGAAGTACAACTAAGTAACAAGGAGTGCAAGTGAATGAAAAAGAGGATGAAGGATGAAGAAAAGATCAAGTATAATCTTATTTTGAAGGAGAAATTTGAGTTCCAAATAATTCTAAAGTTTAAAGAAAAATAGTGAGTGAAGTCGTAGTTTGAGGTGCTCGATACATCCAGGTAGTACTGAGATGTATTAAGACCTTCAACAAAACTTTGGTTGGCCAAATATGAAAAGAGAGATAGTGTAATATGTTAGTAAGTGCTTAACTTCCAATTCAAATTAATGATAGGAAGGAACAAGTCTTGAGAAATAAGATATTACCTTCGGTGAAGGTGCGTTGGAGGAACCACAATGCCGAAGAAGCAACGTGGGAATTCAACATTAAAATGAAGGAAAATTTTACCCATTTGTTTATGTATTGTAGTGAGATTCTGGGGACATAATCCTTATAAAGGGGGAAGAATGTAACGCCCGAGAAAAATCGAATTTTTATGAGAATTAAATTTTTATTTGATTATGTAGATTAAATAAATTTAATTAATTATTTATGTGAGTAAGCTATGTGAAGGTTGTTCTATGACCTAGAATGTGTGGATGTGGTTAGGATTATGGCTATGTGGTAGAATTAAAGTGTTTGAATTTCCAAGATGAAAATAAAAGTTTTCCGAGAAATTTCCGTAAAAACACTATTCACTGATTTCTGCTCGGGAATTATTTTTGAACTTCTGAGAAATACGTAACAATAGAATATCGAGGTGAGATGGATTATGTAATAATAATTCATGTATGGCAATAACAGTTTTTCGCCTGTGGACTAAATTTGAGAACGTTAAGAAAAGTAAAGCGTTAATGAGTTAAACGATGATCGTATGATGCGTAAGTATTATACGAGGTAATGAATACGAGTATGATACGAGGTATTATTCGCGTATATATGAATAATGGTATGTAGTATATGATGTATGTGTATTCTGTATTGGATATGGATGGTTTTGACATTATAATAAAGAACAACATTTGTTCTATTTATAATAATAATGTTTTATATGGTGTTGGTAATTTGCGAAATGGAATTTATATACTTGACTTGCATGAAAATATACTTCAAATTGAACAAACTAATAAAAGAAAAAGAGATGATGTTAATTATACCTATATATGGCACTGTAGACTTGGTTATATCAATGAAATAAGATTATCCAAGTTGCATAAAGATGGGCTCCTAGTGTAATATCCCGAAAAAAAATAATAAAATAATATTAAATTTATATTCTTAAAACATATTGTTTGGAACTTGTCATTTATTTGGGTCAAACTAGTTATTTAAATTATGTGGGCTAATAAATATTAATAAGTGATAGATAATATTATGTGGTTAAAATTTGGGCCTTAATATTAATTTAACCCAAATAGAAGTTTATTAGGCAAACCTAATTAATAAATAGCTAAACCTAATATTACTTCATTATACAAACCTGAATAAGAAGAGGTGGCTACTTTGGAGATAAAGGAAGCACTACAAAGGGGGCTCAGGTGAAGAAAGACTAGAGATTTTGATCACTAGTGGGGAAATTTCATCAGTAATAAGTAAGTATATTATACATTATATAAATGGGGATAAATCACGTGGTTTCATATTAAATTATTAAATTTGGTATGTTGTTTTTTTCATCATGAGCAAGTACTTTTGTAATTCAAGAACTAAGAGCGATCTTTAAAGATGGGAGAGTTTATTTATTAATGTAATACTTATACGGATGTACTTATTATTATTATCACTTTATTCCAACAGATTGAAGCGGAGGGAGTAGTCTATGATTGATTTTGGAGATCCTAAAATAATAAATTGATGATTTTTAAATAAAAATATATATATATAAAGTAGTAATTAAAGTTTACTGAAAACTTACATAATTTGCAAGAGATGTTATACAAATAAATATGTAAGATTATATGGAATGAATTAAATCTTAATATTATAAGTAATTATATTTTATAGTCGTAAGTACCAAATAGAAGTGTTCATATTTTTATAAATGTACTTACATTTAGTATTATTAATTTGTATAATTAGTTCGGGCGGAAGGAACTTAAAGAGTTATACTTGGAATATAAATTTTGGAGTATTAATAATTGATATAAAGCGATGGTTAAAGGCATATTGAATAGATTATGAATTATTTTAGAATTATTAGTTTGGATTATTTTTAATTTGAGGTGAATATGTTTAGGTGATGAATAACGTTTCGTATTTGATATCATTGGCATTTGAGGGTAAGATTTTGTGGAGTGTGCTATAAATGGTTTGGAAGTATCCGGTACGGATTCCGTACTCTTTCAGCGATACCTTTGTTAAATTTGATTTGTTCGTTTGTTTCCTTATTTCAAATTCTATTATGATTTCACATAATTGTTTCTTGTGAAATAAATATATTAGTTTCATTTTAGAGTTGATACGTATGACTCGTATTTATACTCTTTGAATTAGGTTATCATGTTTAGTATTATTTATTTTGATAATTGTAGAGCGGTACATGTTGCTACCTTCCTTTTGAAACCTTGTGACTATAATTTGATTCGGTTCAACATGTACATATAGAACCCTTTTGTTGGTATTATGTCGCATGTGTTGTGACATGATATTTTTGTTAGAATATACCGTAGAGTATACCTGAGTTATAACCACTTGTGGGGGTACCACAGGCACGTCGTCTTGGCACGAGAGACGTGACACTTTCCGTGGCGGTGTGATTAGTCCACGGCGTCTCCATTTTGGGCTCCGGAGGAAGTGGGCCATTTGGTGTTTTGTTGTGGGAGGCGTATGGGTTAACCCTAGTTTTCTGTTCTGCGGATGTGTGATGTTGTGCCAAACACACCTATCCAATTTGCATACATTTGGATTCGCGGTCCAATGTGTGATTTGCCTGTGTGGCATTATTTTGGTTGCCTGTGGCATTATTTTGACTTGCCTGTGTGGCAATGTGTATTTCTAAGCTCATTCGGTATAAAATAACTCCAGCCATTTGTTTCAGCCTATTATTTTATTGGATTAGTTTTGTTGGTTTCTGTTCAGTTCAAGTCATTGAGTTAGTTACTTCAGTTCGTTATTTCTTTATTCTTTTATTGGTTTCGTCAATTACGTTGATTCAGATATATTCATTACGTTGATTCAGATATATTCCATTCAAATCTTTGGATATTGTATTTTCGTTCGTATTTGCACTTGAGGCTTTGTTCAGTATTTTGTCTCAGTTATTTTCGTATATCAGTTGTATATCTTTTGTATATCTGTATCCGTGATTGGGCAATTGGCTCATCTTTGTGTTTTTCTTCGGCGAGGTTTGCGGGGGGTGATTCTGAGGCTAGTGTGATGAGATTTTTGCCTTTGACCATTTAGGTTGATTCGAATTTTAAGTTTTGATTATTTTGACTCAGTTTGGAGAATTGTACTTATTACTTTATTAATGAATCACCACTATTAATATTTTGAGGTTGTTAGTGCTCTGTTTATTTATTTTGAGGTTGTTGTGATTTGCACGTGACCTCCCTTTCCTTTTCGGGAAGGGGGTGTTACACCTAGAGCTATCAGATTATGAATCATATCCAACTTGTGAATCTTGTTTCATGGAAAAAATGACTAAATCTCCTTTTAGTGGTAAAGGAGAGAGAGTTACAGAGTTGTTAGCGGTTGTAGACACAGATGTTTGTGGACCTATGATAACGACTGCACGAGGAGGGTATTCTTATTTTATTACATTCACTGACGATCACTCAAGATTTGGATATGTGTTGTAAGACCCCAACTTTTATGAATAAAGATGAATTTTTCTATAAATATCATTTTTGAATATTAAAGTGTGAATTTGTTATAATATTATAGTTATGGGTAATATTTATAAATTTTGCAAAGTAAGCAAGTTGTTATATAATATTCGATTAGTCGGGGAATATTCTTTTTGTCGGGGAATATTCGCACGACGACACAATCATTGGTGGACCCCACAACAGAATTATTGTCGGAGTTAGAAAATGACAAAATTATCTTTTTATAAAAATAACGGCGAAAGTTTAACCGTTAATTGTTGAAATACCCGGTGATAAAAGTACAGTAATACGCGTGGTTGCATAGTAGCGCACGATATTAATTATTGAAGCTTACGTAAGAAGTCACTCAGTTTTGTTCAATTATTACTACAGTAATTGCTGCATAGTATCTCACGTTATTTGATTCAATTATTGTTGATATTTTATATATTATTAAATCAGTAATTGAGACGATACAGTTATTCATATTATTATTTGCAATATTGACGATGTCTAGAAAGTTCTGTCGAGGAGAGGTTTGGTCACCTAATTGCACGCCAATAAGGAGAAATCCTTATTGGAAAGCCCCCTATTTCCTGGGAATGATCTGGTTGTTAAATATTGTGAGTTATATATTAATGATGAATAATTATTGAAAGATTAAATATGTGTTGATTGACGATAAAATTATTTGTGGTAATATTTATTCAATCTTTGATATAAATAAGAAGTCTGTTATGAGACGTTTGTGGTAAGTTTGGTTTATTCTATGGGGACCCATATATCATCATCTAAGAGTCACTTTCGCC
The DNA here is from genome assembly GCA_020205605.1 of Panax ginseng. Taxonomy (NCBI): domain Eukaryota; kingdom Viridiplantae; phylum Streptophyta; class Magnoliopsida; order Apiales; family Araliaceae; genus Panax; species Panax ginseng. The sequence goes on along the minus strand of CM035129.1, from coordinate 53,642,669 downwards.
AATAGTAATTGCCTTTACCAGACGTCAAACCTTTGTCGTTTCATATTACAGGCGTCGAACCAATTGTCGTTTCACATTACAGGCGTCGAACCAATTGTCGTTTCACATTACAGGTGTTGAACCAATTATTGTTTCACATTACAGACATCGAACTAATTGTCTTTTCACATTACAGTCGTAAAACCACTTGTTGTTTCACATTACAGGCGTCAAATCACTTTTCTTTTTACATCACCAGTCGTCAAGCCACTTGCCTTTTCACATTGCAAGGGCTAAGCTTGAAATCTTCTATAAATAGAAGCCTATTTCTTCATTATTTTTCACCAATTCATTCAAGTTATAGAGAGAGAAATTATAGAGAGAATAAGAGAGAAAGAAGAAGAGTATTTTGTTATTACACTATTGCAGTATCCAATCTCCTACTAAGGTAAGGGGTATTATTTCTTTCGTATTTATGAAGAGAGTTATTTCTTTCAATACTCGTAAGGGTTGTTATTCCATGCTTTATCATTCTATTGGAATAACCTATCTACACGGACTACCGCATGCATGGTGAAATCTTGTTGTTATTCCATTCTTTATCATTCTGTTGGAATAACATGTCTACGCGGACTACCGCATGCATGGTGAAATCCTGTTGTTATTCCATTCTTTATTATTCTGTGAGAATAACCTGTCTACGCGGACTACCGTATCCCTTGTGAATAACCCTTCGTATTCATTTGGTATTAATTTAGGGAAAGGATCTGTCTACGCAAATTACCGCATGACATTTGAAAATCCATTTGCAGTTTCGTATACTGTTCATTTCAGATTCCTTACTCTAAACTTACTATGGTAAGTATTGCTTCTATAATTCCTGAAATGATCAGAAATTCTTTGATATTTGTGCTTCATCCAGTATCTTTTCATGGAAATATTATTCTGAACAGTCTTGATAAGTTTTAACCTTTTCATACCGGGGTACTATTCATGACAAAATATTATTTCTTTTATGTCCAAATCATTTTTGATACGATATTATTCTTGAATTTTACTCCACAAAGCAGTATCATGTTGACAATTTGGACTTTATTGAATTCTTATATCATTGTCATCATCCTCATGTTTATATGGTTATGAAAGTCATCTTTGGCCCATAGTGCATAGATAGACTGTTGATTGGTATGGTTATGACCAGGAATCATTCGGTATAATCATGACCTGTAATGTTACAAATGATGTGGTAAAAGTCCTCATTGGCCCGTAGTGCATTGATGGATAGTTGTTGAGATGAACATGACCAATTGTGATAATAATGAATATCTTTGGCCCGTAGTGCATAGATAATTCGGTGATGTGGATTATTTATTAAGCTGAGTCTCAGCGATAAAATTGATGATAAACCTTTTAAATCATAGAAGATAGTTGATATCATGCTCTACTTGACTCTTCCAATGGATTACTTGTTCCGCTGCCGTTAAACTTGATGTTTATTATATTTTATCAGTTTAACACTGTTGAAAGCTAACGATAATTTATTCTGCATTATCTTAGTAATAATATTTCTTACTGGGCTAGTTGAGCTCACCCCTTTACTTTCATTGTTCTCTTCAGGAAATGAGAATATAGCTGGGACTAGTCGGGAAACGGAGTGATGGTCCAGATGTTTGCATTAGTAGCCCTCACTATTCTATGAAATAGTGTGATAATAAATGTATTGAGGATTTATTTTGAGTTTGAATACTGTCTAGAAGACAATATTTGTATTAAAACTCACAGCTCATGCTGTATATTTAAGTTTGTATTTGTATTTTGTACCATGTATTTGGTGACTCAAAATGGGTGATGTATACCTATTTTGGGGACGTCATAGTTGGTATCAAAGCTTAGGGATATAATCCCTGGTTAAGATGTGAGACTAGAACTAGGAGGGGAGAGGCGGGTAATTCCTTCGCTAGTATGACCTACCTAAGCTTGTTTGTTATTTAATTGGTCGGTCAGAGTATAGGGATAATATGTGGCATGTCAATTAACCCTTATTTTGTGGCAGTGTTTAAAAATGACATCCGAGAATGTTGAGATAAGCAATGGAGCACATGAGACCATTGAGTCACCAACGATTAATTCCCAGGATAATGTGCATCAAGAAGGCAATAATCCTCAGGTAAACAATAATACCGATCAAATGATGAACGATGGGATGTTCAGAAGCTTTATGCAATTCATACAACATCAGGCGAGAGCGGCTCCTATCCAAAATACGGATGGAAACACTGACAACTCTCGGACGATCACCGCTAAGCAGTTCAAGGAACTGGGACCATCGGAGTTTATTGGAGAGCCAAAACCACTTAAGGCAGAGACATTGATAAAGTAGATCACCAAGATATTTGATGTCTTGGGATTCTCCAAGGAGAAAAAGGTTCCCTTTTCCACCTTCGTGTTGTGAGGAGAGGCAGATTACTGGTGGGAATCTGTAAAGCGTACTCAACCTGCCGCACTAAATATTACTTGGGATAAGTTACAAGAACTGTTCAACGACAAGTATTTTCTCGAAAGTATTTGTCACATGAAAGAGGTAGAGTTCATTAAACTGGAGCAAAACAACATGACCGTGTCGCAGTACGAAGCCAAGTGTGTCGAGTTGTCCCGGTTTGCATCCCACTTAGTTGATAAATAGGAGAGAATGACGCAGATGTTTCTAAGAGGTTTGAAACCCGAGATACGTCAATACCTTATCTCTCATAAACTATGTTTGTATTCTAATGTTGTAAATAGGGCTCAGTTATTGGAGCGCGATAATGTGTCAACCAAACCAAGAGAGAGCAGCCGACAAGTCGATAATACCAGTGGTAGGTAGTCATCGAAGCGGTGACAACAAACGTGGAGGAAATCAACATGCCAGAAATGGTAACCACTTTGGTGGTAATCATGGACAAGATAATAGAAGTGGAAATTTCAAGAAGAAGAGATTTAATAATGATGGAAAGATGTCAATACTAGCACCTATTTTTAAGGAAGGTGAACGACCGTCGGTCGTATGTTACAAATGCGGAGGGTAGGGACACATCAGTCTAAACTGTACGCAGCAGTCCAAAGCATGTTACAATTGTGGAAAAGAAGGTCACCTAGCCTAATTTTGTCATGCACCAAAGTCAAGTCCAGCTAGGATGGAGGCATCAAAAGCTGTCCCAGATAAGACAAAACTGGTAGTTCAAGGGAGAGCGTTTGTCGTAACCTCCCAAAAAGTGAGGAATCTAAATGAGGTGATCACGGACAAGTTAATCATAAACTCTAGCGATGTCTATACCTTATTTGATACTGGTTCTACCCATTCTTTTATTTCTCCTACTTGCGCTCAACGTTTAAATTTGACTCCGGAGAAATTAGACTTTGACTTATTTGTTGAAACTCTATTGGGGGAAACCTTTATTACATCCACGGTTTATAAGTCATGTTTGATTCAAATTGGCAACCGCACGTTACCCGTCGATCTTATCTCTCTAAAAATACTAGCATTCGATGTGATTTTAGGGATTGATTGGTTAACCACTCATCATGCTAAAATTGATTGTGTTCGTAAGGTTGTTAGCTTTCATATTCCTAACCAACCTATTATGCGAAGCAACCAAACCATTAAAGTCAAACACTGTTATCTCAAGCTATAAAGCTATTCGTTTATTGAAGAACGGATGTCAAGCTTTCTTAGCTCATGTCACAGATTTAAACAAAAATACGTCAGTCTTGAATGATATTTCTGTTGTTAATAAATTTCCTGACGTATTCCCTGAAGAACTTCCTGGCCTACCCCAAGAACGTGAAATTGAGTTTGGTATCGACCTTGAACCCGGTACAAAACCCATTTCCAAAGCCCCATATCGAATGGCTCCTATTGAACTTCAGGAGTTAAAAACTCAATTGCAGGAGTTGTTAGACATCGGTTTCATTCATCCTAGTACGTCTCCTTGGGGTGCTCCTGTTTTATTCGTAAAGAAGAAAGATGGGAGTATGTGACTTTGTATTGATTATCGGGAGTTGAATCACGTCACCATCAAAAATAGGTACTCATTGCCTCGTATTGATGACCTGTTTGACCATTTACAAGGTCTTTTCAAAAATTGATCTACGTTCCAGATATCATCAGCTGAAAATTAAAACTGATGACATTCCAAAGACTACTTTCAGAACTCGGTACGTGCATTATGAATTCTTAGTTATGTCTTTTAGATTGACTAATGCTCTTGCTTCCTTCATGGATATGATGAACCGAGTATTCAAGGAATATTTGGATCATTTTGTGGTTGTCTTTATTAATGACATCCTCATTTACTCCAAAAGTCGTGAAGATCGTGAGCAACACTTGAGGCTGATACTCCAAAAGCTCCATGAAAATAAGCTTTATGCCAAGTTAAAGAAATATGAGTTCTGGCTTGAGGAAGTAGCATTACTTGGTCACGTGATATCAAGTCATAGTATATCTATTGACCCAGCAAAGATTGAAGCAATACAAACTGGGAGCAACCTAAATCAATGACTGAAGTATGTAGTTTTCTCGGCTTAGCTGGTTATTATCAAAGATTCGTAGAAGGGTTTTCTCGAATCGCTACTCCATTAACTCAGCTGACTCGAAAAGATACAAAATTTGATTGGAGCGAGGAATGTGAGAAGAGGAGACTCATTTCAGCACCTATTCTGACAATACCATCTGGCTCGGAGAGATTTGTCATCTATAGTGATGCGTCGGGCAAAGGGTTAGGATGTGTTCTCATGTAACATGGGAAAGTCATAGCCTATGCCTCTCGACAACTCAAAGAATATGAGAGGAATTATCCTACTCATGATCTAGAGTTGGAAGCTGTTGTTTTTGCACTTAAAATCTGGAGGCATTACCTATATGGGGAGAAGGTGGAGATCTTTATGGATCATAAAAGCCTCAAATATTTTTTCACCCAAAAGGAACTCAATATGCGACAATGATATTGTCTTGAACTGTTGAAAGATTATGATCATACCATTTAATACCACCCTGAAAAAGCGAACGTGGTAGCTGATGCATTGAGTAGAAGATCATATGCAGGTACAAGTGCGTTATTGTCAACGCAAAGGCCCATTTTGTATAACTTGCAAAGGATGGAGATAAAGTTAAAGACTCCAGGGACCCACGTGATGATGGCAAACAAACGAGTAGAACCGACCTTACTCGATAAAGTTAAAGCTGCTCAAGCTACAGACCTGGAGCTGATGCGCATGAAGAAGAAAGTGCAAGAAGGTGCTATTCCAGAAGCAAGAATCGATGAAGAAGGAATACTTAGAGTCAACTCCAGACTTTGTGTTCATAACGACTCTGATTTAAAGTATAAGATCATGATGGAGGCGCACAACACACCGTTTGCAATCCATCCTGGGAGTACCAAAATGTATCGTGATCTTCAACATAAATGTTGGTGGAGCAATATGAAAAGAGAGATAGCAGAGTTTATCTCAAGGTGTTTAACTTGTCAACGAGTCAAGGCGGAGCATCAAGTGCCAAAAGGTCCATTGCAACCACTTAAAATTCTAGAATGGAGGTGGGAGCACATTACCATGGATTTTTTTACTGGTCTTCCAAAGGTTTGTCAAGGAATTGATGCAATTTGGGTCATTATTGATATATTGACCAAATCTGCTCATTTCTTACTTATACGAGAAACTTATTCACTTGAACGTCTTGCTCGTATGTACATAAACGAGATTGTAAGACTGCATGGTATGCCAGAATCCATATTTTCTGATCGAGACCCAAGATTCACTTCACGATTTTGGGTTAGTTTGCAAAAAGCCATGGGCACGGATTTATGATTTAGTTCGGCATATCATCCTCAAACGGACGGACAGTCGGAGAGGACTATTTAAACTCTTGAGGATCTATTAAGACTCTGTGTCCTTGACTTCAAAGGAAGTTGGGACAAGTTCTTGCCATTGGTGGAATTCTCCTACAGCAACAGTTATCAAGCAAGTATTGGCATGGCTCCATTTGACGCATTATAAGGAAGAAAGAGTCGTTCTCCAGTATGATGGAATGAGGTGGGTGAAGCAACATTGTTGGGACCGGAGTTGGTACGTATGACTACGAAAAAGATTCAAATGATTCGACAATGTATAAAGACCTCACAAGATCGACAAAAGAGTTTTGCTGATCTTCATCGAAAGGACGTGGAATTCAATGTTCGAGAACATGTGTTGTTACGCGTGGCTCCATGGAAAGGAGTTACAAGATTTGGAAAGAGAGGAAAGCTCAATCCTCGATTCATTGGTCCATTTGAAATCCTTGACCGAGTAGGAACTGTAGCCTATAGACTCGCTTTACCGCCAAGTATGTCTCGTGTTCATAACATTTTTCATATATCCATGTTACGTAAATATATGGAAGACGCGAACCACATTATTGAGTTAGAACCGAAAAAAATAGCGGAAGATTTAACATATGAAGAGGTTCCTGTTAAAATCTTGGATAAGAAGGAACATATTCTACGCTCTAAAGTTATACCTCAAGTCAAAGTTTTGGGAGAAACCACGATGTTGAGGAAATGACTTGGGAGTTATAATCTGAAATAAAATTATGGTATCCTCACCTCTTCGTCAAACCAGGTATGTACCCTAATTTCGAGTGCGAAATTTCATATAAAGGGGAGGTTGTAAGACCCCAACTTTTATGAATAAAGATGAATTTTTCTATAAATATCATTTTTGAATATTAAAGTGTGAATTTGTTATAATGTTATAGTTATGGGTAATATTTATAAATTATGCAAAGTAAGCAAGTTGTTATATAATATTCGATTGGTCGGGGAATATTCTTTTTATCGAGGAATATTAAATGACATTTGACACAATCATTAGTGGACCCCATAATGTAATTATTGTCGGAGTTAGAGAAAGCGATAAAATTATCTTTTATAAAAATAACGGCGAAAAGTTTTACAGATTAACTGGTTTGAAACACCGGTGATAAAAGTATAATGTCTGGCATTGGTTGCATAGTAGCATACAGTATTAATTATTGATGCTTACGTAAGAAGTCACTCAATTTTATTCAATTATTGATACAGTAATTGCTGCATAGTATCTCACGTTATTTGATTCAATTATTGTCGATATTTTATATATTTATAAATCAATAATTGAGACGATACAATTATTAATATTATTATTTGCAATATTGACGATGTCTAGAAAGTTCTGTTGATGAGAGGTTTGGTCACCTAATTGTGCGCCAATAGGGAGAAATCCTTATTGGAAAGCCCCCTATTTCCTGGGAATGATTTGGTTGTTAAATATTGTGAGTTATAATATTAATGATGAATAATTGTTGAAAGATTAAATATGTGTTGATTGAAGATAAAATGATTTGTGGTAATATTTATTCAATCTTTGATATAAATAAGAAGTCTGTTATGAGACGTTTGTGGTAAGTTTGGTTTATTCTATGGGGGCCCATATGTCATCATCTAAGAGTCACTTTCGCCAATAGTAATTGCCTTTACCAGACGTAAAACCACTTGTCGTTTCATATTACAGGCGTCGAACCAATTGTCATTTCACATTACAGGCGTCGAACCAATTGTCGTTTCACACAACAGGCGTCAAACCAATTGTCGTTTCACATTACAGGCGTCGAACCAACTATCGTTTCACATTACAGGCGTCAAACCACTTCTTGTTTCACATTACAGGCGTGAAACCACTATTCTTTTCACATCACTAGTCGTCAAGCCACTTGCCTTTTCACATTGCAAGGGCTAAGCTAGAAATCTTCTATAAATAGAAGCCTATTTCTTCATTATTTTTCACCAATTCATTTAAGCTATAAAGAGAGAAAGTATAGAGAGAATAAGAGAGAAAGAAGAAGAGTATTATGTTACTACACTATTGCAGTATCTAATCTCCTACTAAGGTAAGGGGTATTATTTCTTTCGTATTCATAAAGAGAGTTATTTCTTTCAATACTCGTAAGGGTTGTTATTCCATGCTTTATCATTCTGTTGGAATAAACTTTCTACATGGACTACCGCATGCATGGTGAAATCCTGTTGTTATTCCATTCTTTATCATTCTGTTGGAATAACATGTCTACGCGGACTACCGCATGCATGGTGAAATCATGTTGTTATTCCATTCTTTATTATTCTGTGGGAATAACTTGTCTATACAAACAACTGTATGCCTGGTGAATAACCCTTCATATTCATTTGGTATTAATTTATGGAAAGGATCTGTCTATGTGGACTACCGCATGACAGTTGAAAATCCATTTGTAGTTTCGTATATTGTTCATTTCAGATTCCTAACTCTAAACTTACTATGGTAAGTATTGCTTCTATAATTCCTGAAATGATCATAAATTCTTTGATATTTGCGTTTCATCCAGTATCTTTTCATGGAAATATTATTCCGAGCAGTCTTGATAAGTTTTAACCTTTTTATACTGGGGTACTGTTCATGACAAAAATTGATTTCTTTTATGTCCAAATCATTTTTGATATGATATTATTCTTGAATTTTACTCCACAAAGAAGTATCATGTTGACAATTTGGACTTTATTGAATTCTTATATCATTGTCATCATCCTCATGTTTATATGGTTATAAAAGTCATATTTGGCCTGTGACGCCCCCAAATCCAGGTATCTTCCAACCCGACAGATGGTGCTACACGGTACTTATAACTATACATTCATTCTATTGAAATGACATCAAAATGTGTGTATCAACAACATTCTTATTACATTAATAATATTACATCCCGTCCCCAAGTTCTAAAACCATTACATTCTTTGTTCATCATATTATAATATATATAACTTACTAGTTTATTACAAGGTAAACTAATCGTTCATCTTCGTCTTGCCTATAACCTTGTCATATCCCTCGGTTCGTTTGGTCCTAGCTGCATTCATATGGTTCAAGAAAGAGTTAGCATAACAAGCTCAGCAAGTACAACAATTTCTTTCAAACAACATGCTTGAAACATAGGAATCGTATATCTTCAATAACTGAACAATAGTTATGAAGTACTATTGATAATTCAAAATAGCACTTCCTCTTTCTTTCAAATTGTTTCACAATGAATAATATTCAGTAAAACATAAACTCCGGTACAAGACCTTGAGTATTTCATTCTTTCTTTGAAAAGGACAACCCGACACTAAGTCCGTAAGTCTGGTATATCTTACGAGCACTTCTGGGTGATCAGCCCATAGTACTCTATGTTGATCAACACTATATCCTGTTAAATGTATGTACGTTTAAGTTTTGGCAACCTCGCGTGCCCATCGAATAATCGATGAAAATACATTTGTTAATTCATACTCAGGCTTACCTTGAATCCATACCAAACAATTGGCGTAGGATAACGTTATCAATTCTATATTAAAAGACTTGTAAATAAATAAATTAATCTTCAAGATTAGTCTAGCTGAGATAAAACTGGCATCGACCCTTTAGTAAAACACTTCATGCATCTCTTAACATGAATCACAGAAAACTTGGCTGACACGAAGGTTAGACAAGCGTTTAAAAAAACTTGCCTTTAGCGTCTGCTATAGTAAAAATAACTTTTCCTTTTAGTCTTTACGGTCTCTACAAAACATAACCACATTAGGTCATGAATGAACATACATGGTTCCTAATGAATCTTACCCTTCTTCTCAATCTAATCATATATTAGATTTGTTACTATTGGTTCCGGCTTACCATTATATTTTACATTATTCTTACCAACTTCTTTCTCTTTTATGTCTTACTTGGATTTACTTTATTAATACAACTCGTTTCAAGTTAATCATCCTTCCTCACGGCTTACTAACTTTCTTACGTTATTAATCAAAACTTCATTGGTTAAGTACACATACTGCATATCATTCACGTTCAATTACTTATATTCAACCCTAAGTGATCATACTTAAAGTTTAAGAATATCTTAATAATGCCACCTTATGTTTGTTAAGGTTGCATTACTTCATTTGTCTTTCCTTTTATCTTCATAATCATTCATCTCTATGCAATCCCTAAAATTCGAAAATATGCACGACATTTCTTCTTTATGTCACGTCATGGCGTGACTTAGCGATCTTAGCGTGCTATGGACTCGTAGCAATGACGTGAGTCTCCTTTGTTATGGCAGGTAACAGGGCTATAATTATTAGCATGTACCTGTCTCGGCCTCGCGCTGCGGCACGAGCCTTTCTTCCTTGAGTCGCGCTGCGGCGCGGACTCTGTGCCTCAGAAAAATTTGACAGGTTTTTATTTTTGTGAGATTCCCGGACGCATAACTTCTTCGTTATATGTCCGAATTGGCTCGTTCAAAAGCCTACTGTTCACAAATTACATACTCTATGCGTTCATCCAAGAATTTTATCTATTTGACTTCATTTGCTAAAAATCACCTATTAGTCCATTTATAACGAAAATAGTGAACGCTCAACGCTCGTTTCTTCGTTCTAAGTCAGAATTCGGTCATTCTCGAGTCCGCAACTCTAAAATGCCAAATAAGACTTGTCTCCATTGAAAATCAATGTTTCTAAGTTCAATATCAAAATTCGACTTCCATTCCGAGAATTTCACGTATTCGACGATTATCGTCCAAACTCGTAAATTTCGTCTTAACTTCATTTCTTATGATTTGTTCATCGTTTCAAATGGATTCAATCCATCATACTAACATCTTGACATACATATTTCATTAACTTATAAACATGATAAGTTATTACTTGTTCTTTGTGAGTTTATAACTTATAAAAGTATAAACTACTTATGACTTCCTTTCTCATGACTTATTATAGTTTAAGTCTTTTAACCACCATTCTTGCTTCTTATTATCATACAATCTTATTAAAGTAAACATATGAATAGTTCATATAAACTTCTCATGAGTTCATAACTTAATTAAGTTTGAATTACTTATTCATGACTTATACGGCTTAAGTCTATTGATTAATAATTCTTATCATTCCTTAGCATACATGTTCTACCACTACCCCCTTCTCTAACAATTGAAGAGAAAGAGAATTATGGTTTAAGTTCTTACCTATGAAGATCACTTAGTTAATCTTTAATCTCCTTCTTGCTTCTAGAATTCTCAAAGGCTAACTTGTTCTAGCTTTTATAACTTATTCTCACTTATTCTCTCTAACCAATAAGCTATGAGTTATTGGATGAAAATCTAACAACTAACAAATGAGCTAGCAAGCTTCCTATTTATAGGAGTTCCTAAGTTAGGGTATAATGGTCATAAAGCCACTCCACCTCCTCAATCACCTCTTTACTATTCATTACTTAAACCCTAAGTTTACTTGCTCACCAAATAAGTTACTTGGCCTCCACACTCTTTGCTTGGCCATCACAACACTTAACCATTAAGTTAACTTGGTTACCACACATAAGCACTTTACTTGCTTATCACATATAAGCACTTTACTTAGCCTTTAAGTTACTTAACATATCCTTTACTTAACACTTAAGTCTACTTGCTCAACACACTAAATTCTTGGTCACCAATTCACCCATGGGTTGCCCCATAGATCAAACTTTACCCATTGGATCTTATTTTGGGCTTAAGGTTTAATTAACCTAACTTATACATTGGGCTTGCATTAACAATTCTTTGGGCTTTACCAATAGCTTGCATTGGGCTTACACATTTCTACACTTGGGCCTTATCAATTCTCATTGGACTTTACAATTTCTTACTCAATCCTACAAGTCCATTACATTTGGCTTAAAGCCTTATAACCTATAATCTACGTATTAATCTCGTATTCTAACGCGTAAACTTATTTAATAAACGACATTCCATCATTCATACATACTCATATAATACCTCGTATTATACTTGTATTTATTACCTCGTATAATACTTACGTATTATACAATCATAGCTTTAATTCATTATACATATTCCATTTCTTTCTCAGAAATCACTTTCCCTAATCATTAGGTTTTAAGTCCGCTGGCGAAAAACTGTGTTTGCCATAACTGAAATATTATTGAATATTCTATCTCACCTCGATATTATATCATTACGTATTTCTCGAAAGTTCAAAAATAATTTCCGAGCAGAAATGCGTGAATAGTGTTTTTCGAAAAAAAAATCGAAAAGATTTTATTTTCATCTTGGAAATTCAAACACTTTAATTCTACCACGTAGCCAAAATACTACGACATTCCGACATATCAGGTCATAGAACAACCTTCAAATAGCTTACTCCCATAATTAATTAATTAAATTCATTTAATCCACATAATCAAATAAAAAATTTAATTCTCAAAAATCCAATTTTTTCTAGGGCGTTACATGGCCCATAGTGCATAGATGGATTGTTGATTGGTATGGTTATGACCAGGAATCATTCGGTATAATCATGACCTGTAATGTTACAAATGATGTGGTAAAAGTCCTCATTGGCCCGTAGTGCTTTGATGGATAGTTGTTGAGAAGAACATGACCAATTGTGATAATAATGAATATCCTTGTTCCGTAGTGCATGGATAATTCAGTGATGTGGATTATTTATTAAGATGAGTCTCAACGATAAAATTGATGATAAACCTTTTAAATCATAGAAGATATTAGATATCATGCTCTACTTGACTCTTCTAATGGATTGCTTGTTCCGCTGCAGTTAAACTTGATGCTTATTATATTTTATCAGTTTAACACTGTTGAAGGCTAACGATAATTTATTCTGCATTATCTTAGTCATAATATTTCTTACTGGACTAGTTGAGCTCACCCCTTTGCTTTCATTGTTCTCTTTAGGAAATGAGAATATAGTTAGGACTAGTTGGGGAATGGAGTGACGGTGCAGATGTTTGCATTAGTAGTCCTCACTATTCTGTGAAATAGTGTGATAATAAATGTATTGAGGACTTATTTTGAGTTTGAATACTATCTAGAAGATAATATTTGTATTAAAACTCACAGCTCATGCTGTATATTTAAGTTTGTATTTGTATTATGTACCATGTATTTGGCGACTCAGAATGGGTGATGTATACCTATTTTGGGGGCGTCACATGTGTATTTAATGAAATAAAAATCTGAATCATTTAAAAAGTTTAAAGAGTTTAGAAGTGAAGTAGAGAAACAAACTGACAAAACTATTAAGATTCTTCGATCAGATCGAGGTGGTGAATAATTAAGCGGTGAGTTTCTCAATTGTCTCAAGGAAAATGGTATAATCTCACAATGGACTCCACCAGGGACGCCACAGCTAAATGGTGTATCTAAAAGGAGAAATCGAACATTGTTTCACATGGTTCGATCCATGATGAGCTTTACCGACCATCCAGTTTCTTTATGGGGATATGCCCTAGAATCGGTTGCATACCTCCTTAACAAGGTACCTACCAAATCCGTCCCTAAGACCCCATATGAATTATGGACAGGGAGGAAACTAAGTCTTAAGTACGTTAAGACTTGGGATTGTCCAGCTTATGTCAAAAAGTTTGAAAACGATAAGCTATAGACTAGATCCGACAAGTGTAGATTTGTGGGATACCGTAAAAAAACATCAGGGTATTATTTCTATCATCCAACTGATCAAAAGGTGTTTGTTGCGAAACATGTTTCCTTCTTGGAAAAGGAATTTATCCTTGAAGGGGTCAGTGGGAGTAAGATATATCTTGAATAAGCTTAAGAACCATAAAATACTACAGGTCAAAGTCAGGTACCCAACCAAGTGGAAGAACCTATTGTAACACACCCTATTCGTAAATCTGGAAGAGTACCAAAGATACCTGATAGGTATGGATTCTTCATAGAGGATGACGATGAGGTATGCATCATAGATGATGATGATTCATTGAATTACGAACAGGCTATGAGTAGTAAAGACTCAGAGAAGTGGCAAGAAGCCATAAAATCCGAGATGGACTCCATGTATGAAAACCATGTATGGACTTTGGTTTCACCACCTGAAGGCATTAAGCCTATTGGGTTTAAATGGGTCTTTAAAAGAAAGACTGGAGCAGATGGAAAGGTAGAGACCTATAAGGCCCGACTGGTCATAAAAGGTTTCAAACAAAGATAAGGAGTTGACTATGATGAAACCTTCTTACCAGTAGCTATGCTCAAGTACATTTGGATTTTGCTTACGATTACAGCTTACCACGACTACGAAATCTGGCAGATGGACGTGAAAATGGCCTTCCTCAATGGGAAACTTGAGGAGGGTATCTATATGACATAGCCAAAGGAATTTGTTTCAAAAGTTGGAACAAATCAAGTCTATAAGCTACAATGATCCATTTATGGATTGAAGTAAGCTTCTCGTAGGTGGAACATCCATTTTGATGAGACAGTCAAAGAGTTTGACTTTATCAAAAATGAGGATGTACCATATGTGTATAAGAAGGTTAGTGGGAGCGCTGTTTCATTCCTTGTATTATATATTGATGATATATTACTGATAGGGAATGATATTCCTATGCTATAATCGATTAAAATCTGGTTATCTAAACACTTCTCTATGAAGGACTTGGGAGAAACATCCTCTATTTTGGGGATAAAGATCTATAGAGATAGATCTAAAAAGATATTTGGCTTGTCCTAAGGAACGTACATAGAGTTGATGCTAAAGAGGTTTAGCATGGAAGATTCCAAAATAGGTCTCATGCCAGTGAGCCATTTAATACCTCTCCAAGAAATAGGCCCCAAAGACACCTAAGGAGAGATACCGTATAAGTAAGATTCTTTATGCTTCACCAATACGATCTATCATATACGGTATGATGTGTACTAGACTAGATATCGCGCTTGCACTAAGTGTGACAAGCAGATATCAGTCGAATCCAGGAGAAGAGCACTGAAAGGCAGTGAAAAATATCCTAAAGTACTTGAGAAGAACTAAGGATGTTTTTCTTGTCTACGGTGGATCTGAATTGAAACTAGAGGGTTTCACAAAATCAAGTTTATAAACGGACCAAGATTACAATAAATTCATTTCAGGGTATATATTTAATTTAAACGATGTCGCAGTGAGTTGGAAGAGTTCCAAACAGCAAACAGTTGCTGATTCAGTGACAGAGGCAGAGTACATAGCTATAAGTGAAGCTGCAAAGGAAGTTGTTTGGATGAAGAAGTTCATAACCAAACTTAGTGTGGTTCCTAGCATTAAAGGACCATTATCTTTATTCTGTGACAACACCGGAGCTGTTGCATAGGCTAAGGAACCCAGGTCTTATCATAAATCTAAACACTTGTTGCGGTAGCTTCATTTGATCAGAGAGATCATTGAAAGAGGAGATGTCACCCTGGAGCGTGTGGACTCTCAAGACAATATTGCAGATCCATTTACTAAAGCTTTAACACAACAGCAGTTCAATTGTCACTTAGAGAAGATGGGTATGAGATACCATGGTGATTGGCTTCAGTGCAAGTGGGAGATTGAAAGTAGTATGCATATAAGCAAATCATGTATGATGATAAAGTATATACTTTGTAATCAATCTTATTTATTTATTAATAAAGAATTATTTATTAAAGGCATTTATTATCAACATGGTACTGTTTTAATAATATGTGATAAAGTCATAGTTTTAAGCAATACTTTTAGAATCATGATGAGATCATGCTAATGAGATCTAAATTCTTAGATAGCTTAAAACTAAAATGTTCTCGTTCAATGGATTAGTGAATCCAGATAAATAGATAGATACATATGTTGCTTACTCATTGGATGAGAATGATTGATATCATAATCATTTGTGTGGAGACACTAAAGCAAGTATGTAGGTGCTTATTGGAGAATAAGTTCACTGAACGTGACTGTGATAACTTGAATTTTTAGAAATAATTAAAATAAGAATTGAATAAAAAAAATTCTTATTATAAAATGTGTCGGGATTGAATAAGAATATATATATATATATATATATATATATATATATATATATTGTGTGTGTGTGTGTGTTATATTTTGAATTTTGTATTATTGGTGGAAAGAAATATCATAAATGAGATTTTATAGTTGGTTAAACCTTTAAGAAAAAGATAGAGTTTTAAAACTTAAAGTTGATTTTTAAATTATTAAAGAAAACAGTAATTGATGATGTGAAATTAAATAGGGAATTGATGTTAGACGAGTTAACACTTAAAGAAACATGTTCAAAGTCTTTAGAAATGGAGGTTCTATTTCAGCTAGTGCAGGACTTGTTTGCCTCTGGACTTGAGGTGGCTTTGCTTAACTTAAGCTTATGACCTATGACGCAATTAACTTGGGGTGTGAGAAGGTTACGAGCAAGCTTGTGAAATTTGAATTTTAATGCATGTATATGGTTAATAAAAGTCATAATGGATGATTAAGTTGTCCATGAATGGATTAAGTTAGCAAATCATGATTTGAATACGCGTTAGTTTATTAACCTAAAATGAATATTAGTTAATCAAGTTATATTATAGAATATTATATACCCTTGTGTGGCAGTAGTGTTGAATGAGAAAGAGTTGATTCACTTACATAAGACGGTGAATTAATATATGTGTTTAGCATAAGAGGATGAACGAAATATGTTAATTAATATTTGATATTTTTAATATATTACATAGTATTGTAATATATAAAAGGTTAATGTTTGAAAGATAAGTGATTAATAAAAAAGATTACCAATATAATTATAAATGAATATTGGTTAGAGATGTGGGGGATTATATTAGCACTTAAGATATAGCTAAATGTAAAAATGGAAGAAGTTGTCTTGGGCAATCAAATAATTATACGTAAAGTGTATAATTTAAATAAATTAATAGAATATATATTAATTATTCTAAGTGTAAAGGTTATACATATTATAAGTGGATAATTATTTAAGTAAGCTAAATAATATAGCATTAAGGTAAAGTGTGTCACACAAACATTATATTAAAGGAATATTAAAATGTGGTAATGAGCTTAAAGTAAGCTTGTGCGATATGCCTAGTGTGGCATAATGATGGACTAAGAATTTGTTCAATTACATTAGTGGGGAAATGATGAAGTAATGTGATGGACTAATGATTATTATTATTAATTGTTATGTGCAATTACATGTGTTGTAAGTGCATACAAAGTAATGCAGTAAAATTTGCTTCATGTATAAAAATAAGATGAGATATTAAGAATAACATAATGTGATGTGAATAGTTGTAATATAAGGCTATAAGCTTGAATGGTGTAAATTATTAAGCAAGTATAAATGAGACTTGTGAGACAATGATTCATGGTGAATCAATTAAACATGTATTTTAAAAGTATGGAAGAAAGTTAAAGAATATTTGATAATAATTATCATTATAATAATTGAGTGTATTTGAGATAATAAATTTTATGAAAAATAATTGATTGAGAGTACGCAACTGAATTATATTAAAATATTAATTGAATTAAACCAATGTATATGAGATACATGGTAATATGTATTGTTTATATTTAAAGTATGAATGTATTTATGTGGGTGTACATATATGTTTGTGTATATGTACCCATAACTTTATATGATGTAGCAATATTAAGCTATGAAAATTTACTAGATGAGCCTAAGAGGAATTAACTTTAGTAGGATGAGGATAATTTTACTAATAAGTGAGGAAGTAATATTACTTGTCCCGTATTCATAGTCTCACTTCATTTAACACGCCGTGTATAGGCCAATGGCCTAACTCTACCATTGCTAAGAAATAAAAAAGGCTAGATAACTGCAAATGATGAAGTGAGGGATGGAAGAAGATGGAGTGGTTTACCAAATCCTCTCAATCCACTAGTTCCTTCTTCTTCCCCTTGGTTTAATTCATTGTGCAAGACCCAAACTTGGGCAACACTTTCTCTATAAATAAAGCCTCCTCCTTCTCCCTCACGTTGGTTGAGTTGTCTGAGAAAATTGGCTATGGGAGGATTATAAAATTGAGAGAAATTAGAGGATTGAAGCGCTGTAGTTAGCAAATTTGAGCTTCAAGAGGTAATATTTATATACATATATATTCTTAATTTCAAGATTATGAATTTCTTCGAAATGTGAAGAAAATACTTACTTTTGAGTCAAACAATGGTGGCTAAGGATTTTTGTAATCCATAAATGGTTGTTAAGTATTGATAATGTAGTTAAATATGAAAACAACGGAAGTTAAAGGGACCAATTTGGTCTAGAAACGAATCCGTAGTGAAGAAATTAGCTAAACTTGTCCAAGCATGAAACTTTAGTATGAACATGAGTTTTGGATTAATATTTAGGTTAGTTAATGTTTATGTTAATTGTTAATTCTTTGGTATGTTGTAGTTCTATGAATTACAAGTCCATAGAATCTTAAACGGACTAATTTGGATGTGTATAACTCACGTTATAAAGATCAGAAGGAGAATTGGTCTGAAAATCACGAAGATCAGAATCTAGGAAACTATTATGCATCACTGGGTGCATCTGCGCTGCCCCCAAGGCCATTTTGGGCACAGCTGCGCTGCCCCCAAGGCCATTTAGGGCGCAGCTTCACCAGAATAGTGTCAGGCAGGACTGCTTTGACCTTCTATTGTAAATTAGGCATAACAACTTCATACGAACTCCGATTGAGGGGATTCAGAATGATTCGGAAAGATAACGAGTATACCTACAACTTTCATTCTTTAAGTGTTTCGATTTGAAGTCGTTAGGAGGGGTAAAAATGTCCATTTGTGTGACTGCTACGTATTCGAAGGCAATCGAAGGGCGTCAGACATGCACATACGTAGTGCTCCCGATGATAAAATATGTTATTTTAAGTTATAAAACATAAATATGCATGATAATAGACATGACATATAACTAAGATTACCTTACTCATAATGGAATGCTTTAGCATAATTTAGTATGTGTTTTGAAAAGAAAACTTGGAGTTTTGAAAAAAAATATTAATGAACCTTGAGTCTTTGAAGTTCTGATATTTTAACACATACATATTGTTGAGTTATGAGTATACATAAGCATGAGAAGTGATTTAAAGTTGCTTTATTTATTATCAACTTACAATAGCTTAGTTGAAAATGATTTCTAAAGAAGCTTAAAACTTTTAGAATGAACTTAAAGGAACTTGTGTACTTAAAGTTCTAAACATGATAACATACGTACATGGCTTAGTTATCTATGAAATGAGATTTAAAGTTGCACCTAGTTTCTTTAACTTGGCCTAGAATGACTTTTAAAAGTTAACTTGAATGCCTTGCAAACTAATACCTATGAGCATTGTGTTGCCTACCCTATGAACTTGTAGGATGGCATGCTAGTATTATGTTATGTCATTAAACATGGCCTATTAGTGCACTTATTTAGTTTAACACAATAAAAGTCATTCAAACATGTTTTAAAAATAAGTTTTCAAGTGATAAACTATGCTAGTCATATATAGATAAGATGAATACATGTGAGCATGAGTATTGAAAGTTGTTTAACATCGATATTGGTTACATAGTTAGACCCTTGTTGCATGAACTCGCTTAGCCGTGAAATAAATGGAAATAAGTCTATAAAGTATGAATAAAGCTTAAAGTAAATACAAGAGGCACCAAACTTGGATCAAGACCTCTTAACGTGTGTATGTGTTATGTATTAGCATGCTAAGAAATGAGGTGTAAATAGAGAAATAAAGATTTAAATCTGAGTGCGGCTGGGGACGGCAGTACATTCATCCTACATCTAAAGCCAAGCTGCAGTATATGACAAAACCCTGCAGGCAATGTTGTTTGACTGTTTAAATTGTAACATGAACCTTAAAACATGTGTGTATGAATTTCTTAAGTTATAATACTTGATATAATTGATGTTTTAAGTATATGAGCATGTAATGGTTATATAAAACCCAGATTTGTTAAGTTTTATTAAGGTTCGCAAAATGCAAGAATAATGAGAATCATGCATCTATGAGTAACGAACCCATAGCGAGTCAAGTGTGTGTTAAATGTATATAAATGTTGATGTCAATTACGGGTGGTTAAGGTATACCTATACATACCTAGCTATTCTAAGAGTATGATGAGAAAGTGAAATGAAGGTTTTACAAACCTAGTTAGGAAACGATGTAATATTTATTATTATATTAAGAGCGTATGAAATGCATGACTGATGGATATGAATCCATGATTATATAACTGTGTAAGAATACACGAAGTGCAGATAAAACTGTAAGCAGTTAAGTCGTAGTTAATAAACTATGAGCCAGGCAAGTCTTTTAGTTCCTATTTGATATATGAATTCGATAACTGTTAGTTGAGTTATATTATGCTATGAGAATATCATGCATATATATGAAGTGCATATGAGATATGTATGAAATTTGAAAGTTGATCTTTGATGATATGCTTATGAAGTAAATCTCTATGCCTGTTATGTGAGAAGTAACATGCGTAGTAAATATTAATTGATTATGAATGCATGAACTGAGTATGTTATTATATGCTATGTGATGCATGAAAACTGTTAGAATTGCTGAGCTGTCGAGCTCACTCTTGCAAATAACCATTTTTGCAAGTTAAGGACTCACGGTAAAGATTATGTGCTACTTGGTTGATAGAGTTCAATAGTATCGAAGGAGATTAATTTATTTATTAAAATATATTCACTTGAACCATGTTTAGGTTCTAGGAGATGTACATGATAGTAGTTTACGATGTGTAATACATGTTGAGTTGTAAAGTTGTATTATGTGATGCATAGAGGAATTCGAATCGAGATGTAAAAATTTATACAATAATTTGAATAGAATGAATCATAACATAATTTGATTCACGGATATATAATTGATTTAGGTTAAGAAATCAATAAAAGATTTTTCAAAAGAGATTGAAAAAGTTTAAATTATTCCGCATATTTTTATAACATCGAATATGATGTAAGACAGGAATGGTAAATGACCAAGATTTGAAACTTATAAAAGTTTGGGGTCATTATACAGATCCTAGAAATGGAAAGAATTTATATTCTAAATTGTGATAAGAAAAGTTATATTCATTAAGTTATGAATAAAAGATATAAATAGTTGGATGATAGTAGTATCGTGGCGGACCGGATCTGAGGTTCGAAGGGACCCGAATTTGGGGGCGTCATAGTGACTCGCTAAGGAATACCTAATGGAGTTTTACTTGCCTGTCAATAGGAATTCCTAAAGTGATAGTAGTACAAGTGATCATTAGACTTGAGAGCATCATAGTATCTTGTATATAATGAATCACACTGTAGACACTCAAAATTTTGCGTTCCTTTTACTAACCCTACTGGAGGGCAGAATCGTCTTCCAGAGATAACCCTGGAAGTTATATTAGTTTCAACCCCGGAGATAATCCCAGGAGATCCAGTTTCAATCTCGAAGATAACCCCAAGAAACTCAGTTTCAATCCCGAAGACAACCCCGGGAGATTCAGTTCCAACCTCGGAGAAAACCCCGAGGGATGCAGTCCATGTTCTGGAGATAACCTTGGAAAAGTCAGTTCCAACCCCGGGACACTTAGTTTCAACCCCAAAGATTACCCCGGGAGGTTAAGCACACCTCAGAGATAACGCTGGGGACATTCAGCATTCACAACAGCTCAATCTCAAAGATAACCTGTGACACCCCCAAATTTGGATACTCCATTCCCATAGTATTTGGTGCTCACTATCTAAAACAATTATATCTAACTACCCATAATAAAGGATAAAGGCATAACTTAAATAAATATCTTTCCCATTAAAGGGTTAAATCAACTAAATCAATCCCAAGTAATCCAACCTTAAACTATTACATAAGTCTGCGGAATACATCACAAAATAAATTAAGTCTTATAACATTTCATTAAATAAACTAAAAAAGTCTTCATCATTTGGACATTTTGCCCCTGCCTTTGCTGGAAGATGGCTCATCAAATTTCTCAACTTTAGCTGCAGTGTTAAGTGCAAGAGTGAGAAAACAATTGCTCACTGATATTAAGAGTGATAATAGCAATAATTTAAGAGTAAATAATGAATACTGAATAAACAAGTCCAAGATTTATATCTAAGGGATCAGCCCTTCGTACCATCTCAGTTTGACTTTAGGATTTCCGCACTAAAGAAAGTTTAGTTTGGAACTAGCTTATCAATGCTTTTAGAATTTTATAACATTCATCATATAGATTAGTCTAATCAATAAGAGTTTGTTTACTATTTGAAGGTTTAGCTCAACAACATAAGTTTGAACAACAATAACTAAGTCAAGATTGAATATCAACAACTTACGATTGAATAGACATGGTATATACAAAATGTTACATCCAAAGGAATTTAAAAAAATCTCATTTAAAACAATGAACTTGAACAGTTTATGCTTTGAAGAGCAAGCAATAAAGTTAGGGATTTGCTCAACACAGGACTAGAGCTTAAGAAACTTGCATAATGATAAACTAGGGTAGAAAGCTTGCTTGACAACAAAAAGGTAAACATAGTTAAGAAACTTGCATTCGTTATAACGAGAATAAAGTTAGGGAACTTGCCTCGTGCGTAAGCTATACAATTACTACAAACATTTGCCAAATACCCTACATATACCATTAAGATCACAATACCAATTAGTTATATTAAAACTAACTTCATGGGCTTACTTCTCATTTTAGTCAAGTCTATAGTCTCTAAATTAAGACCTGATTATTTTAATCATTCATGTACCATAAATTTGCACTCCTAATTATATAATAGTACCCAACAATATGATTGCATATCAACATAAATTCTCATGATATCACGTTACAAACTTTCACAACTTACTAGTTCATAATCTTTAGTTTCAACATTGTAATGACTATATGTTATCACGTCTTATAGCATGCATTAGGCCTTTTTTACAATCACTAAAATATGTTAAGTTAACATTCTCCAAGCTATGTTGTTAATAGTTTCTCACTGGGTCTAACTGACCACTGGCACGGTCGCGCCATGTCTCCCTTTGCATCCGGTGCGCCCGCGCGCCCGCGCTCGGCACCAGAACCAGTTTTCTAAAGACACGATATAAGTCTCTGTTCTAAGCCAAAAAACTAATTTCTTCAACCAACACCCAACTAACCAAACCCAAATATTTATAAGCTTTATAAACTCAAAACCAAATATTTAAACAACAATTCTAACATCACAAACCACATTCTAGAGGATTAAAAATAATGTTTTTGCTATTTTCTTCAAATTCAACACATTTAGTGAATTTAATCGCCAAACCTTTATTTCTTAACCAAATTACACCATTTCAATTGCGTTGTTTTTGTTTTCCAATATATTAACCATAACAGCCATCAACTTACAGATACTTGAAAGTAGTATGCACACAAGCCAATCATGTTTGATGATAAAGCATATACTTTGTAATAATCTTATTAATTTATTAATAAAAAGTATTAATTTATTAAAGGCTTTTAATTATCTACATGATGCTGTTTTATAATATGTGATAAACCCATAGTTTTAAGCAATGCTTTTAGAATAATGATGATGATCATTCTAATGAGATCTAAATTCGTAGAAAGCTTAAAACTAAAATAGTTCCCAATCGTTGGATTACTAAATTGGGGATTAGTGAATCCGGATAGATTGGTACATACGTTGCTTGCTCATTGGATGAGGATGATTGATCTCATGATCATTTGTGTGGAGACACTAAAGCAAGTATTAATTAGAGAATAAGTTCACTGAACGTGGCTCGCTAAGGAATACCTAATGGAGTTTTACTTGTCTGTCAATAGGAATTCCTGTAGTGATAGTAGTACAAGTGATCCTTGGACTTGAGATCATCATAGTATCTTGTATATGATGAGTTATACTTTGACTTATTCCTTAAGACCCTTAGGGTATATCAAAGGGTATGCTTGGGTATAATAAGTTATACATGGAGATAATGTATGATCAATAAAGAATCTACCACTTCTAGTAAAAGAAGAGAAATGTCCTATGTGATTCGATAAATGACAACTCAGTAGTCCTTGGCCAAGGCAGAATGAAATTAGAAAGATGTTTCTAATTTGCATTATTTGGAGTTGTGCATTTAAGAGTCAAAATACATATAATTAAATAAAATAAGACTTGACAGAAATTCTATGTCTTATATTTAATTGGGACATTGTATGGTGGAAGGATTGAATTGTACGGTAACTATTTACTCAAAGGTTCTTTTTATGATTAATGTTGAAATCTATATTATCTAGAAAGTCGTTGATCGCTAGGGAGGCTTATCCCTATTGTAGAATAAATATTATTTATTTAAATAAATTATTAGTTTAATTTATTTATTTAAATAAGATTAGAATTGTTCTAATTGATTTATTCACAACCGGTTAATATGGAGAACCTAAAGGATCACACCATAAAAGGAAGAATAATTATTTAAGAAGTTAATGGCATAATCGTAATAATAAGTTAAGTATATTTAATTTAATCTATGGTGATAGAATAAATTAAATAGCTTAATATTTATTATTTATGATTTTAGAAATATTAAATATAAATTAATAAGAGGAGTCTTATTATTATTATTATTACTATTATTATTATTTAATTCCTAAAGGAGTTTGAGAATTAATTAATAAAAGTATTCTCATATATCCTAATAAGATTAGGAGGCCAATTAATTATTCCTAATAAGATTGGGAGCCTAATTAATTGAAGGAATTTAATTAATTAAAATAAAACCCAATTCATTAATTGTTAAGGAGGGTTGCCCACATCTATAAATAAGAGGAGTCTTATTATGGGTGGTGTGGTTGTTGACTTTGCACAATATACGTGATTCCAATTGTTGGGAGAGTACACCCTTTTCTATAAGAGATAGAAAAACTAGAGTTATGCTAAACACCCATCTTCTTGAATATTTGTTCTTCCTTGGTGGATCACCTCTAGAGGCCAAACACTTGGGTGGCTAACGTTGATCAAAGGAAGGAACCAAACTCGGTGGATTCAAGTTGAACGCGAAAGGATTTGGAGGTAAACTTGTACCTGAGGAAGCTCGAATCTTCAAGGGTATGATTCTTGTTCTTATCTTTTTATTTAATTAATAATTGTGCATAAAGGATGATCTGGGTATATGGTTTATGAAATTTTAAAACTCTGATTTTTACACGTTTTAGCTTATTTTGTGCAATTTGATTGCGTTCATGAATATTACAAACCTAACAATTCTACCATGAACTCCTAACCAATTTTAGTCTCAAACTAAACTAAAATACACATACTATCTCATATGTCCAATTTCTTCATTTTAAAACATGATTTCTATGAATTTGATCACTACAAATTGCTCATACATGATAATTATCAGATTATATACACATATAATTAGCACTTTAAGCACTAATCCAACAAACTCAAATTATAGAGAATTACAAACCAAGAGTTAGAATTAGGAATAGATTATACCTTTAATCCTTGATTACTGTAAAGACGAATGATGGAGAATTTGCTTGCTAGTGTTTTCCCCTTGATTCCCAATTCACTCTCAATTTCTCTTTAATTCTCTCTTCCTCACTAAACTCTCTGTATTTTTTTTCTTAGTTAGCCTTAGGAGAAATACGCATAGTTATATGGCCTTGGTTTCTCTCCCACGTACGTCAGGTAAGAAATCCCAATAGGTTACGTTAGTTGAATTAAGCCAAATGCCACAAGGCCTTGTTTGGCTACACACTAAAACCCTCCCCTTTTTAATTTATTTTTATAACCCTTATATTATATAGTTTCTTGTGTCACACTTTAATTTAATTAATTTTAATAACTTATCATTACAATTATAATAATTATAATTTTCATTATAATTATACTTATGCTTAATAAATTATTATATATCTAATTTAATTATTAAATTAAACTAGAACATCATTTAATTTAACTATTTTCTTAAATATTAAACAATTTATTTAATTTAATTATTTCATTAAATTAAATCTTCAAATAATAAAATTACCATTAATAAATAAATAATATTTATATATTTATCTCAATAAATAAATCAATTAAAATATTTAGTTCAATAAATATTTAACATAAATTATAAAATTTCTTGATCGTTACATAACCCTGAGCAACGACTGTTACATCTGTGCAAAAGCCAGAGATAACCCCGGTGGGGGAAAAACGTCATTTTGCCACAAAAGCCATAACTTAAATCCTGAGTGACTACTACACAAGACAGTACAATGGATAAACTTTAAAGACTTGAAGATCTAGTCATGGACCCATCTTCTCGGCTTCATACAACCTCTAATCCAATGTCATTGTGTAGCTCTCGAAAATAGCTTTCTGAAAAGGTACATCACTCCTTTATCGGAAGCACGAATTGAAAGTTATGAAGATTCGAGTGGATACCGCATAGCCAAAGTGCACGTACTTTGAGACAACAGGACTCGTATGGCCTAGGGAAACCTGGGCATCCACAGGTAGACCCGCGACCATCTTGTCTTTAAATATGAGCTCTTAGCAGCTCATTTGAAAAAAAAAACAAAAGGAGAGAAAACTCTGTCCATTTTAGCCTGTAATCCCTGCTAGGGTTCTCTAAACTAAGTCGTTCTTCTTTCTAAATATTTGTAAGCTCGTATTTTATAACTTACTAAAGTTTAACCAGTGGAAATCGAGTTTTCAGACATCAAAAGGTATCTGAAATCTTCTTGGCATCCCACTGTCGACGTCGGGATTTTTAGTGTCCCTTTTCGTTACTTGTTCTTTGGTGTTCTCATGTTAATGTGAGATTTATTTGAAAAAACAAGTGAAAAAGGTCCGACATGTATAATGTCGACGATTTGACTTTAAGAGTCGCCAGTTGGTGTATTTAACTGGTTGCACCAACGCAACCGAAAAGGTTTGCACATTGACCCAGTGATGTGACACTGCTAAACGGGTCTGTGACCGCCACTTTTCAAAGAAACTATTATATGAATGTGTGTGTGTGTGTGGATCAATGTGCAATTATTTGGATGTAGTGTTGTACCTCGTTCGTACCTATATACATAGGATTTGAATTTGTAGAAAAATTCAGTTTTAAACAAGATATAGCAATGAAGTTTTATAAAAAGGGGATTTTTAAACCCTATGCTCAATAGTAATTGAGGTCTTTGATACTTTCATTTTATTATTAAATGTTCAGCTCAATAGTAATTAAGGCATTTGATACTTCCATTTTATTATTAAATGTTCAGCTTGTTTGCTTTTATTTTCGAGATGCGAAGCATCTTCGAGAAAATAATATACAACAATGCCAAACTCCTCATGGGCATGATAGCCATCCAAGGAAATTCAGACATTGTAAAATAATGTACAAGCTGCTCACAGTTGAAAAAGTCCATCATGGGAACCGAATCTAGATTCAGTAAACTGAATTTGTGATCACATTATTCCTAGGCTAACATAATACTGCAGTTTGTATGGAAAGCAGTAAGCAGTTATATATATAAAAGTTGTAAATATATATACAGACTTAATCAACCACCATGAAGCAACTCCATGGGGGATCAGAAATGTAAATATATATATATGGACATGATCAACAACCACGAAGTAAACTCCAGGTGGGACGAAATATAAATATATATATACATATATATATATATATATATATATATATAAAAGCAGTAAACGTACCGGATGTAAATCCAGGCTCATCGGTTATGTCCGACAACAATTATATATATGCATATATATATATAAGCGAGTATGCTCCGGATATAAAATCCAGGTTCATCAGATATGTCTAACAACAATTATATATATATATATATATATATATATATATATATATATAAAAGCAAATAAACGCTCCAGACATAAGTCTAGGCTCAATCGAGGCATAACTCGATAATGTTAGTCCATATATGAAATATATACATATATATAAGTATATATATACAGACAGAAACAAAAACCACGGACCAAAGTTCGGTCAAACGCACACCACACGACTCTCAATGTGTATAACAGTGTGTGCTAATATGGAAATAAGGCTTTATAGAATGTGAAAAGGCATACATTGGGCTGCCAAAGTAGACTTCTATGACTCTATGGGGATAAACACTCAGCTCCCATCGGATAAAAGTGTAGCTATATGTGACCTAATAGGTGTTTAAACTGAGGAAACACTCAATATGGGTGTGTACAGAGTAAACTGGACAGGGTTTTCTCGCCTTTTCTCTCTCATTTCTCCCTTCAAATGGCTGACCCCAAGATCTATATTTATAGACTGATGGCCGCAGGTACACCTGCGGCAGCCGTGGTTATACCTGCGGCTGGTCGTGGTGCATTCGGGCCTCGCGGGTCCCATCATCTTGAAGTACATGCACTTGTGCACTGTAATATCCGCTCAAACTTACAGAACTTCAATCCGAGCATCCGAACGAGGTATATGTGACCTTCGGACCGCTTGTGTTTAGAGTTACGCAATGACATGGATTAGAGGTTGTACGAAGTCAGGAAGAGGGGTCCATGCCCATGGTCTTCAAGCTTCAAATTCTATCCAAGGTTGTCATGCGTAATAGTCACTCGGGATTGTAACTCCTCGGTTCTTGTGGGACATCGTTGGATGTATGTATGTATGTATGAAGTGTTGAGACGACGTGTAGGTGTTGAAGGGGAAAGATAACGTTTGACTCTTCGCCGGGATTGTCGCCGGTTTGAGTTGAAAGTAGACGTTGCTCAGGTTTACATCTGAGATTGGACTACTTGTTGGTATGCTACGATATCATCTTGTGAGAGAAAACGTTGAAGCGGTAAGATGACGTTTGACTCCTCACCGGGGTTATCGCCGGTTTGAGCTGAAAGCAGACGTTGCTCAGGGTTACATCTGAGATTGGACTGCTTGTTTGACTGCCTCACTGTCATCTGTGGGTGTGCTTGTTTGCCCGGTATTAGATCCAGATCTAAGGTATGAGTGCCTCGGTAGGAGGTCTGAGCTTGAAGCTGATAGCTTGCATTTGAAATAAGCATTTCGGAGTTATCGTAGAATCGCAACAAAGACTCCATGGGGTTATCGCCAAGGACCTAAAACTCAGGGGTTATCTCCGAGGTTGGAAATGATCCTTTCGGTGTGTGTTCTGGGGTTGGAAATGATGTTCCCGATGTGTGTCCCGGGTTTCGAGGTTGAACTTCCGGTAGTATCTGGAATGGATGTAAGCTATCTTCCAGGGTTATCTCCGAAGATTTAATATGCCCTCTGTAATGTCGATGAAAAGCGTGCAAAAAATTTCGAGTGTCTACAGATGCCCCTCTTTATCATATTCATGCAATGCAAGGCATGGATAGGATAAAGAATCCTAGACACTTGAAATTCAAGTAAGGTAAACATGATGCTATATGCAGAAACATGATGCAAATGTATGATGCATGATTATTAGGTAATCCTGTTGGGATAACAATCAGTGATGGCTTGGACATGTGATCCAAGTCTTCAAGGATGTTGTCGTTGGGGCTATCATCAAAGTCTTGAATCCTGGACACTCGCTTATATTCCGTAGAGGTACCTCTTGTGTATAAGAGATCTGTGGGGATAAAGCTTTGTCTGTTTGAGGATGTGTATAACATATTCCCTCATTCATCGATTATTCACTATCACGATCTATCGCAAATCGAGGGGTTGCCCGACCTTCGTTGATGTGTGTATCACCGAATAGATCCCTGCTGGGTGTATAGTCAAGGTTGCTTGACCTTCATTGATGTGTGTATCAATGGTAGCATTGTGTTGTAACCCCCACTGGGGATACTTGTATAAGCTATTTCGATGGGTTTACTTGCCATCAGCTGACATGACGTCAAGGTTGTTTGACCTTTATTGATGTCTGTATCAAGGGTAGCATTGCGTTATAACCTCCGCCGGGGATTCGTGGATGATTGAAGGATGTGTGTTGTGACCTCGCCGGGGATACGTCATTAGTTGATAACTTTGGCATTGTAACCCCCACTAGGGAGGTTTAGCATTTCATGGTTTTGGCGTTGTAACCCCCGCCAGGGAGGTTTAGGGTTGTGACCCTGTAATGACGGCATCGGACCTTTGTGGGGTATTGCCGAGCATGATTTGTGAAAGCTGAGCTCATCGGTATAGTATACCCTGCATTCAGGAGAATACCAATGAGATGACGGGAGTTTAATTCTGACCTGTATGAAACCAGGATTCTAGGCTGTTTTGCTAACTGAAGCGAGCCGGAGGTGTGGGACCCACGTAAGAGTGTCGCAGGTACACTTGCAGAAGCCGCAAGTGGACCTGCGGCCAACCGTGGCTATGTAAAGCCCAAAGGTTACTTTCATAAGTAATTTTCAAGTTGCGCTACGAAGGAAATCTGAGAGCTCTTCTTCAGATCTGCTGAGTTCGGACAACTTTCTGCATATTCTGCCACCATACAAGTGTTCTTCACTGTCCTGGTAACATATGCATGTATTTTTTTCCAATTTCTATCAGTTGGAAAATGACTTATCACATAAAATGCATTTAGACACATAGTATTGAATATGCATGCTGATATGACTTGTTAAAGAATATTCAACATAGCAAATGTTAGTATTAAACCATGCTGAACATAATGATGTGAAAAAGTTTGACTTTTGAAACAGTTAAATTGGCACCTTTTACTGTCATTTCTTATCCTATCTGAGGACAAATGAGTAAAGGTAGAAGAGTAAAATAATCTTGGTAACTAGACTACACTTACAGATTTTTTACTATGATGTGATTAATGCATGTAGGATATATATGACTGTGTATAGGTGTGCTACTGAATGGCCACCTAGTCATGCCTACGTGCATGTGGATAGTCCCATTTACAAAGGGGGCTATGACAAAATTTTCCCAAAATATAGGCATTTGAGTAGTCATGCATTTTTAACTCTACTGTAGACGTATGTTAAAACAATGTATGCATGCATGTAATCATAAAATGCATTTTGAAAAAGCTCCAAGTAAGAATTTATCACACCCTTTCTGAGGTGATTTGGAGACTTGTTGTCCAGATATTATGGATCTGGATTAGCCGAGTAGTTCCCACAGGACCACTTCTGGTGTACAGAGGAGGGCTTCTGAAGAACCTCAACGCCGGTCTGTTAGACAGCCTCGTCGTTTGGTGGAGGCGATGATACGTCCTATTTGGGTTGAAGTGCCGAATGTCGAGGACGAGGAGGAGGATGTACCGATCGAGGTTCCTGCTCCTGCTGTACGTGTTCCCCATAGGGAATTGCCAGGT
Organism: Panax ginseng; assembly: GCA_020205605.1. NCBI lineage: Eukaryota > Viridiplantae > Streptophyta > Magnoliopsida > Apiales > Araliaceae > Panax > Panax ginseng. The sequence continues at coordinate 53,611,512 of CM035129.1, read as the reverse complement.
ATTCAAGTGGCGAACCCAAATCTTATTGGTGACTTGAGTAAACATCCTTCAGCATACCTGAATGCAAACGAGGTATGACATTAGATCTTTAATCTTCCTTATTTCCTATTGATGAGGAGTCAAGGATTCGATGTTGGTGCTGCATTTGATGTAGGTTCACGGCTTCCACACTGACCTCGAGGAAGCTGGGTTTAGCATCCACTCTATGTATCAGGCTTTTCATGATGACTACAGAGCGATTGTATATGGCTGGGCATTTGGGAAATTCTTCTCCATTCTTCCCCGTCGCTCTCCCTGGGGTTACCTAAGGGCATTGTCTGAATGGTGGTTTCACCAGACTTAGTCACTCCATTTGCTGGACTGTGGGGTGATGATGACACTGATGGATTGGCGGTTTATCACATGTATGGAGTTCGAAGGGGATCCAGTGCCTTGCACAACGGATATTATCCCTACTGTCGTCAGATCCTTGTTGGGAGTTTCAGCGGAAGCGATCAAGGGCAGGACGGTTTGTACAGGTCCTTTGAGCGTAGATGTTATGAGTAGGCTGTTGAGTGAGACCATACCCGATGATGTGAGAGTCAGGGATTTCTTTCTTCGGTGATTGTTCTTGATGATCATTAGGGGCTGCTTCATAGCAAATAACTCCTCTACGGTGTCCTTCACTTTGATCAGCGCCACTCAACACGTGGACCGTATAGGAGAGTATGATTGGAGTTCCTACACCTTTGCCTACTTCTTCAAGGGAATACGCATGCCATCGCAGGGCTTGACCGAGGCATGGTTAGGATTCTACCCATTTCTGCTGGTGAGTGTTTCTCTTGTCTTTTCCCATGTATAGGTTAAGAGTGTTGACTGACAGCAGATGTTGCCTTTGTGTTGGCAATTTTGGGCCTATAAGAGGCTTCCATGTTTGCGTCCTATAAGCGTGCTAGGTTTAGACACCTATCCACGAGGACGGAGATGGCATCATTCCATCTTGGCGGAGGTCCCCTATTGAGGTTTCACTCATTGTCTTTATAAATTTGGAGTTGTTGACAGCGGATGTCATCACATGGGTTCCCTACTCTGGAGAGCATTTGGGAGTTGGATTTTAGGATGGGTACCCGACTGGAGTAGAGTACGTCATTTCCACCCGCAATATTCCTCTCTTCACAGATGGAGGATGGGAGCTCTATTTAGGAGAGCGTGCTATCAGGAGCACTACAGGAGAGATCTGTATGCCAATCTTGCCTCCTACCAGGCATTATTAGCCTGTTTCGTAGTCACCCGTCATTGACATCCCATTGATGGGGATTGACGGTTTTATATTGTCAGAGGGCCCCTGGTCTCAGGAGATGTTCCAGCATTGGTGGATCCCTCGTACTATTGGAGCTCAGACCTGCGCCACACAATTTATGGGGGATATGGTTCCAGGATCCGTGATGATGACGGATTTGATAGCCTGTGTCAGAGATCCGACTCATGCGACACAGATTGATAGATTGACTCGGCAGCTGGACCGGACACATATTTTCATCCGGCATTTGGGCAAAGATCCTTCAGAGGTAAATACTTTTGATCCTTCCAGCTCTGGTGCTGGCCCCTCAGGTGACCCATATGGCTTTGCCAGTGCAGATCCTCCATTGTAGAGATCCAGTGACTCAGGAGGAGTTACATTAGGTGGACAGGATCGATGATGTAGACATCGACACTATTGACTTTTTCTGATGTATTTCTCGTTATCTCTTTTGATAGGCCTCTGTTAGCTGCTGGGTAGCTTCGCCCCATTTCCCTGTATTTTAGCTGTACAGAGATGTATTAGATTATGATATACTTAGGAATGTATGCACAGTTTTCCATTCCCTATATCATACTGCCATCTATTGTATCATGCATGTTATTATATTATGCATATGTATGTATGTCCATAGATATTCAGCATTAACCCCTGGATGGTCTTATGACACGGCCCGTACAGATGTCTTCTTCGACAGTTAGCCGTATTGATCATACCCCACTATTTTTGGTGGTATCTGGTATGCGCTCATGGTATGATATTATATCACCATCAGACATGGTGATTGTAGATGATTTGCTGCAACATATTATGACCCTGTTGATGTTTCAGGTTCCCATAGGATTTGTAGAGGGTATGCTAGAGCACTGGGTATCGGAGAGACAGGTTTTCCAATTTGGGACCCAGGAGTTGACTCCTACTTTGGAGGAGTATGTACGGTTGATGATGTTGTCCCTTGAAATACCTTGCGTGTATATGGCTATCAGAGACATGAGCAGACAGTTCATGACCCTCACCGGGTTGAGACGTAGAGTGGTACAGGACGAGATTACATCCGGCCACGTGATATCCAAGCATTTTCTGTTTGACAGATTTGGCTCTGAGGATAGTTATGTACGGCATTCCGGGGATTTCACCACACCGGAGGACCATTGGCGTTTAGCCAGGGTGGATGTATTGCTTTTGTGCATATTATCATACGTCTTCATGCCGCGGTACATGGATGAGTTGGATATCGGCGTCATTATGGCAGTGAGAGCTCTCAGGGAGGGTCATACCATTATACCGATGATCATTGCAGAGACTCTGAGGTCAGCTACGTACTGCTTCACTTATCCGGCAGGAATGTTCACAGGTAGCTCGGTCATGCTGTATGTGTGGTTTATGTCACACTTGAGACCGTTTGGCACACTTAGACAGCAGGGGTTTTGTTTTACCCATGATATAGCCATGTCTTATTCCTTTCAGCCTACAGAGTGTACAGATGCTGCATTGTGGTCAGCTTTCCTGGCAGGGATTAGAGATCTATTTGCTATATTGTCGTGTTCAGGGCTTAGCTCACCCAATAGCTTCATTACTCATGCTCCGGGCATGGATTATCTCCCTCTGGCTGGATTGAGGGGCATGATTACTTACCATCCACTGGCCGTGATGTGTTAGTTTGACCAGTTTTAGTATTTTCATCCTTTTAAGGGGGTAGTGAGTCGCCGCTTCAATGCGTTTATCGGTGAGGAAAGATCCGAGTTTATATACTGTTGGGATCGGTGCGGAGCTATTGGGTTTTTGTCGATCATCCAAGATTAGATTACGTAGAGTATTCCACATGGATGAAGACAGAGACTGCATTGGTTGTGGTAGTATCCACAATGCAGCAGACTGATTCTGACCATGAGGAGCCTATAGAGGAGGTTGACATTCCATCGTTGACTTGCTCACTGGATCGCCAAAGATATGTGATGGATTCTCCCACCCCGAGTGCCACTGTTACCCAGTATTCGGCACAACATTTGGAGCAGAGCTTACATTTAATGACCTATGATAGAGATCGGGCTAGGGCCACGATATTGATAGCTCTTTATGAAAGAGACGCCGCTTCTGTTAGAGAGGGATGAGGCTAGATCGGCCGAGGATGCATTGATTTGATGAGGGATCTTGCCTTATCTGCGCCAGGATATGGCCATTGCGAACGATGTACTTGATGAGATCCTAGATGGTCGATCTTCTTTAACATGAGTGTTTACATTGATGAGAATTATGCCACCATGCGGTTAGCCTCGATCCGCTAGCTCGTGTGTAGATACCCTTGGGTAGGAGCTTGCAACGCTACCTCAAATCTTGATTAGGGATGCCATGTTAGATCGATAGTCCGCATACACATAGATCTCAGAGATAGCTTTGTATTTTTCCATGCAGACTAGCTTAGCCATTTTGTCATGTGTAACACAGATGTATATATCAAAGCAAGATTATGTATGGCAGGAAAATAAATTTTGATTCACTTCCCTTTTAGTTATGCCTTGATACTTGCTTGATATTTGCATGTTTCTTTAGGGCCTTGTGATCTTGATGCATTCTGAACTTATCCTTGATAGGTGGACATTGAGACGTCGCAAGATCTCTTAGAATGTATCACTGATTTTTGTATATCCCTACCATCTTTTAGTGTTTTGGGACTGGTATCTGTATGGAAAAGTGGAGAGGAGGGTGATTTTTCCTCTCTGAGATTGACCGAACCATAGATGGTCGCCAGTACTTCTATTTATGAGAAGCCTAGTTAATTCCATCTCTTATGGGTAGGTATTTCTCTTCGAGGCACGATCGTAGCTTAGATGGTCACCGAATCTTCTATTTGTGAGAAGAGGTTGGGTAATTCCATTCCTTTGATCTGAAACCAATGAAATGCGATGAATTGAAGGTTGATCCCAGTACCGTGTGATAATTTTTGTTCTGGTAGGGGTTAGACTGAACCATAAATGGCTACCTACATACTCCTATTGAAGAGGAGATCAAGTCTGCGTAGTTCGAACCTGGTGTAAGAGGTTCAACGCTGAATGTGAAAGGCATAAACTTTGTTGATGAAGAAAGGTGTAGAGGTATTTTTGTTGTTTTTGTTGTTTATTGCGATCGGGCCATATAGAATATGGTTGCCTACGTACCCCAGGGTATCAGGGAGATCAGGTCGACGTAGTTCGCCCCTCAGGACAAATCGCAGCCAAAGAAAAGTGTGAATCCCATGTGCAGGCTATACTGCGGGGAGAAGAAAGTTTGATCCCATAATGGGGATAAACTGTAGGTGTGGAAAAAAGTTTAATCCCGTCTTCAGGACAAACTGCAAGCGTAGAAAAGTTTAATCCTGTCTTCAGGATAAACTGTAAGTGTGAGAAAGTTTAATCTCGTCTTCAAGATAAACTGCAAGTGTGAAAGGTTCAATCTCGTTTTCAGGATAACTGAAATTGTATGAAAGGTTTGAAATGAAGTTAAACCAGGCTGCTGGTTTGAAGTGTATGTTTCCCTGAGGGTCAGAAGAGTATGTGAAAAGGAGAGGGTTCAAAACCAGAATGACTGGTGATTTGATGATCTAAACCAGGATGTTTGTTTGATGATAACCTCAGACATAGTACCGTTTCACGGTGTCCGAGTTGATAAGATGTGGAAATTCATCGTCATCCATTTCCTATAATTTAAGAGCACCTCTTGTTAATATCTCCTTGACAACAAATGGGCCCTCCCAGTTAGGAGCGAATTTTCCCTTAGATTGATCTTGGTTGCAATAATCTTCTTTAAAACCAAGTCATGCTGTTTAAACTGGCTTTGGGCTCGATGGGCCCGATCACGTCCATTCCCCACATTGAGAAGGGCCATGGCGAATTCATATTGTGGAGTTCCCTTGGAGGGGCGTGGATAGCATTCCCATGAATCTGGCATTGATAGCACCTCTTGACATGATCATCATAGTCAGCCTTGAGTGTAAGCCAATAATGCCCTATTCTGAGGATCTTCTTGACAAGTAGGGGTCCGCTCATGTGAGGGCCACAGACTCGACCATGGATCTCATCCATGAGTCTCTGAGCTTGGTCTTTATCCAGACATCTAAGGAGACCTAATCCTGCATATCTTTTGTAGAGTGCATCTCCGCTCAGGTAAAATTTCATAGCAAGTTGATGAATCCCATGGAAGCCCATGCTAAAGCACAATAAGTCTTCTCAATCAGAGTGTACTTGTGTACACTGATGCTGAATCTTTTGTTGAGGTAATAGATAGCTCGTTCTTGGCCTCTATCATCTTTTTACCCCAGCATATAGCCTATGGCATTATCATTTATGGACAGGTACATGAATAGGGGAACATCATCCCTGGGAGGTACCAAAATAGGAGCGTTAATCAGCTGCTCTTTAATGGCGAGGAAGGCTTTTTGACACTCATCGTTCCATTTCATGGAGGAGTTCTTCCTTAACAGCTTGAAGATTGGCTCACAGGTTGCCGTGAGTTGAGAAATGAACCTGCTAATGAAGTTGATTCTTCCCAAAAATCCCCGTATTTCCTTCTCTGTCTGAGGAATGGGCATTTCCTAAATGGCCTGGATTTTGGCATGATCCAGTTCAATTCCTTTGTGGCTGACTAGGAAACCTAGCAACTTGCCTGACTTAACACCAAAGGCGCACTTGGATGGATTCAACTTCAAGTTGTACTTACGCAACCTGTTGAAAAGTTTTCTAAGATGGTCTAAATGGACATCCTCCTTTCGGGATTTGACAATGATGTCATCCACATAGATCTCTATCTCTTTTGTGCATTAAATCGTGGAAAAGAGCCATCATAGCTTCAACGATAGGTTGCCTGGGCATTGATGAGGCCGAATGACAACCGTCTCAGAAGTAAAAAGGTTCCCCAAGGCATAATGAAAGCAGTTTTCTCATGGTCCTCCTCAGCGACCATAATTTGATGGTACCTCGCAAAGCAATCAGCAAAGGAGTACATGTCGTATTAAGCAGTGTTGTCGATAAGAATGTGGATAAATGGCACGGGAAAGCTATCTTTAAGGCAAGCTTTGTTCAAATCCCAGTAATCCACGCAGACTCGCACCTTTCCTCCTGGTTTAGGCACGGGAACAATGTTGGATATCCACTCAAGATATGTAGATGCCATGATAATGCCAGCTTGAAATTATTTCCCAATTTCCTCTTTAACCTTGAAACTCCACTCAACTTTCAATCGCCTGAGTTTTTGCCTAACTAGCTTGAATCCTTCTTTAATGGGAAGGCTATGAAGAACAATGTCAGTGGACAAACCCACCATGTCTTCATAAGACCATGCAAACACATCCTAGAATTGGGTTAATAGTGCAACCATGTCATTCCGTTGATTTGTGGTAAGGTCTGAACCAATTTGGATTAGCTTAGGGTTGTCTAAGGTTCCAAGATTGAAAGAAGTGGTTTGATCAAGATTGGGTTTGGGTTTGGGTTTGTCTGCGACTCATTCCTTAATCTCCTGAGGTGTCTCATTGTCCTCTTGGATATCCATCAAGTTTGAGTCTAACTTTGCATCAAAGTTACAGCCCTTGTGGAGAGAAGACACCTCATCAACAAGTACAGGCACATCTAAATTTAGAGTCCTGAAACAAAATATGCTTTCACTTAATATATGCAACTGTTCGATCATATAAAAGTGTTAGCATGTGCTTGATAAAATAACTGCTAGTACTGTAAAGGAAAGCAAGCAATTAAAGTTATCTACAGGGCAGAGGGATTTTTCTACCCATTTTACCCTCATCGACCAATGCATGGAGTGTTACTCCAATTGTCGAGGGCAAAGTCCTGATGGACTGCAGTGATGGAAGGATCTTCATTGTCCTCGTTCTCCCAAATGATAACCATAACATCTGGGCAATCATCGTCCAGGGTATATTTATTTATATATTCATCGTGAACAATGACGCGTATGCATGTCATCATCAAGGCAATGTCATGTTTACATTTCCATTCCTTTTCTTCCACTTTGGGATCCGGAATCAGCACCTCTTTAGCTTTGATTGGCATTGGTTTAGGAAACAGCATGGCCACAATATGGGATGGTACCTTTACTGGAGACTGTATCAGCTCATGTGGTAAAGGTATAGAAAATTGCCATGTGGCGGAAGCTTGAGCAACCTGTTTGTGCTTATGAGGATTCCTGTGACTGGAACTGGCAAAATAGCATAGTCCGACTATTACAATTTGACTAGACACTTGAATAGGGTGCTTAATACCCTACTTATCTTTACTAAGCCCTTGTCCAGATTGATAACCCAATGACATCATTTCTTCAGTGGTCGTAATAACCTCGGCAGAAATCTAGGGTATGGGAAGTGGCGCTGCAATAAAATGGTATTGCGTGGTACTCACTTCTAAAGTATGAAAACTGGCCGGTTAAACTTCTGAATTGAAGCTGATGATTGGTAGAGTTCCTTGTTTAGGGCATTCCAGCTCAACGTTGACAGTGATTAGACTGTTATTGATGATGTACTTGAGTTATTGATGTAGTGTGGATGGAACGGCTCCAGCCATGTGTATCCAAGGTTTCCCCAATATCATGTTATATCCTGAATCTATCTTGAGGACGTGGAAGGATACATTGAATGTATTTGGACCAATCTCAATTGGCAACTCAATCTTTCCAAAAGAATTTCTTTGAGATCCATCAAAAGCTCTGATAACCGTATGGCTACTTTGGATCCGCTTGAGATTGACATTCATCTTCATTAAGGTGGCATAAGGACAGATATTTAGAGATGAGCTTCCATCTATCAAAACTCCAGCTAGCATATACCCAGAAGACAAAATCGCAATGTGTAATAGTTTGCAATGATCGGTCCCTTCGGGCGGTATGTCGTCATCAGTGAAGGATATCACATTGTTGTTGAAAATGTGATCAACCAGATGTTGAAATTTTTCCACATCCACTGATTTTGGTAAATAGGCTTCTTCCAAAACCTTTAATAAGATCTTTCGATGATCCTCGGAAGAGAAAACCAAGTCCAGTATAGATATCTCGGTGTGGAGCTTCATGAGCTTAAAACCACCACAGCTTCATTGTGGCCCATAGTGCGGAGGAATTTTCAATCTTCTCCATGGGAATCTTACACTTTGCCATAGTAGGTTTCATAACCCGTTGAGGAAGATACGGTCGATTTTCCCTCGACCTTTCATGAAAGCGAGAGATATGAGACGTGGATACTTCAGCTTCTCCATAATTCCATGGAACTTTGTGTAAGCTGACAACAGGATGTTGTGGTCTGAAAGGTAAAGAAATTGGCTCTGGTGCGGCCACTTTCAAAGGATTGTCAGCTCCTTTGAGTTGAATTGGTTGTATGGGAAATACTTTGTGATCTCATCATCCACGCCGGATATAAGCGCTCTCGATCCCTTCCATTTGGTAGGACATGCATTCCCACCCTTGAGTTGCACAGTGTAATCATCTGCTATTTGCAGGACACCGCTATCAATAAGATTTTGAATAAGATGGCGTAGTGCCCAACATTCTTTTGTGCTGTGACGGCGAGAATGTGAATGATATTGACCCACTTCATCATAATTGAATCGTCCTGAGCGAGGATTGATTGGAGGCAGAAGGAAGGTAATTCTTCTTTCATCGATCAGCATTTGCAATATCTCCTCCATAGATTGGCCAAGATAGGTAAATTCCCTTTGATTGGAAAAATCCCGACGGGCTTTAGCATTGGCTCTCTTTGCAACCTTATCCTCCATAGCTTCGCTTTCTGAAGGTGGTGATGGAGCATTCACAACAAAAGGAAGGAGATAGGCATGCTCCTGCCTGATTAATTGGCGTGTGACTTGATGCTAGTGGGTCACCGGTTCTGCTAATTGCTCAATTTGTTTGCAAAGAGCTTTCATCTTTCGCTCCATAGTGAACTGGAACTTTGCATAATCCCATCTGTCAACACCGTCTTTGAGGGTTTGGGATGATTCACCATTAGAATTAGAACTCTGTCCAGTGCTCCAACTGATCACGTTGACCTTTTCTTCTTTGTGTTGAGGAAGAGGGTTGTCTTGCACATGAGGTTGATCTGATTTGGTGACCACGATCTCACCGTTGTCTATTAAATCTTGGATCTTATGTTTCAAGGCCCAACAATCTTGAGTATCATGTCCGGTGCTTCGGCATGATAAACACATTTCTGAGTAGCATTAAAACCCCTCCCATTAGGGTTGGCTGGCGGAAGAAGATGTGTAATTTTCTTCTGAGTAGTCAGAAGAGCAAGAATATTCTCGAGCGAATCCCCTAAGGGTGTGAATGTTCGAGGGCGCTTTACTTCTCCATCTTTAGGCAATGGAGGGTTTGAAGATTATGCTTGAAAAGGGCAGTAGTTTCTCCTCTGTATAGGTATGTTTTGATTGCCTTTTTGACCTTGTAGTATCAAGGAAACATCCTCCTCTTTCTTTTTATGGACCCTCCGGGGGTTGTTTCCATAAGATCCGGACTGGATGTGGTCAGTAACAGCTTTAAGAGCGAATAGGTCGTGAATTTTACCAGACTTCAATCCCATTTCAGTCATCTCTCCGTGTTTGATCATTTCAGAGAATGATTTGCCAATACCAGCTAAGACTCTCTCATAGAAAGGAGCTTCTTGTATATCTATGAATGTCATGACCATTTCTGATTCTATCATGGAAGGAATAACTTGAGCAGCAAGGCGCCTCCACCTTTGAGCATACTCTCTGAAAGACTCATTAGACTGTTTCTTGACCTTGGTAGTTTGGTATCAGTCAGGAGCCATCTGAGATTGAAAACTGTATTGAGTGAGGAAGGCATGAGCCAGCTCTTCCCAGCTATGGATCTTTGAGTTGTCTAATCTGGTATACCACGAACGGGTTTCTCCAGTCCGACTTTTCTGAAACAGCTGCATTCTGAGCTTTTCATTTTCTGCGTAAGACCCAAGTTCTCCAATGAACACTTTCAAATGTGTATAAGGATCCCCTAATCTGTTATACTTTCCAAAATCAGGGGTTTTGAATTTCTCTGGATAATGAACACCAGGGAAGATGCAAAGGTCAGCATATGAAACACTTCTATGCGTTCCAATCCCTTTGAGAACACGGATAGTTTCCTCCATTTGGAGTACTTTCTTCCTGATATCACCGGTGTCTGGATCTCCTTTGAGATGGGTTCTTTCAGGGTCTTTGTTGGTTGTATCCAACTGAGGTTCTGGACCTGTTTTATCCAAACCTTGTGGTCCTCCTTGTGCAGAGGATTCTGTATGTGGAGGCATCTTTGTACCCTAAGTGGACTGATGCAATTCTTTAAGCAAGATAATCAAATTTGAAATTTACTGACTTAATCCGTCAAATTCTTCATGAGAAATAGGATTAAACTGGTCAGACGAAGACATGATTGGCAGTAGGCTCGTGGCCTTTTTGGATTTTGAGCGGGTAATAGGCCCAATGATTTCCCTACAAAAGACTTATGTAGTTTAGTCTTAGGGTAATGTAAATGTTATCATAACATGTCCGTTTTAGGAATATTGTCCTGCAAAACCGGGTGTTAATTGATAACATGCATGCACAGATAATCTTCATATTTTCCATTACATAAAGATGAGCATGGAATAAAATTACAAGTAAATGCTTTTACAAGTAATTGAAAATGGAAAGCATGAAGAGACTTTCCTCTGCGTTTGGTTTATCAGAGGTTAACCTATCTTAGGGTTTCTCTCACAACTTTTTGGCATGAAGGTTCCCAGATCATCGCAATCTACTTGACGGGAAGTTAATCCGGTCTTTCAACTGGAGCGAATCTGGGTGGTGCCTTTCCTGAGCCCCGTTGGAATTATTCTTCCTACGAGTCCAGTAATCAAACACCGACAGGATAGCCTCTTGATGGAGGAACCACATAACATAAATTCACATACAACGTGTCTCAGCGTTTATGAAAATGATGACATATGCGAAGTACTACTATCGCAGATAGATATAGTATAGTGCAGTAATTAAAATGCATTCGTACACATTCATCATAAATGTAAATACAACATTTACACACAAGCATATAACAGTTTTGAAACGCTTGTAATAGCGACTTAAGCCCTCTTATTGGAGTCCCCAGCAGAGTCGCCACCTGTCGGCGTCGGGATTTTTAGTGTCCCTTTTCGTTACTTGTTCTTTGGTATTCTCATGTTAATGTGAGATTTGTTTGAAAAAACAAGTTAAAAAGGTCTGACATGTATAATGTCGACGATTTGACTTTAAGAGTCGCCAGTTGGTGTATTTAACTGGTTGCACCAACGCAACCGAAAAGGTTTGCACATTGACCTAGTGATGTGACACTGCTAAACGGGTCCGTGAAACCGAGATTCATTTAGGTCTGGGGGCTTGATTATGCGGAGGGAAGGTGTTAGGCACCCCCCAACATCCTTGTTGCCACGGTGACCACCACTTTTCAAAGAAACTGTTATATGAATGTGTGTGTGTGTGTGGATCAATGTGAAATTATTTAGAAGTAGTGATGTACCTCGTTCGTACCTATATACATAGGATTTGAATTTGTAAAAAAATTCAATTTTAAACAAGATATAGCAATGAAGTTTTATAAAAAGAGGTTTTTCAAACCCTATGCTCAATAGTAATTGAGGCATTTGATTCTTTCATTTTATTATCAAATGTTCGGCTTGTTTGCTTTTATTTTCTAGATGCGAAGCATCTTCGAGAAAATAATATATAGCAGTGCCAAACTCCTATGGGCATGCATGACTATCCAAGGAAATTGAGACCTTTGTAAAATAATGTAAGAGTCTCACACGGTGAAAAAAGTCCATCATGGGAGCAGAATCTAAATTGATGAAAGCGAGAACTGTGATCACATGATTCCTAGGCTCACATAATACTGCAGTTTGTATGAAAAGCAGTAAGTAGTTATATATATAAAAGTTGTAAATATATATATACAGACTTGATCAACCACCACGAAGCAACTCCATGGGGGATCGGAAAAGTAAATATATAAAAGCGGTAAATATATATATATATGGACACGATCAACCACCACGAAGTAAACTCTGTGGGAGGAAATGTAAATAAAGTCGTAAAAGCGATCAAGCGCCACTTGAAAGTAAACTCGAGCGGAGACGAAATGTAAATAAAGTCATAAAAGCAATCAATTGCCACGAAGTAAACTCCAGGCAGGACAAAAAGTAAATATATATATATATATACATATATATATATATATATATATAAAAGTAGTAAGCCTTAGGATGTAAATCCAGGCTCACCGGATATGTCGACAACAATTATATATATATATATATAGCGGTAAATATAGGATATGAAATCCGGCTCATCGGATATAATACGACAATAATTATATATATAAGTATATATATATATAAGAAAATAAACGCTCCAGACATAAGTCTAGGCTCAATCGAGGCATAACTCGATAATGTTAGTCCATATATGAAATATATACATATATATAAGTATATATATATAGACAGAAATTAAAACCACGGACCAAAATCCGGGCAAACGCACACCACACGACTCTCAATGTGTATAACAGTGTGTGCTAATATGGAAAGAAGGCTTTATAGAATGTTAGAAGGCTTGCAGTGGGCTGCCAAAGTAGACTTCTAAGACTCTATGTGGATAAACACTCAGCTCCCGCCGAATAAAAGTGTAGCTATATGTGAGCTAATGGGTGTTTAAACTGAGGAAACACTCAATATGGGTGTGTACAGAGTAAATTGGACAGGGCTTCCTCACCTTTACTCTCTCCTTCCTCCCTTCAAATGGCTGACCCCAAGATCTATATTTATAGGATCGATGGGCCGCAGTACACTACGGCCGGTAAATGGTTATACTACTTGGTGCTAAGTGGTGCATCCAAGCCTCATGGTCCCGTTGTCTTGAAGTACATGCACTCGTGCACTGTAATGTCCACTCGAACTTGCAGAACCTCAATCCGAGCATCCGAACGAGGTATATGTGACCTTCTTTGGACCGCTTGTGTCGAGAGTTACGCAATGACATGGATTAGAGGTTGTACGATGTCAGGAAGAGGAGTCCATGCCCATGGTCTTCAAGCTTCAAATTCTATCCAAGGCTGTCATGCGTAATAGTCACTTGGGATTGTAACTCCTCGGTTCTTGTGGGACATCGTTGGATGTATGTATGTATGTATAAAGTGTTGAGACGATGTGTAGGTATTGAAGGGGCAAGATGACGTTTGACTCTTCATAAGGGTTGTCGCCGATTTGAGTTGAAAGCAAACGTTGCTCAGAGTTACATCTGAGATTGAACTACTTGTTGGTATGCTACGATATCATCTTGTGAGAGAAAATGTTGAGGCGGTAAGATGACGTTTGACTCCTCACCGGGGTTATCGCCGATTTGAGCTGAAAGCAGACGTTGCTCACGGTTACATCTGAAATTGGACTGCTTGTTTGACTGCCTCACTGTCATCTATGGGTGTGCCTATCTACCCGGTGTTAGCTCCGGATCTGAGGTATGAGTGCCTCGGCAGGAGGTCTGAGCTTGAAGCTGATAGAATGAATTTGAAATAAGCATTTCCGGAGTTATCATTTGGAAGCGCCTGATAGCACTCCTTGGGGTTATCATGAGGCCGAAACTCGAGGTTATCTCGAGGTTGGAAATGATCCTTTAGGTGTGTGTTCAGGAGTTGGAAATGATGTTCCCGGTGTGTGTCCCGGGTTTTGAGGTTGAACTTCCGGTAGTATCCGGAATGGATGTAAGCTATCTTCCAGGGTTATCTCCGAAAGACGAATCTTCCCTCCTACAATGTCAGTAACAGGCGTGCAGAAAATTTCGAGTGTCTACACCCACTATAAGATTTTTTAAGTTTTTAAGCTTTTTAATACTTATATATATATATATATATATACTAATGTTGAGAGTCGTGTTGTGTGGGTATGCCTGGATCGTCGATCCATGGCTTTGTATTGCTTATATATATATATATACACATATATATATATTGTCGAACTCGAACTCGAATGAGCCTGGATAGAATATCCGCTGCGTTTACTACTTTTATATGTATATACTTTTATATATTATCGAACTCTGATTCGATTGAGACAGGATATAATATCCGATGCGTTTACAACTTTTATATATATATATATATATTTCAAAGTCCTGCCTGGAGTTTACTTCGTGGCAGTTGATCGTCAATATATATATATATATATATATACCACTTTTATGTAAATATCTTCTTCAATTGTTTTCATAATGTAGATATTTAATCGTTCAGCTTGTGGGCTAGATTTGCCTCAATCTGGCTATATCTAACTTTAACTTGTTTAAAGTGACTAAACTGGAATCGTTGAAGCTAGAATGGTTTAGATTTACTCAAATCTAGTTCCTTTTTCTAGCTTTTTCACATATTGCTTTTTCATGTGAGCCTAGGAATCATGTGATCACAGATTCAGCTTCTGAATCTAGATTAGGTTCCCGTGATGGACATTTTGTTACTGCAACCAGCTTGTAAATTATCTACGATATCTGAATATCCTTAGATGGCTCTCATGCCCACAAGGAGTTCGGTACTGCTATGTATCTTATTTTCTCGTAGATGCCTCACATCTCAAAAAATAAAAGCAATCAAGCCAAACACATAATAAAATGGAAGTATTAAAGGCCTCAATTACTATTGAGCACAAGGGTTTGAAAAAACCTGTTTTATAAAACATCACTGATATATCTTGTTAAAATTGAACTTTTATACAAAAGTCAAACCCTTTGTATATAGGCCCTACTATCTCTCTCTCTCTCTCTCACACACACACATATAAATAGAAAAAAAAATTTAATGCAAAGTGGAGGTAACCATGTTATCACAGAAGTCGGGGGGTGTCTAACACATTCCCTCCGCTTAATAAAGCCCCCGGACCCTAATGAAAATTTTGATTTCTCAAACTAGTTAAACAGTGTCAAATCATTGGATCTTTGTGCAAACCTTTTCTCGGTTGAGTTGGTGCAACCATTTAAAAATACCAACTAGTGACTCTAACAGTCAAATTGTCGGCATATACATGTCGAACCTTTTCAAACTTGTTTTTTCAAAAAAATCTCACCTAAAATGAGAACACCAAAAGACAAGAATAGAAAGGGACAAATAAAAATCCTGACGTCTAGAGGTCGCAACTCTGCTGGGGACTCCAGTAAGAGGGCTTAAGCCGCTATTCAAGCTTTTCAAAACTTTTATCTGCTTATGTGTGAATATTTCATTTACATTGAATGGATGTATAGTAATGCTTTATTTACTGCACATTAATGCTCCGCACCATATCTATCTGTGATATTAGTGCTTCGCACATGCCACCATTTCCATACGGTGAGACGCGATGTATGTGAATGTATGCTGTGTGATTCCTCCACCCGGAGGCTAACCCATCGGTGTTTGATTACTGGACTCGTAGGAAGACTAATTCCACAAGGCTCAAGAAAGGCACCACCCAGATTTGCTCCAGTTGAAAGATCGGATTAACTTCACATCGACTAAATTACGATGATCTAGGGACCTTCATGCCAAAAAGCCGCGAGAGTAGCCTAAGATAGGTGACCTTTTTATAATCAACATAGCTACAAGTGCTCACTAATTTTATCCATGAGAAGTTTATTAAGGAATAAAATAAGAATTTACACAAATTAATTAAAATTCTTATTATATAAATTATTATAATTAGAATTTATATTTTATTGAGGTGTATATATGTTTTTTATGTTTTTTGTAAGAAATTAAATTTTTATGAGATTTAATAGTTGATTAAACTATTAAAGGAAATAAAAGAAATTAGTCATGATAAAGAATTTGGTGGGAAGGAAATTAACCCTATAAATATTGGGTAATTTAAATTAAGTTGAAACTATATTATGGAATAATATTGTTTGAATATTTAAACCTTACTTGGTAGTGGTGTTGTAATAAAGTGGATAAAAGGGTTAATTCACTTAATTAAAATAGTGAGTTAATATATAAGTTTTACTAATTTTTATATATATATTATATATATATATATACATATATATGGTAATATATGTAAAATGAAAAGTTTAGTATCTTGAATGATGTTAATAAAATATAAATTGATGGTGAGAAAAGAAATACCAATATACCTATAAATAATTTTAGTTAAAGATTAATAATTTGAATTAATAATTAAGTGGTGATTAGATGTATGGATTAAATAAATTGTCTTTGAGACAATTTATGCAAGAAAAAAAATGAAATGATTATATATAATAATTATATAATTCATTTGAGTTAACTAAAATGGTTAGTGGAATAAATATTAACTATTTAAATAAAAATATTTATTTTATTAGAGATGTTTATTTTAGTTACAAAGGTAATTTCTTAATTTATAGTGTAGTAATTATACATGTTATAAATGTGTAATTACTTAATGTGGCTAAATAGTTTAACAATAAAATGAAGTGTGACCTATGTATCATATAGTAAAGGAGTTGTTAAAATAATTGGATTGGAAATTATTTGAGTTAGCCAAACAAAGCCTTAGAGCTTTTGAAATTCTTATTTTAATCTTGTTTGCCAAACAAGGCTTAAGGAATGATTAAGTCATTATTTTAAGTGGTTTTGCCAAACAAAGCCTTATGGCTTTTGATTTAAAAAAAACTATAATCGACATCGATTACATATATATATATATATATATATATATATATATATATATATATATATATTATATATATATTATATTTTCTATATTATATAAAAGAATTAAGGAAAAAAAAAGAAGAAAAAGAAAAAAGAAGAGAAAAGAAAAGAGAAATTGAGAGAGAAAGGGAAGAAATTCATGTAAATTGAGAGAAAGAATTTGTGAGAATTATGGAAGGAAAAAACAATAAGATTGTTCAAAATTTTATAGCTAATCAAAGGTAATAATCTAGCTTTGAATTTTTAGTATTATACTTCTTGAGTTTTCTTTGAAAAGTTAGATTTCTATGGTTAGATTGTTAAGAGATTGATCATATATGTTAATTAGTATGTATAATTTTTATATATAATCTATAATGAGTTTTCATGTAATCAAATTCGTGGAAACAAGTGTTAGAAGAAGAAATTTGGTTTATGGCTTAGTATATGTATTTTGGTCTATTTTAAGGTTTAAATTGATGGTTAGAACATGTATATAATCTGAAATTGATAAAAGATGTTGTTAGTACATTGAAAAACGAAAAGAACGCAAGTTGAATGAATCAATTTGGTTAAGAAACGAATTTATAGTGAAAGAATTCGCTAAACATGTTAAAACATGAAAGTTTAGTATGAACATGAGTTTTGGTTCAAGAATTAGGCTAGTTAGTGTTTCTATAAATTGTTATAACTCTAGTAGGTTGTAGTTTTATGAGTTACGAATCCATATAATTGAAAATGGACTAATTTGGATGTGTATAACTCAAGTTATGAAGATTAGAAGGAGAAAAGGTTCGAAAACCACGAGAACAGTGAACTACAGAGTCCCGATTTTCTAGCAGGCATATAGCTTGTGTTGTGCCCTAATTCTCTTGGGTACAAATGCCTCTAGGGCAGCTTCTGTTGTCCAAGGCTTAATTAGGTGCAATTGCGCCCAAAGTGTGTCAGGTGTGACTGTTTTGACCTGTTTTAGTAAAATAGGCATTACATTTTCATAAAAACTCCGATTGAGGTGATTCAAGATGATCCGAAACGAGGAAAAATAGACCAAGAACTTTTATTCTTTAAGTATTTCAATTTTAGGTCGGGAACATGGGTCAAAATTTCCATCTTCGGGACTGTTGTGTTTTCAGAGGCAATCGGAGGGCGTCGGGCATACACGTATACATGTGTAGTGCTTCTGACGATAGAAGATGTTATTCTAAGTTATAAAACATGAATTTTAGTAAATATAATGATGCTTAACATTACTAAATAATGTATTAGATAAGTTGTATAAGCATACTAAGTATACACAAAAGAGACAAATTGGGCGTGTGATGAATAAACGTCGAAACGCCGTGACAAGTGTTAATGAACGTAAAAAGTGTTTTAAGTTCAATGAAATGAATATTATAAGACATGGAATGGGGTTGACATAAAACCAATAAGTAGTCATAGCAAGACTTAAACACTTGAATGAACTTGAGTATATAGAAAAAAATATAGTGAGATGTAAGTCGAAAGTTAACACAATCAAATTGAACATTGTGTATTGATAATAGGAAGGGTTATGAGATGTAGAGTAAAGTTTAAATTACAACTACTATGCATTGCTATATGACTAATAGTTAATGTGAATGATTATATAATTATGTAGGGCACGTGAAGTGCAGATAGTTGTAAGCTGTTAAACTGTTATTGGTAAACAACGATCAAGGCAAGTCTTTTCGGTTCCTATTTGCTATGTGAACTTGATGATGAATTGTTTTAAATCTTTATTGAAAATAGCATGATGTGTTATATATATGTTGAAAGTATGAAATGTTAAAGTCAATTTATGACTACGTTGATTGAGTAATGAATGTTGATTGAGTAAGGAACTCAATCTTTATACTTGTTATATGAATTGTAACATGTATGTTATGTTAGTTTAATGTTTATGGGATGTATATTAAGCATGTTATTATGTGTTATGTGATGGATGAAAACTGTTAGATTTTACTGGGCTGTCGAGCTCAACCTTGAAAATAACCACTTTTGCAAGTTAAAGATCCAAGATAAATTTATGTTCTACTTGAAAGACACGAATCATATGTGATACTTGAAGATTTATACACTTTGGATGAATTATTATTATTTGAACCATGTTTAAGGTTCCGAATAATGTATAATGTTTAATAGATGTTAAGTTATAAAGTTTAAGTTTTGTTTGTTGTATGAAAGGGTATTGAACCTAGATGTATGTTTTATTTATTAACTCTGATAAGGTGAGTAATAAGTTAAGTATGGTTCAAAGGTAGATAAAGATAAATATTTTGATAAATGTACTTGATAAATCACAATAATTATGTAATAATAAACAGTAAAGTTTGAGTTATCTGATATATAAAGATTATTGGATTGATAATAACTTTGATGAAGCAAATCATAAAATAACTTGATTCAGAGATGTGTATATGGTAAAGATTTTGATTCAGGGAATTAAAGTAAGAAGACAGAAAAATTTAAATTATTCCGCATTTTATTAAGTTTAACATCGAATAATGATGTAAAATCAGAAGTTAGACGTATTATTAATGACTGAAGTCGATAGTTGAATTTTATGAATTTTGGGGTCGTTATAGCTGGTATCAAAGTTGATAGGTTAGAAACCTTAGGTAGGAGTACCTTAGGCTATAATCTTAGAGAAAGAAGGTGAAGATAATGAAAGAATAAGCTCAAATAGAGTTTGAACAATAAGAAGTAATTTAAGAAATTTATAAAGAAGGATTAAAACATGCGTGAGAGGATTCAAAGAAGAATCTTGCTTGAGTTATAAGGAATATGAAATGTGGGTTACCCAACTCCAATAATAAGGATGTGAGGTGATAATAAATAAATAATGTCTATAAGAAGAGAATGATAAAGAGGTTAAGAATAAAAAGTTATATTTAAGTATGGTTCAATCGTACTCTTTAATAGTTGATGTATGGTATCTGGGCTAAACGATTCCTTCATAGAGCGGAGGTATATACGAACTAGCAACTCGGAACCTAGTTTGTTGGTTGTTTGTGGGAAACCACTCAGCGTACCATATTGAAACTATTAGAGACTCGATGTGTACCAAATATAGAAAATGGATACGTATGATGAAAATGTGGAACTCGAATGAAATGTTGAGCAATGTAAATGAAGTTAGAAATTCTTAAAGGAAGAATTGTTATATAAACAAGAAAATTCAAAGAAGAATCTTGAAGAGATATAAAGATAAGAAATGGGAGTTACCTAACTTCAATAGCCAAGATAACGAATAATGATGAATAGACAAAGTCTGTAAGATTAAAAGCATAAATGAAATCATAAATGATGAAAAAAAAGAAAAGAAAGAGGATTGTAAAACAAAACGATCACGGGTTAAGAAAAGAATTTTAAGGGAGATGATTATAAAATAAGATCACGGCGTGATCTATTTAAGTTATAAAAGAAAGATGGTACGTAATGTTTGAATAATTATAGCTTGATGCTATGAAGATAATGTACTATGATATAGTACGAGGTAAACTCACGAGGAGTTATAAATGATGTGATACGAAAAATTCGTATTGAGCGAAAAAAGCAAGTTATAAGTTAAGATAAGGTAGAGTTAGGTGGGATTTCAATTGAGGACTCATATGATGACTAAGTTGTACAAACCTTTGTATGGGCGAGGTTTTGTGCTTGTACTTGGTTTATCACATTGATAATCATTGGAATATTGGTGTCGCGCTATCAATGTATATGTGGCAAAAAGGTGATTCTTTTCTCATGTGTATATTTGATAGTTATAGGCTTTGAAGGTTAGGTTAGATGATATTAAGATTAGGTACGGTTCTTAAAACCAATGCATATGGTAAGTTCGTGACTCATAATAATATGGTATGTTTTGAACTCCTTAGTGAATGGATGCCTATGGTCTGACTAGCATAACTTCTTAAACTCATATTATTGTGGCAAGTTCCTGAACTTTCAATGTGTAGTAAGTTTGATGAACTATACTGGGAGTATAGGAAGATTATAAGTTTAAATACAAGAATATTTAGTATAAGAGCATTGGTGGTGCTAGAAATAAAAAGAATTAGTTAGTAATGCGGTAATGGAGAAAAGATTGAAATTGATGAAGAAAATTAAATATTCCAAATCTTCTAGCTTTGCTAGATTTTCGAAATTTATTGACTTCTTGCTGATGTTTGCACTTCTATTTTTCTTGAAAAACATTGGATCAAATAATGAAACCAATGAGTTTTAAAAACAATACCATTATTCGTATGTCTATGCTAATTGTTTCGGCTAGACAAAATAATTTAAAAATATCAAATGTATATTTTTTTTTCCCGTATACATTAAGGCATCACTAAATATGATGTTGATTTGACAAACGAGGAAGTCAACAATGCAATTAAACCTGGTGTTGGATGTGATCATAAGATCATCAACCCACTATGGTATGATGTAGCATGACAAAGTCATATAATGACTGAATCCTCAACGTCTTATCGAGATAATGCGGATATCATATCATCATAAAAGGATTTTTGGTTTTATTTAAACTAAGAAAGATATGCCATATGAATTGGATAAAACTATTTTGATTGATGTTCGAGTTGTTGTTAGAAGTCTATGCTATTTGATTGACTAGACAAATATTGAAAGATGTTTATGCGATTCAAGCGTTTCTTGAGAAGTTATGCAAACCAAATTGTTTTGGTGCGGATTCAAAGTGTTGAAAGTGAGGTGAACAACCCTTTTAGGGGACACGAAAAGTTTAGATGTTTGTGCACAATATATAGTGCAAAATTTGATCACCCCTAAAATGCACGGAGTCCCTATAGTCTAATAATGTTTAGGTTTAAGTTGAAAAAATACTTATAACCTTGACATGAGTGCACAATATACATCGATGAAGGGCTTAACACACCCTAAGTAGAGGAGTCCTACTGAAGTCTAATGATTGTTTAGGTTTAAGTTGAAAGAAATACTTTAACCTTGGGCGAAGTTCAAGGTCTTGTGACCCCTCGGCATGATTCGAGAATCTTTTAAATTCTGAGTTATTATATGCTTCCCAATTATTGAGTAATTGTGGAAGATTCTTGTTATTCTAAAAAAGGCGAATGTGGTAAGGATGATATTCTTAGAAAAGTAAGTAGTAGAAGAATGACGACCTTTGAATGATGAATATATATTGAATAAGTGAGAAAAGAAATTTTGAAATGATAAGGAGATGAGTTATCAAAGAATAATGTAAAACTTTTAATAGAAAAGTTAATAATTGTAGAAAGATTATTGTGGAAAGAAATTAAGTGGTTATAGAACCCAATAAATTAATAAAAGATTAACGTAAAATCTATTTTGATAGATTGAATGAATGAAGATTAATAAATAAAATTTTGAGGACGAAATTCTTAGAAGAAGGAGTGAATGTAATATCCCGAGTGTTTATGAGTTGATTATATGATAACGATCCTTAGAAAAGGAAATGAATGGGTTAAAAAATATATAATACTTAAAATATAATTGAGTTCAAGTGAAAGTCATGAAAAAAACCTAGAATTTGTTGCAGAAATAAATGTAATAGAAAATATAAACCCTATATTAAGGTAATGTGTTGATGTTATTCAACGATATTTTTTTTTTCTTTAAAAAAAGATTTGATGAAAACCTGAGTAAAGTAGGGTTTCGGTGATTCCGAGGACGGAATCCTTATAAGGGGGAAGGATGTGACAACCCGAATTTTCATAAATTATTAAAATAAGAATTTAATAATTAAAATTCTTATTATGAGGTGTATATATTTTGAATTATGTGTTTTGCTGTGAAGAAATTAAATTTTTATGAGATTTAATAGTTGATTAAATTATTAAAGGAAATAAAAGAAATTAGTCACGATAAGGAATTTGGTGTCAAGAAAAATTAACCCTATAAATATTGGGTAATTTAAATTAAGTAGAAACTATATTATGGAATAATATTGTTTGAATATTTAAATCTTACTTGGTAGTGGTGTTGTAGTAAAGTGGATAAAAGGGTTAATTCACTTAATTAAAATAGTGAGTTAATATATGAGTTTTGCTAATTAAATTTGGTATTCTTAATATATATTACATGTCATGGTAATATATGAAAAGTTTAGTATCTTGAATGATGTTAATAAAATATAAATTTATGGTGAGAGAAGAAATACCAATATACCTATAAATAATTATTGGTTAGAGATTAATAAATTGAATTAATAATTAAGTGGTGATTAGATGTATGGATTAAATAAATTGTACTGAGACAATTTATGCAAGAAAAAGAAATGAAATGATTATATATAATAATTATATAATTCATTTGAGTTAACTAAAATGGTTAGTGGAATAAATATTAACTATTTAAATGGAAATATTTATTTTATTAGAGATGTTTATTTTAGTTACAAAGGTAATTTCATAATTTATAGTGTAGTAATTATACATGTTATAATTGTGTAATTACTTAATGTGGCTAAATAGTTTAACAATAAAATGAAGTGTCACATATGCACCATATAGTAAAGGAGTTGTTAAAATTATTCGATTGGAAATTATTTTAGTTAGCCAAACAAAGCCTTAGAGCTTTTGAAATTCTTATTTTAATCTTTTTTGACAAACAAGGCTTAAAGAATGATTAAGTCATTATTTTAATTGGTTTTGCCAAACAAAGCCGTATGACTTTTGATTTTAAAAAAAAACTATAACTAACATTAGTTATATATATATATATATATATATATATATATATATGTAATATAGTATACGTTATATATCAGTTATATTTTCTATTACGTAAAAGAACAGAAGGAAGAAAGAAAAGAAGAAGAGAAGAAAAAAGAAAGAGAGAAATTGAGAGAGAAAGAGAAGTTCTCTGTAAATTGAGAGAAGGAATTTGTGAGAATTATGGAAAAAAGAAACAAGAAGGTTGTTCAAAATTTTATAGCTAATCAAAGGTAATAATCTATCTTTGAGTTTTTAGTATTATACTTCTTGAGTTTCTTTGGAAAGTTAGATTTCTGTGGTTAGATTGTTAAGAGATTGATCATATATGTTAATTAGTATGTATAATTTGTTATATGTCATCTATAATAGGTTTTCATGTAATCAAATTCGTGAAAACAAGTGTTAGAAGAAGAAATTTGGTTTATAGCTGAAATATATATAATTTTGGTCTATTTTAAGGCTTAAAATTGATGGTTAGAAATCATGTATATAATGTATAAATTGATAATAGATGTTGTTAGTACATTGAAAAAAAAAAAAAGAAAGTAAGTTGAATGAATCAATTTGGTTAAGAAAGCGAATTTGTAGTGAATGAATTCGCTAAACATGTTAAAACATGAAAGTTTAGTATGAACATGAGTTTTGGGTCAAGATTTAGGCTAGTTAGTGTTTTATAAATTGTTATAATTCTAGTATGTTGTAGTTCTATGAATTTTTGAATCCATAGAATGAAAATGGACTAATTTGGATGTGTATAACTCAAGTTATGAAGATTTAGGAGAAAAGGTTCAAAAATTTCGAAAGAATAGTGAACTAAGAGTCCCGATTACTATCTTAGTGGATTACCTGTGCTGTGCCCTAAGTCTTGAGGGCACACCCTACCCTCTAGGTGTACGTGGATAGTCTGTGTTCAAAGCTTAATTGAAAATACGCCTCAAAGTGTGTAAGTGTGACTATTTTGACCTATTTTTAGTAAAATAGGCATAACGTTTTTCATACTGAACTCCGATTGAGGCGATTCAAGATGATCCAGAATGAGGAAGAATAGACCTACAACTTTTATTCTTTTAGTTTTTCAATTTGAGGTCGGGAACAAGGGTCAAAATGCCATCTTTGGGATATTATTGTGTTTTTGGGAGACAATCGGAGGCGTCGGGCATGCACGTATGCAAGTGTAGTGCTTACGACGATAAAAGATGTTGTTCTAAGTTATAAAACATGAATTTTAGTAAATATAATGATGCTTAACATTAATAAATGATGTATTAGATAAGTTGTATAAGCATACTAAGCATACACAGAGAGAGACAAATTGGGCGTGTGTGACGAATAAGCGTCGAAGCGCAAGTGACAAGTGTTAATGAACGTAAAAAGTGTTTTAAGTCAAATGAAATGAATATTATAAGATATGAAATGGGGTTAATATAAAACCAATAAGGATTCCTAGCAAGACTTAAACACTTGAATGAATTTTGAGTATTATTAAAAGAAATATAGTGAGATATAAGTCGAAAGTTAACACAATCAAATTGAACATTGTGTATTGATAATAGGAAGGGTTATGAGATGTAGAGTAAAGTTTACATTACAACTACTATGCATTTCTATGTGACTAATAGTTAATGTGAATGATTATATAATTGTGTAGAGGCACGTGAAGTGCGAGATAGTTATAAGTTATTAAACTATTATTGGTAAACAACGATCAAGGCAAGTCTTTCGGTTCTATTTGCTATGTGAACTTGATGATGAACTATTTTAAATCTTTATTGCAAAAGCATGATGATGTTATATATATATGTTGAAAGTATGAAACGTTAAAGTCAATTTATGACTACGTTGATTGAGTAATGAATGTTGATTGAGTAAGGAACTCAATCTTTATACTTGTTATATGAGCTGCAACATGTATGTTATGTTAGTCAATGTTTATGAGATGTATGTTGAGCATGTTATTATGTCTTTATGTGATGCATGAAAAGCTGTTAGATTTTCTTTGGTCATCGAGCTCAACCTTGCAAATAACCACTTTTGCGGAGTTAAAGATTCAAGGTAAAGTTATGTGCTACTTGAAAGACATGAATCGGATGTGATACTTGAAGATTTATACACTTTAATTTGAATTATTATTATTTGAACCATGTTTAAGGTTCCGAATAATGTATAATTTTTAATAGATGTTGATTTCTAAAGTTTAAGTTTTGGTTGTTGTATGAAAGGGTATTGAACCTGGATGTAAGTTTTATTTATTAACTCTGATAAGGTGAGTAATAAGCTAAGTATGGTTCAAAGGTAGGTAAAGATAAAGGTTTTGAGAAATATACTTGATAAATCACAATAATTATGTAATAATAAACTGTAAAGTTTGAGTTATCTGATAAGTAAAGGTTATTTGATTGAAATGTAAGTTTCTATATAATAACTTTGATGAAGTGAATCATAAAATAACTTGATTCAGGTATATGTATATGGTAAAGGTTTTGATTCAAGGAATTAAAGTAAGAAGACAGAAAATTATTCTGCATTTTATTAAGTTTAACATCGAATAATGATGTAAAATCAGAAGTTAGATGTATTATTAACGACCAAAGTCGATAATTGATCTTCCCCGGGGTTGTATGAATTTTAGTAGTATGCATACAAGTCAATCTTGTATGATGATAAAACATATACTTTGTAATCAATCTTATTTATTTGTTAATAAAAGTATTAATTTAATAAAGACACTTGATTATCAACATGATGCTATTTTAATAATATGTGATAAACCCATAGTTTTAATCAATGCTTTTAGAATCATGATGAGATTATGCTAGTGAGATCTAAATTCTTAGATAGTTTAAAACTAAAATGCTCTTAATCGATGGATTACTAAAAAGGGGATTAGTGAATCCAGAT
Organism: Panax ginseng; assembly: GCA_020205605.1. NCBI lineage: Eukaryota > Viridiplantae > Streptophyta > Magnoliopsida > Apiales > Araliaceae > Panax > Panax ginseng. Next base: position 53,584,926 of record CM035129.1, on the reverse strand, counting down.
AAATTGATACATACATTGCTTACTCATTGGATGAGGATGATTGATCTCATGATCATTTGTGTGGAGACACTAAAGCAAGTATGTAGGTGCTTATTGCAGAATAAGTTCACTGAACGTGACTCACTAAGGAATACCTAATGAAGTTTTACTTGCATGTCAATAGGAATTCCTGTAGTGATAGTAGTACGTACAAGTGATCCTTAGACTTGAGATCATCATAGTATCTTGTATATAATGATTTATACTTTGACTTATTCCTTAAGACCTTCAGGGTATATCAAAAGGTGTGCTTGGGTAAAATAAGTTATATATGGAGATAATGAATGATCAATAAAGAATCTACCACTTCTAGTAAAAGAAGAGATATAACCTATGTGATTTGATAAATGACAACCCAGGAATCCTTGGCCAATGTGGAATGAAATTAGAAAGTAATTTCTAATTTGCATTCATTAGGAGTTGTGCATTTAGGAATTGAAATACATATAATTAAATAAAATAAGAATTGACAGTAATTCCATGTCTTATATTTAATTGGGATATTGTATGGATGAAGGATCGAATTGTACGGTAACTATTTACTCAAAGTTCTTTTATGATTAATGTTGAAATCTATATTATCTGGAAAGTCGTTGATCGCTAGGGAGGCTAATCCCTATTGTAGAATAAATATTATTTATTTAAATAAATTAATAGTTTAATTTATTTATTTAAATAAGATTAGAATTGTTCTAATTAATTTATTCACAACCGATTTAATATAGAGAACCTAAAGGGTCACACCATAAAAGGAAGAATAATTATTTAAGAGGTTAATGGCATAATCGTAATAATATGTTAAGTGTAATTATTTTAATCTATGGTGATAGAGTAAATTAAATAACTTAATATTTATATTTAATATTTTGGAAATATTAAATATAAATTAATAAAACGAGTCTTATTAATATTATTAAAATATTATTATTTTAATTTCTAAAAGAGTTTGAGAATTAATTTAATATTAGCACTCTCAATTATTCCTAATAAGATTGGGAGACATATTAATTAAAAGAGTTTAATTAATTAAATAATAATCTATTTTAATTATATTAAAATAGGTTAACTGATATCTTTATAAGAAGAGTCTTATAGTAGATAACTGTGTGGTAAAAATATACGTGATTCTAATAGTTGGAGAGTACCACCTTTCTCTATACAGATAGAATGTGAGGATTTGATTGTTTGAGTTGTGATTCTGGGGACAGAATCCTTGTAAGGAGGTAAGGATGTAACAATCCGAAATTTCAAATTGTAATTTTAAATATTTATTGAATTATATAAATATTTATTTGAGGTGTTTATTGTTGAATAAATATTTTATTGGTGTGATGATTGTTAGTAAATATTTATGAATTACATTTATTAGATAATATTCTAAAATAAATTAATTTATAATTTAGTGAGTTGTAATATAACATGAGATGTTATATTGTTGTTTTAATTTAATAATTTACAATAATATGTTAAATTATTAAATAAAATTATAATGAAGTTATAATTTTGTGATATTTGTTAAAGTGGAATATTTACTTAAAAAAAATAGTATGTGTAATTAATTTATTTGATTAATGTTGGAAATGGAAATCCAAATAAATAATATGTGATTATAAATTATAAACTAAATTGTTTATTAAAATAATTAAAGTAGTTTTAAATTGATTTAACCCAAACAAGGCTTAAAATATTAAGTCTTTATTTTAAAGACTTTTTGCCAAACAAAGCCTTATGACTTTTGGATTTTTAAAATTTGAATTTTTATTAAATAAATAAAATAAATAATATAAAATATATTTATAATTGAGATACGTTTATAATAGTGTAACTGATATATTTAGTAGGCGTATTAAGGTCATATCAGTTACTTTATTTTATGTATACTTGTTATCAGTTTTTGTTTTTGGCTTAAGCCTAAGAGGAGAAAAGAGGAGAATTCAGAGAACTTGAGAGAAAATTTGAGAGAAAATCTAGGAATTCTACAACAATTTGAGTGGTATTAGCAAGGATTATCAAGCAAATTGAAGGTATTTTATATAACCTTAATAATATATATATATATATATATATATATATATATATATATATATATATATACACATGTATATGTGTTTCACGGAAAAATTTTCTTATGTTATGTGAATTCAAATTATTGAATTGTTGATATATATAACTGGTAATCGTGATTATACGTGTTTATGATGTTAGAGGTTGCATTTAGATAAGAATTTGCTATGCTAATTACGGTTAAAAAGGAAGAAAGTGTTACAGTGAATATTTTTACATATGGCTCATGAAAAGTACCAATTTTAGTGGTCAATCTATATGTTAAAATGTTAATTGAGTTTTTATTATGCTAGTCCATTAAGAAACGAAGAGAACGTAGTTTGAACGAAGTGATTTGGTGTAGAACTATGATTACAGTGTGAGTTTTTGTGAAGGAACTCAAAAATGGAGTTTTTATAAGAAAATATGGAATTTGAGGATTTAAATTAGTTAAATTTGTTGTTAAATTGTTCTGAGTGGTTAAATATGTGAGGAATCATGTTTATGTTAGTTCTATACCAATTGTCTATGTTAATATTACTGTTTTGTGGGTGAAATTCGGGTTAGTTGGCTTAAGAATAGTGCCAAAATCATGTTCGTAAAAATGGGAACTGAGTGCGTAGTCTTGGTGGTGACCTCTTGGTCTAAGGGTGCTTAATAACCTATAGTATCTTGGCGCGTGCTGATGATAATCGATCATAGAGATGATTGAAGTCTGCTTACTGCAGACTTTGGACATTCATGGTAACTTAGCTTAATGTTATGTTAATGTGTCAAATGTGTAATAACAAGGTTAAAACAGAAACGTATCAAGTGGTTAGTAACTCTAAAATGTAAAGTTAGTAAGTTATGAAAATGATATGTATGATTTAAAAAAAAACTTATAGATCCATGAACAAGTGTTATGAAATGTACACTTGTGATTCTGAAATATGTATGGTAAGGTAAGATTTGCACTAAATTAACAAGTTTACCTAGAAATAGGTGTTATTTTGTAAGTGGATGTTAACATGTCTAATAGATATTATGATTCCACTAAAATGTGTAGGTGAACGTGAGTTTTAAATATTATAGCTTACGATTGAGGCAAGTTTTCTAACTCTACCTTGTTATTATTGAGCTAGTTTATTTACCTTATCTCAATTACAAATACGCAAGTTTCCAAAACCTTATCTCTTTACATTGAGCATGTTTTAACCCTAATTCATTGTAATTATAATCATTGTTGATTTACTCTAACTTGTTTATAGTTAAACAAGTTTCCTTAGTTCATTCTTTTGTAGTAAATGCTTTTTGAACTTTAATTTCTAGTATTAAATTGTCGTACTTCAATCATGTTGCATAAACTATTATCATGTTGAGCAAGCTTTATTTCTAGCTTGCTATCAATTAGTGTATATTTAGTAATTAACTCACTAATTTGACAAAATCATAGACCTAGCTTATTATTGTTCAAGCAAAGGTTTATCATTTTATTCATTTTATTTAATGCTTATGCTCTCTAGTTATTTTCAAGCATGAGTTTAGTATCTAGTCAATTCACATATGATTATCAATTATTCTATATTATGTTGTTATTAAACAACTGTTGTATTATCAAACATTACTGATTCAACTAGTCCTCTAGTTGATGATCGTTAAACTCTAAATTACCCTTGAAGCTTATCCAAACCAAACTTTCTTTGGTGTGAACTTGTACTCTAAAACTGAGAAGAACAACCCTATTATAGGGGATACGCAATGCATTAAGATGTTTGTGCACAATACATGGTACAAAGGGCTGATCCCCCTAAGTGTGTGAAGTCCCTACAATATAACTATTAAGGTTAAAGTTGCAATATTACTTGTAACCGTGGACATAGTTCGTGGTCTTATGACCCTCAGATATATTTCATATTTTGATTCCAGTTGTTGGCTATCTTTGATAGAGTACTATTCAGTTTAGATGAGCCTATTCATTGGCAGTTATTATTCTTTTGTTGACTCATTTCTATATTTAGTGAGAAATTGTTTTGCTCACTCTTGCTTAAATAAAATTATTGCAGCTAAAGTTGAGAAGGTCGATGAACCTACAACTACCAAAAGGAAAGGAAAAAATGTACAAGTGATGAAGACTTGTAATTTCATTTATTGTTATGATGACAGACTTTTAATTAATCATGTGATGTAATAATTTTATTTCCGCACTGGTATGATGTTTAAGGTTAGACAACCTGGGAAGACTTTTTGATTATTGATGTAATCCTTTTATAGGGAGGATTTATGGCTTAAATGCTATTTTATTTGGGTAGATAGTATGAATGTATGGAAAGTGAACACCAAGTCTTAGGGGAATGGAGTACCCAGATTTGGGGGTGTCACATAGAAAACTAGGGTTTGAGCCAATACCCCTTCTTGATTTTTCTCCTTCTTTGGTGGATCACCTCTAGAGGCCAAACACTTAGGTGGCTGACGTTGATCAAAGGAAGGAACCAAACCCGCGTATTCAAGGAGGCACAAGAATTAGGAGTTGAGCTCGTACCTGAGGAAGCTTGGATCTTAAAGGGTATAATTCTGATTCTCCTATTCCTTTTATTAACTGATTATCTAAACACAAGAATGATCTTAGTTTATGGTTTGTAAGAAAATGTTAAAAATTATTTTTACATCGCTTTCGCTTTATTTATGTGATTTGATTGCATGCTTTCGTTTCTAGCAAACCTAACAGTGGTATCAAAGTCAGTCTTATGCTAGTTATTATTCCTTGTGATTCCATATGTGTATTATATGCGATTGGATCGAATTTCTGGGTAACAGAAAAAGTTTTATATTTCTAAGATGTATAAATTGCCGTGTACGAATCCAAGTTCACGAATGAGCAAATAAGCAGCTACTTATTTATTACTGAAAAATCAATTTCTGGCCTTGAAGCACAGCTGCGCCGTATCCTAGTTCATTCTGGGCGCAGCTATGCCCTTGGACAGAATCCGAAAAACTTATTTTTCCTTAATTATATAAATGATTTATTTAATTGATAAAAGTTTAAAATAAAGGTTTTTATTTTATTTGAAATATGATTTCAGATTGCTAAAATTAAAGAGTTTAATTTGGATTTGGTTTTTGATTAAAATAAAAGAGTTTATTTTGTTTCAAAACTAAAGTTTAGCAAACTTTTGCCCATTAATTAATATTAATGCATATATGGAATAGATTTATTTTTCAGGAGATGAATGTTATTTATTGATACATATGTTAATATGTATAATAATAAATGGAATTGATTATGGACTATGACCAATGTGATTGGATTTATTTTGGATTGATGCTTGAATGTATAAGTTTTATTAAATAGGGTCTGCGCGTACCTTGTATTTTTTGGTTTTTTTCTTGTTGTAAATTCTATCTCTCTCCTATGTACTTCGCCTTGACTACTGATCAAGGTTTCTATTTAAATGAAATAGTTTATATAATAGGATTAATTTGAATTTCTCAAAGAACCGGAGATCAAGGAGCAATGAGCGCTTGAAGACCCTTTTGTAATGGAGCACAGGTTTAGATGTAATAGTTATATTTAAATGTTAATTCTTGTACCCCTAGGGTTTGACCTTTTGGTTCACTTGGTGGTTCTAGTGAACCAAATTAGAATAAAAGTCCATAATCAATCCGGGTAGAATATTGTATTTTATAATTATTGCATGCTATATATATATATATATATATATATATATATATATATATATATATATATTATGCAAACATGATTCGCATGTTTAATAATATGACGCATATTTTATATATATATATATATATATATATATATATATATGTGTGTGTGTGTGTGTGTGTGTGTGTGTGTGTGTGTGTGTGCATGCGCGCTAAACAAGATGAGACTAATAAAAATAAACCCCTCAAAGAAATTATATTAAGCTGTAACGTTCAAAAATATTTGGAATATCGAACGTTGCCTTCTCGCATGATAAAAATAATAGAGCATTGAATATTTAATATGAGTTTATTGTGCACACACAAGGTGAGTATTAAATATTGAGATGTTTTTATTACATATGATGTTTATAAGGAATTGAACATTACAGCTTTGTTGTGCACACACAAGGGCTGTAATTTTCTCTTCACTTATATGAAATGTTGGGTATGACCTAACTTAAATCATTTTAGTTCGGATGTGCACACACTTGACAATTATGATTTAAGAGGAAAAATATTAGGAGTTATATGATGATGTAATTGACAAGAGTTGTTTACCTATTTATTTATATATAGTTTGTTGTGCACATATAAGGCTATATACATTTGAAATGGGATCCTTATTCTCACTAACAAATCTTTAGTTAGATATTGTCGAACTATATCGATGAGGGTAATACAGTTTGAAGAAAATAGTGGGAGATACCAATATAAAATAAGACCTAATTTATTTTGGTAAAATAAATTAATTAAATGAATGTTTGCTAAAATATTGTCTTTTTAGATGCAGAATTTTGAAAATGTCACATTCACTAATTTCACTGCGTAACATACTTAATGCTAACAAACTGATCGGACCGAATTACACGGACTAGTTAAGGAATCTGAGAATTGTTCTCACTGCTAAAAAGATTTCTTATGTCCTAAATTCGCCCGTACCTGCAAATGTTGCAGAGTCAGCCTCTGAGGAAGAGATTTCTACTTTTAAAAAGTGGCAAGATGATGCATCTGTGGCTCAATGCATCATGCTCTCATCCATAAGTAACGAGTTTCAGCGTTAGCCTGAATCCATGGATGCTCCTACTATGTTACTGCACCTGCAAGAGATGTATGATGAGCAAAGTAGGACTGCTAGATATGAAATATCTAAGGAGCTCTTCTGATCTCGGATGACCGAGGGCACTACTATTGAGACTCATGTCCTAAAGATGATCAATTTGATTGAACGTCTTGGACAACTTGGGTTCGTCATGGATGGGGACTTGAGTCAAGATTTAGTCTTGCAGTTACTCCCGGACACCTTTTCATAATTTGTTGTGAATTTTCACATGAATAAGTTAGATGTCAGATTGTCTGAATTACTTAACATGTTAAAAACTGTTGAAGTCACTTCCCATCCGAGAAGGACCATGTCTTAATACTAGATGATTCTTCTAAGAAAAAGAAGAGGCCTAAGGTATATTATGAAAAGAAGAAATCCAAGAAGGCTAAGGGTAAGGAGAAAGTGAAGGATCAAAAGTAACCTGATCTAGCTAGAAATGGAATTTGCTTCCATTACAACAAGCTAGGTCACTAGAAGAGAAACTACAAGGACTATCTTGCAGAACAAAAGCAGAAGAAGCTTGGAGAAGCTTCGAATCTTAATCAAGGTTTGTTTATGATTGAAATTATTTTTTCTAAAAGTCAATCTTTTACTTGGGTATTGGGTACCGGTTGTGGTTCTCGTATATGTAATAATATGCAGAGACTGGTTAGAAGTAGAAAGCTGAGCAAGGATGAGGTCATCCTACGAGTGGGAAATGGAGCAAAGGTTGATGCATTAGCTGTAGAGACTTATTGTTTAGCACTGCCTACGAGCAAGTTCATTTGATTAAATAATTGTTATTTTGTTCCATCACTTATTAGAAACTTTTTTTCAATTTCTGTATTGGATATGGATGGTTTTGACATTATAATAAAGAATAATAGTTGTTTTATTTATAATAATAATGTTTTATATAGTGTTGGTATTTTGCGAAATGGAATTTACATACTTAACTTGCAGAAAATATACTTCCAATTGAACAAACTAAGAAAAGGAAAAGATATTATGTTAATTATACCTTTATCGAGCACTATAGACTTGGTCATATTAATGAAACAAGATTTTCCAAGTTGCATAAAGATGGGCTCTTAGAGCTATCAGATTATGAATCATATCCAACTTGTGAATCTTGTCTCATGGGCCAAATGACTAAATCTCCTTTTAGTGGAAAATGAGAGAGATTTACAAAGTTGTTAGCATTGGTTCACATAGATGTATGTGGACTTATGACAACGAATGCACGAGGAGTGTATTCTTATTTTATTACATTCACTGATGATCACTCAAGATTTGGATATGTGTATTTAATGAAATACAAATCCAAATCAATTGAAAAGTTCAAAGAGTTCAAAAGTGAAGTAGAGAAGCAAACTGGCAAGAGTATTAAGATTCTTCGAGTAGATCAAGGAGGTGAATACTTAAGCAGTGAGTTTCTCAATTATCTCAATGAAAATGGTATAATCTCACAATGGACTCCACTAGGAACACCAGAGTTGAATGGTGTATCTGAAAAGAGAAATCAAACTTTGTTGGACATGGTTCGTTCCATGATGAGTTTTACCGATCATCCAGTGTCATTATGCGGATATGCCCTAGAAGTGGCTACATATCCACTAAATAAGGTTCTCTCGAAATCCGTCCCTAAGACTCCATATGAGATGTGGAGGAAGCCTAGTCTTAAGCATGTTAAGATTTGGGGATGTCTAACTTATGTGAAAAGGTTTCAGAATGATATGTTTGGGACAAGATTTGATAAGTGCACGTTTGTGGGATATCCTAAAGAGAGTTTAAGATATTTTATACAATCAAACTGAACAAAAGGTGTTTGTTTCCAAACATGCCGCCTTCTTAGAAAAAAAATTTATCCTTAAAGGTGCTAGTGGGAGGAAATTAGATCTTGAAGAAATTCAAGAACCTCAACCCACTATAGATCAAATAGATGAACCTGTCAAAGTAGAGATATCTTGTGACGCCCCCAAAATAGGTATACATCACCCATTCTGAGTCGCCAAATACATGGTACAGAAAATAACTACAACTTTATTATTACAATTGTTGTGCAAAATACGACAACACATACTGTGAGGTTAAATACAAATATTGTCTTCTAGACAATATCCAAACTCAAATAAAGTCCTCATTACAATTATTGACACACTATTTTATAAAATAGTGAGGACTACTAAACAACTGTCTAGAACCATCATTCCACACCCCGACTACTTCCCGCTATGTTCTCGCTTCCTCGGAAAAAAAATGGAACAACAAGGAAAAGGCTGAGCTCAACTAGCCCAGTAAAAAATATTATAACTAAGATAATATACAACAAATTATCCTTAGTCTTCAACAGGGAAAAATCTGATAGAATATAATAGACAACAAGTTTTAGATCAACAACTGCAGCGGAAAGAACAATTCATTAGAAGAGTTAACTAGAGAATGAAATCTACTATCATCTATGAATTTAAAAGTCCATCATCAATATTTTGTCCCTGTAACATCAATCAATATACATCTTGCATCAAATATTCATCGTTGCACTACGGGCTAAAAATATTCATTTGTATCTTCAGTTGGTTATGTTCATCTCAACACCTGTTCATCTTTGCACTACGGGCCAAAGATATTCATCAGGTAATCATACATCTTTGCACTACAGGCCAAAGATATTCATCAATTATCACCTATTAAGGATTGAGGATGATGAAAAACATTTTAGAGAACGAATCCAGTGAGATAGAAGGACAAATATTAGGGATTCGTATTTCGGTTTATCCAAATTCATTAATACTCCATAATAACCAATTGTGAAGTAGAATTCAAAAATAAAGATCAAAACATAGATACAATCAAAGATAGTAACCATAATAGACATCTTGGACAAAAAGAAAAATTTTCATTTTTTGATGAATTGTGTCGTATTCGTGAATAGTGTCGTATACATGAATAGTAATCCCGACACAAAAAGTTTCAAATTTGATAAAAAGTTCAAACCAATATTTCGGCATAATAATATTGAAGAAAATAATATCATTTAAAAAAAATAACATCCCTTACTTCAAAATAATAGTACTTGCATTGGAATATGGATGTAAAAGCCAGAAGGAAACTTGCCTTTGAATAGCAACTCTCAAAGTATCTAAATACTCACAAAAATACGCTCGATAATATAGAGAGAAAGAAAACTTATTTCTGGTGTGATTTTCAATTCTAACCTAAGCGCCTATTTATAGAAAAATGCTAGAACGCCATAGGAGACTAAAATAATAAAATATTATTATTCTTCTTTTTTCTACGTATGCCAGCCATCCAAGACAAGTATGCCAAATCTAAAAACCAATTATTGCAGCCCACATGTTAAAAACAAAAGTGGGTCCCACCCAATTTTAATAAAAATTATTTTATTTTCCCGAAACTTCAGTAATTCACAGAAAATAGCCTGTTTCTCAGAAAAATACGAATTTTATGTTCATTCCACACGAAATCGAATTCTCTACAACTTTGTAGCTTTAAGTTTTTTCAAATTCCAAACAAAAAATATCTGAAATTCACAAACAGATGATTTTTAATACCTCCATTCCAACAAAATACTGATAAAACACCTCAGCATTAATTCCTTCATTTATAACCATAATAAATAAATCCATAATTTATATCCACATTAAATAAATATTTCCTTATCATATAAATCAATAATTAATTATTCATAATAATATTACAGAATCACAATAATGACAACTAGGCAGTTCCTAGGAAAGAGGGGACTTTTCGATAAGGATTTCTCCTTACTGGCACGCAATTAGGTGACCAAATCTCTCCTTGACAGAACTTTCTAGACATTGCCAATAATGCTATCTAATAATATTATTCAAATAATATGAATTATTGATCCGATAATGGAAAAATACGTGCAATGGACAATTTGAAACAACAATAATATAAAATATCAACGCAGCAATTATTGAATCAATAAAATAAAATATTGAATAGTAATTACTGTAACAATTATTGAGTAGTGCCTTCTTACGTAAGAATCAATAATTCAACAATACTGTGCAATACCGTATGTTATTGTGCAACCATGTGTATTACTGTATTTTAACCACCAGGTAATCCAACAATGTTAACGGTAACGATTACGCCGTTATTTATAAAGACTCAAATTTTTCATTTCCTTCATCCGACAGTTATTCGTTATGGGGCCCACAAATGACTGCGCCGTCGTACGAATATTCCCCGACAAAAAGAATATTCCCCGACAAAATGATTATTTTATAACCACTTGCTTATTTTGCAAAATTTGCACATTTCACCCATAACCAAAGTATTATATCAAATTAACTCCTTATTATTTCAAGATAATGAATATAGGAAATTTAATTCTATTTATAATAAGTTGGGGTCTTACAACCTCCCGTCCTTATGAAATTTCGTCCTCGAAATTGACCTACGTACCTGGTATTTCAAAAAGGTGAGGGTACCTCGCTTTCATTTCTGATTCCAACTCCCAGGTCATTTCTTCAATAGCATGGTTCCTCCATAAAACCTTGACTTGTGGTATAACCTTTTTTCGTAGGACATGTTGTTTCCTATCCAATATCTTGGCAGGTACCTCCTCGTACGTTAAATCTTCGGCTATCTCGTCTGGTTCTAACAAAATAATGTGGTTTGGGTCTTTCACATATTTACGAAGCATAGATATATGAAAAACATTATGAACATGAGACATGCTTGGAGGTAATGCGAGTCTATAGGCCATATTTCCTATTCGGTCAAGAATCTCAAATGGACCAACAAATCGTGGATTGAGCTTTCCTCTATTCCCAAATCTTGTAACTCCCTTCCATGGAGTAATACATAATAGTACATGATCTCTAATATTAAATTCCACGTCCTTTCCATGAAGATCAGCATAACTCTTTTGTCGATCTTGTGAGGTTTGAATACGTTGTTGAATCATTTGGATCTTTTCTGTAGTCATACGTACCAATTCCAGTCCCAACAAAGTTTCTTCACCCACCTCGTCCCAGCATACTAGAGAACAAACTTTCGTCCACACAACGCTTCGAACGGAGCCATGCCTATACTTGCTTGATAACTGTTGTTGTAGGAGAATTCCACCAATGGTAAGTACTTATCTCAACTCCCTTTAAAATCTAGGACACAGAGTCTTAATAGATCTTCAAGAGTTTGAATATTCCTTTTCGATTGCCCGTTCGTTTGAGGATGGTATGCTGAACTGAATCATAAATCTGTGCCCATAGCTTTCTGCAAGCTAACCCAAAATCGTGAAGTGAATCTTGGGTCACGGTCCGAAACTATTGATACTGGCATGCCATGAAATCTCACAATCTTATTTACATACATACGAGCAAGGCGTTCAAGGGAATAAGTCTCACATATCAGCAAGAAATGAGCAGACTTGGTTAATCTATCAACAATAACCCAAATCGCATCTATGCCTTGAGAAACTTTGGGAAGATCCATAACGAAATCCATAGTAATGTGTTCCCACTTCCATTCCAGAATCTTAAGTGGTTGCAATGGACCTTTTGGCACTTGATGCCACCTTTACTCGTTGACAAATTAAACACCTCGAGATAAACTCCGCGATCTCTCTCTTCATATTGTTCCACCAAAATGTGTGTCGGAGATCATGATACATTTTGGTACTCCCAGGATGGATTACAAACGGTGTGTTGTGTGCCTCCATCATGATTCTATGCTTCAAGTCAGAGTCGTTAGGAACACAAAGTCTAGAGTTGACTCTAAGTATTCCTTTTTCATCGATTCTTGCTTCCGGAATAGCACCTTCTTGAACTTTCTTCTTCATATGGCCCATTGATTTAAGTAGCTTGAGCAAACTTTAACTTTATCGATTAAAGTCAGTTCTACTCATATGTTTGATATCATCACGTGGGTACTTGGAGCCTTTAACTCTATCTCCATCCTTTGTAAGTCGTACAAAATGGGTCTTTGTGTTAACAACATCGCACTCGTACTCGCATACGATCTTCTACTCAATGCATCAGCTACAACGTTTGCTTTTCCAAGATGATATTGAATGCTATGGTCATAATCTTTCAACAGCTCGAGCCAACGTCGTTGCCGCATGTTGAGTTCCTTTTGGGTGAAGAAATATTTGAGACTTTTATGATCCGTATAGATCTTCACTTTCTCCCCCATACAGGTAATGTCTCCAGATTTTCAACGCAAAAATGACTGCTGCCAACTCCAAATCATGAGTAGGATAATTCCTCTCATATTCTTTGAGTTGTCGCGAGGCATAGGCTATGACTTTCCCATGTTGCATGAGAACACATCCTACCCGTTTTCCTGAAGCATCATTGTAGATAACAAATCCATCCGAACCAGATGGTATTATAAGAACAGGTGCCGAAATGAGTCTCCTCTTAAGCTCTTGGAAACCCTTCTCGCATTCCTCGCTCCATATGAATTTTGTATCTTTCCAAGTCAGCTGAGTTAATGGAGTAGCGATTCGAGAAAATCCTTCCATGAATCTCCGATAATAACCAACTAAGTCCAAAAAGATACGCACTTTGGTCACCGACTTCGGTTTCTCCCAACTTTGTATTGCTTTAATCTTCGCTGGGTCAACAGATACTCCATGTTTTGACACCACGTGCCCAAGGAATACTACTTCCTTAAGCCAGAACTCGCATTTCTTCAGCTTGGCATATAGCTTGTTGTCACGAAATCTTTGAAGTACCAGCTTCAAATGGTGCTCATGATCTTCACGGCTTTTGGAATAGATGAGGATGTCATCAATAAAGACCACAACGAACTGATCCAAATATTTCTTGAATACACGGTTCATCATATCTATAAAAGCAGCAGGAGCATTAGTCAATCCAAAAGACATGACTAAGAATTCATAATGCCCATACCAAATTCTGAAGGCAGTCTTTGGAATATCCTCAGTTTTAATCTTTAGCTGATGATATCCAGAAAGAAGATCAATCTTTGAAAAGAATTGTTCTCCTTGTAACTGGTCAAACAGGTCATCAATGCGAGGTAGCGGATACCTATTCTTGATGGTGACATGGTTCAATTCTCTGTAGTCAATACAAAGTCGCATACTCCCGTCTTTCTTCTTTACAAATAAAATAGGAGCATCCCAAGGAGATGTACTAGGACGAATGAAACTGATGTCTAACAATTTCTGTAGTTGGACTTTTAACTCCTGAAGTTCAATAGGAGCCATTCGATATTTGGTTTTAGAAATGGGCTTTGTACCCAGTTCAAGATCAATAAAGAATTCAACTTCACGTTCTGGGGGTAGACCATGAAGTTCTTCAGGAAATTCACTAACAACAGAAATATTATTTAAATCTGACGTATTTTTGTTCAAGTCTATATCATGGGCTAAGAAAGCTTGACATCTGTTTTTTAATAAATGAATAACTTTATGGCTTGATATGACAGTGACTGATTTTAGTGGTTTAGTTGCTTGAATTCGTATAACAGGTTGGTTAGGAATATGAAAACTAACAACCTTACAAAAAAAATTAATTTTGGCATTATGAGTAGTTAACCAATCAATCCCTAAAATCACATTAAAAGCAAGTATCTTTAAAGAGATAATATCCACAGGTAATGTGATGGTGCCAACTTGGATTAAGAAAGATTTATAAACAGTGGATGTAACAAAAGTTTCTCCTAACGGAGTCTCCACTGATAAATCAAAGTCTAATTTCTCTGGAGTCAAGTTTAAACGTTGAGCACAAGCAGCAGAGATAAAAGAATGGGTAGAACTGGTATCTAGTAAGGTATAAACTTCGCAAGAGTTCAAGATTAGCTTACCCGTGATCACCTCGTTTGGGTTTCTCGCGTTTTGGCCAGTCACGACAAACGCCCTTCCTTGAACCACCGACTTTGTTTTGTCAGTAGTCGCCTTTAGTGCCGCCATCCTAGTTGGACTTGACTTCGCTACCGGACAAAATCGGGCTATATGACCATCTTTTCCACAATTGAAACACACTTTGGAAGGCTGTGAACAATTTGGACTTATATGTCCCTCCTCTCCGCATCTGTAGCATCTAACTGGCGGTCGTTCTCCTCTCCTAGAATTTGTTGTTGGTGCTGGTGCTGGTGCTGATGTCTTCCCGTCATTGTTGAATCTTCTCTTTAGAAATTTCCTTGACTCACCTCTCCTATTATCATGGCCACGATTACCACCGAAAGTGGTTCGCTTTTGTCCATATTTTCTCTCCTCATTGGTTATCATCGCTCACGATGATTCTTTGTCACTGATATGACCACAGTTGTGGTCGCCGGTTGAACATACTCACTATCTCACTCTAATAATTGAGCCCTGTTGACAACATCTGAATACAGAGAAAATTTGTGAGAGATAAGGTATTGACGAATCTCAGGTTTTAGACCTCTCAGAAACATCTGCGTTATACGTTCCTCATTCTCTACCAAATGAGGTGCAAACCTGGATAACTCCACGAACTTCGCCTCATACTGAGACACCGTCATGTTGTTCTGTTCCAGTCTAATAAACTCTAACTCCTTCATATAACTTCAGGAAAATACTTGTAATTGAACAGTTTCTGAAATCTTTCCCAAGACATGTTGACTGCGGCTGGCTGGGTACGCTTCACAGATTCCCACCAGTAATCTGCTTCACCATGGAACATAAAGGTGGTAAATGGAACCTTATGTTCCTCCGTGCATCCCAAGACATCGAATATCTTGGTAATTTTCTTAACCCACATTTTCGCCTTGATCGGATCCGACTTTCCAAAGAATTCTGGTGGTCCCAACTCCTTGAACTGCTTGGCTGTGATAAACCGCGCGTTGCTATCATTTCCACCCGTATTTTGTACACAAATCTCCCTCGTCTGATTTTTCATGAACTGCAAAAAGTTTCTAAACATCTCATCATTCATCGTTTGTTCATTAGTGTTGTTTACAGGAGGAATATTGTCTTCCTGTTGCACGTTCTCCTGGTTAGTGATTGAAAGTTGTTCCACGGTCTCATACACTCCATTGTTAACGTTCACAACTGCAATTCTTAAAAACTGCCATAAAACAGGGGTTAATTAAACAAATTAACATATCACATAATATCCCTATATTATGACCGACCAACAAATAAGCTTAGGTAGGACACACTAGCGAAGGATTTACTCGGCTCTCCCCTCCTAGTTCTATTCCCCGATCTCCGCCAGAGACCATATCCCTAAGCTCTGATACCAACTGTGACGCCCCCAAAATAGGTATACATCACCCATTGTGAGTCGCCAAATACATGGTACAGAAAACAACTACAACTTTATTATTACAATTGTCGTGCAAAATACGACAACACATACTGTGAGTTTAAATACAAATATTGTGTTCTAGATAATATCCACACTTAAATAAAGTCCTCATTACAATTATTAACACACTATTTTACAAAATAGTGAGGACTGCTAAACAATTGTCTAGAACCATCATTCCACACCCCGACTACTTTCCGCTATGTTATCGCTTCCTCAAAAAAAAAATGGAACAAAAAGGAAAAGGGTGAGCTCAACTAGCCCAGTAAAAAATATTATGACTAAGATAATATACAACAAATTATCCTTAGTTTTCAACAGGGAAAAATCTAATAGAATATAATAGACAACAAGTTTTAGATCAATAACTGCAGCGGAAACAATAATTCATTAGAAGAGTTAAGTAGAGAATGAAATCTACTATCATCTATGAATTTAAAAGTCCATCATCAATATTTTATCCCTGTAACATCAATTAATATACATCTTGCATCAAATATTCATCTTTGCACTACGCGCCAAAGATATTCATTTGTATCTTCAGTTGGTCATGTTCATCTCAACACCTGTTCATCTTTGCACTATGGGCCAAAGATATTCATTAGGTAATCATACATCTTTTCACTACAGACCAAAGATATTCATCAAGTATCACCTATTAAGGACTGAGGATGATGAAAAACATTTTAGAGAACGAATCCAGTGAGACAGAAGGACAAATATTAGGGATTCGTATTTCGGTTTATCCAAATTCAATAATACTCCATAATAACCAATTGTGAAGTAGAATTCAAAAATAAAGATCAAAACAAGGATACAATCAAAGATAGTAACCATAATAGACATCTTAGACAAAAAGGAAAATTTTTATTTTTCTGTGAATAGTGCCGTATACGTGAATAGTAACCCCGACACAAAAAGTTCCAAATTTGATAAAAAGTTCAAACCAATATTTCGGCATAATGATATTGAAGAAAATAATATCATTTAAGAAGAAAATAACATCCCTTACTTCAAAATAATAGTACTTCTGTTCGGAATATCGGATGTAAAGCCGAAGAAAACTTGCACTGTATAGCAACTCTCAAAGTATCTAAATACTCTCAAAAATACGCTCGATAATATAGAGAGAAAGAAAACTTGCACTACTAGAAAATCAGCTTATAACGTGACGGTCGCCGACCATCGCTATAGGCCAAAAGACCGTCGCTAAAACTTTTAGCGACAGTCGCCGATCGTCGCCATAGAAGCCGTCGTTAAATCTTTTAGCGAAGGTCTTTTGACCTATAGCGACGGTCGGCGACCGTCCCTATAGGTCCTGACAAAATCGTGCATATGCTCTTTACCAACGGTCGTTAAAGCTTTTAGCGACGGTCGTTTAACCTATAGCGACGGTCACCGACCGTCGCTATAGGTCATGACAAAATCATACATATGCTCTTTACCAACGGTCGTTAAAAGTTATTGCTAGGGTCATGACCGTCGATATAGGCATGTGTTTGTGTTTTATAAAATACTATAGTTACGGTCGATGACTGTCGTTATAGACTTTTTAAAAAAAAATTAATTATGTACACTGAAAGTTTCATGTCAACTTATTTGACGGTCAAGGATCAAAAGCTTATGACACCCCCAAATTTGAGCACTTGTCCCCAATTAAATCATAATCATAACTACTACCCATAAACAAAGGATATAATTAAACTCAAAAATTTAAACAATCAATCTCCCATTAAAGGGTTACATAATCTAAAATAAATCCTGGGTCATCTAACCTTTATTACAATCATCAACGGAAAATTAAAACATGATCATAAATAAATCTATTACATAAGCTTCATAAATAAAAGATAAATTAAGCGTTGTCATCATCTAATCAAGCACTTTGTCCTTGCCCTTACTTATGAAAGCTCTTCAAACTTTTTAACTTCATACGCATTGTTTTGTGCAAGAGTGAGCAAACAATTGCCCACAAGAAGGATAATATACAATAACATTTTATGAATGACAATTAATTGAGCTTTCAATGGTAAAGTATTCTTCTTAGGAACAATAAACTTTAATTCAACAACTATGAGTTCAAAGGAATAATGAGCGTTTAAGTTAACAATAGATAACAACATCAAAAGAATACATTGAGGTCACAAGACCACGAACTCTATTCTAGGTTTTCAAGTATTTCTACTTTAACCTTTAACAATCTAAAGACTATAATCATCATCTATGTCCTAGGTTTCACATGTGTTTTTCTGTAACCTTTATGATCTAAACGACTATATGGACCATCATTCCGTACTCGGTGATCGCCCTTTGTACTATGTATGTATTATGCAAACATTTTAACGCTATTGCGTAGCTTTAAAATAATCCACGATATAGGGTTGTTCATCTAAACTTAGATTATCATGTTCAACCAAAGGAAGTTTGGTTGGGAATTAACTTCAAAGGAAGTCTAGATTTTAGAAGCGCTCATCAACCAAGTACTAGTTGAATCGAGATAGGAATCAATAACTATTCAAGGGTTTGATTATAATGTCTTCATGAACAAGGTATATCGATGAATCAATAAGAGCTAGAGTATTAACAATTTCTAAGTTGAACAAATGTTATCATCGACAACATGCTTTCAAAAAAGTGTGTGAGTACATAAACAAACCAAAGGAAGTTTGGTTTGGGTTGACTTCAAGGGTAATTTAGAGTTTAGAATATTCATTAACTAAAGATTAGTTGAATTGGTAAAGAATCGCTAAACAACTTAGAGTTAATTGCAATAATAATGTAAGATAGTACAATGATATTGAGAACGAAGATCAAACAACAGATTATTAGTAATTTGAATAAACACACTTCTTACAATAAAATTATAGACTTTGAATAACCAAGGTAATCTCGATTGGAATAAAGAAACAAAGATAAACTAACTTACTCAACAATAAATGAAGGTTAAAGAACTTGCATGACAATAAATCGTTAAACAAGAGATTAGAGATAGAGATTTTTGCATAAGTATAACATAAACGGTGAAAAGTAACCTTCTTTGAATAATAAAGTAGCAAAGGTTAGGGAACTTTGCCTCTTGCGTAAGCTATACAATTACAACTCACGTACTCAATGTCCTACACATACCATTAGGATTATCACATCAATTAGCTACATACATTAACCTCATAGATTCACTTATCATCTTAGTTACGTTATAACCTTTAGTTTAAGGTCTAACCATATAAATAAACCACATAAGCCGAATTTGAAAACTCAGTAACACATACATTAGACTTCTAGCATCCAAATCACATTTTCAACTCTTATTAATCAATACTACATTTCTCCTTAATCGAACTTGAAATTCAATCAAGTGATTAAGTCTTCCCAAGACTCATTGGTTTTATATTAATCACCTTCCATATCTTAATGTTCATTTCTGAAACCACAAGTGCTAACATCACAAGACTTAGTCACCCTTCAATTTGTACACTAAGTCCTAACATATCACATTCCTAACTTATAAAACCTTTTACAACTTTGAAATTATCAATGACATGACATGGTTCTATTTTAACCTCCATATTCCATGTTTATTAAGTTAACACATCATTAGACCAAGTTATAGTGTCATTATCCGTGTCTGCTGCAGCAATGACAGAAGTCATTTACCTCAGATCGATGTATGGTATGGCGCAATTGCACCATACATAAGCTTTCTGGGGGCCGTGGACAATTGCTTTTTTTTTTGCCTTGACTTGCCAAAAGCATTGCTATGCAATGCATAGAGAGAGGCAAAAGCAACATGAACAAAGATGGCCGACTTTTAGCCCAACTAACACTAATTTCACCCACCAAACAGTGAAATTAACACAAACAAATGATATAAAACTATTACAAACATGTTTTCTCACATATATATCAATATAGAACAATTTAACAACAACTTTTACTAACTTAATTCCTCAAATTCCATGTTTTCAAACAAAAACACCATTTTTGACATCCTTTACAAAAATCATCACTGTGATTTCAATTCTTCACCAAATCACTTCGTTCAAACTACGCTTTCTTCGTTTCTTAACGAACTAGCATAATCAAGCCTCAATTCACAGATTAACGTACAAATTGGCCACTAAAATTGGTACTTTTCACAAGCCATATGTAAAATACATATACTGTAATTACTTCTTTCTTTTAAACGTAATTAGCATAAAAATTCTTATCTAAACACTAGTTCTAATCATCACAACATATACAATAACAAGTAATCAATTGTATATCAACAATTTCAAAAAAATGAATTCACAAAACTTGAAGTTATATGCCGTAAAATTCTTATATATATATATATATATACATATATATATATATATATAATCAAAGTTATGAAAATACATTCTATTGTTCGGTAATTCTTGCTAGAACACCACGACTTTCTTTGAACTTCTCCAAAAATCTACCTCTCAACTCTCTCTATTCCCTGTAACTTTTCTCCCCTTCTTCCTCAGTAGACTTAGGCCAAATGATTTTTACGCATAATAAAACTTAACCCAACGCACACACCCAAACGTCTGAAACCGATGCTATAATAATTAGAATAATAAGTTATCAGTTATAATATATATTATTTATTATTTTATTTATTTATTTATTTTATTTGTTATAGTAAAATTCATAATTAAAAAGAGAAAATCAAAAGCCATAAGGCTTTGTTTGGCAAAAAGTCTTTAAAATAATGACTTTATATTTTAAGCCTTGTTTGGGTTAACTAAATTAAACTCTTTTAATTTATTTTAATAAACAATTTAGTTTATAGTTTATAATCACATATTATTTATTAAACTTCCATATCCACATTAATCAAATAAATTAATTGTATATACTATATTTTAAATAAATACTCCACTTAAATAAATATTACAAAATTATAATTTTATTTAATAATTTAATATACCATCTTAAATTATTAAATCAAAACAACAATATAACATATCAAAATAACAATATAACATCTCATGTTATGCTACAATTCTCTAAATTATAAATTAATTTAATTTAGAATATTATCTAATAAATTTAATATTCACATCTCTACTAATAAAATATTTACCATTAAATAGAATACTTATTCAATTTTAAAATATTTATAGATTACAAAACAAACATTTCAAATAAATATTTATAATTTAATAAATATTTTAAATTACAAATAAAATGTTGGATTGTTACATCTTTCCCTCCTTACAAGGATTCTATCCCCAGAATCACAACTCAAATAATCAAATCGTCACATTCTTCCCTCCTTACAAAGATTCTGTCCCCAGAATCGAAGACACAACTAAACAAATAACTTAGGGTAATTCTTCATCATTTCAGCTTCGAGTTCCCACATAGTCACTTTGACATTGTGGTTCCTCTATATCACCTTCACAGAAGGTATCACCTTATCCCTGAGCATTTGTTCTTTTCTGTCAACTATCTGGATAGAAATTTCCTAGTAGGAAAACCATAATGGTTCGTACTTGATCATATGATTGCAGTCGAGATTGTTCAATTATATCACCGAAGCATGAAAAATATTGTGAATGCACTCTAACTGTTGAGGTAAAGCTACCTCAAAACCATCTTTTCAACTTCATCAATGCTTCCTATACTATAACCGATTTATACCCAATATAGTTCATCAAACTTATCACACTTTGGAAATTAGGGAACTTGCCATAATCATATGAGTTTAGGAACTTATCCTAGTCGGACCATAGGCGTCCATTCATTTGAGGGGTTCAAAACATAACATATGATTATGAGTCACGAACTTACCATATGCTTTAGTTTTAAGAACAGATCCTAATCTAATATCCTCTAACTATCAAATATATATATGAGAAAAGAATCACCTTTCCACCACATATACATGGATAGCGCAATAATACCGATATTCCAATGATTATCAATGTGATAAACCAAGTATACACACAAAACCTCCGCCCATACAAAAAATATGTACGACTTAGTTACCATATGAGTCCTCAATTGAAATCCCACGGCAGCATTACCTTACTCTTAAATTATTTTTAACATGCCCATAACTTGCTTCTCAATGTGGATACCTCGTATGACATTATCAAAAACTTCTCGTGCGCGTAGTATGCCTCCGATGTCTGGATTTCCTTTTATTTTGGAAATCGATTTACAAATGTTATGACATACTTATTTCTAATTGCATTCCACACGTTCTTGCAAACCTTTCTAAAAATTCGATGTAAATCGTGAATCTCGATTCGACACAATTGACCTTTGAAACACCGTGCCTTGAAAAATTTTCTTTAACATATAACTTCACTTGATCGTTCGATAGGTAATATGCTAACTTTGACATACCACAAAATCTATCACTATATCTTGCCACAAATAGTATTATCGAAGGCAATATATAATTTCGTGCTCCTAGTTGATTCAACATATACGTTTATGCAAAACTTTATTTTCAATTCACGATATTAGTGAAACCTAGTTTCTTCCTTTCTTTCAACTATCCTTGAAGATTGATTATGAATTTGACACCTTCATCTTGGAGCTACCTTCCTTTACTCTATCTAACAAAGTTAACGGTTTCCAGAATAGCTTCTCTCGACTTTTCATATATCTTACCTGATAAATTTGTCATTTCTATTATGAACCCATCTTGCAGTTAACAAAAATAACTACTACCTCTAACTTTCTTAAGAGATGCCCTTTCATATAAAATTTTAACTTAGCGATTATTGCATTCACCTCCTCGACTAAACACACGCTATATACTATACGTGCGCTCTAAATAGCCAAAATTTGAGAATATACGGTAGAGACAACACTTATGGTTTGTTTATCTTCTCATTACGTGAAAATCCACCCTATAATTTAACACCACATAAATTCCGATTTTCTCATTAAGTTAGCTAACCACTATCTTACATCTATCTCTCAAATCGTATTTTCTTAATAACTTCTTGTTTTATAAATCGATTTAACTGACGCTGGACGTCTTGCAACTAAAAGAACAAAATACTACCTTTGACTTCCTCGAGTCTCATAAATCAAATTGAAAATAAATCCATTGACATCACCTTTAACCATATAATATAACATAAATTTTACACATCAACTTAAAAGAAATCATTATTCACACTTTCTATATTTAGGGAATAGTCTAACTCTTTCTGAAACGAATCTAGTTTCTAAACGAATTCCTCAGTCATAAATTAAAAGTGGCATTTAAATTAAATAATATGCAGTTATATAAATAACTGGTCGGAACCATACCTTGCATTACGCCCTGCATCGTCATTTTGGATGATTGTTCGGTTGGTCGACTCGGCGGAGCTGATTCTACAATAACTAGTTTACTACTGCCCCCCTTTGCTTCCACTTGCTTTCCCTATCGCTTTCTTTGGGCACCCTCGAGCTAAGTGCTCCTTTGATCCACACGTGAAGCAGGCTCCCTTCCTCGGTCTTGAACATTTTGATGCAATGTGGCCCTTCAAACCATAATTAAAGCACACCCTTTTTCCCTTCAAACAAACACCTACATGTTTTTTTCCGCAATTGCTACACACCTCCACCTTTTTCCGTTCATTCCTTTGCTGATTTTCAGCGTTAATATTATTGTCCCACTTTCTTTTCCGAGCGTTACCGATATGACTATCTCCCACCTTATCATCTTCACTCTTCTTTCCCATCTGCCCTTGATTGTATGTCAGCGTATTACCTTCCCCATCTACGTCAATCGTTCTCTCCAACCCTGTTGTAAATGAATTTGGTTGGAACATCGAGATTTGATTGTATAGCTAAAAATTCAGTTGATTTACCAATGTTCCCACCAGAAAATTCACCAATTGTGGCACTAAGTTTTTGTTAGCTTCCCTATTGTATGTATATTCCTGGAGGCTCTGGCGACGTTGTTGTCTGTCTTCTTCTAAGCGACATCTTATTATTTCAAACTCAAACTATTAGATCATCGTTCATCCACACATTAAAATTTTCAAACTTATCTCAACCATTTATAGATAACACATAATATATCTTAATAAACAATGATGCCTTTATTCATTTATTACACAATACATCACAAAATAGCCTCACTGCTATTTATATTATTTATCCTGTAATAATTAAATTCCAGGATTACTTCCTCATATCCCACTATATATTTCTAAAGTCAGGATTTACATCCTATTAATTTTCATCGTGATTATATATAATCTTAATGTTTTTCTTGCTATCTACAAGAACGTTCCACGTTGTACAACTGCATTACGCTCTTGCTCCACGATATGACTCGTCAAGAGATTGGAAAATTAAATTCTATGTTTCATTATTCGCTTGGCACTCTTTGACTTGTCTTTAACACGATCTATGCATTTAAAAGCCTTCATCCACGCGTCCTCAGCTTTCACCCGCTTTGCTGACTCCTTTCCCCAGTGATTCCTGCGCAATTTCATTCCTAGCTAATAACTATCTTCTTTAATATTCCGACTGAGCTAATATACACTCTACATCTGCATATTGTACAGCAAGGTCTTGACTCGCGACATCTTCTTGTGCTAACGTGGCTTGGTGCTTTACGACTTGACCTTCTAATTTCTCGACCTTCTTTTATAACTCAATGTTATGACCATACACTTCATTTGAGGAATTCCCCCTCCTCATACTCATCCTTCACCTTGTTCACTTCAAATTTATCCTTGCGTTCAAACTCAAGCTCATACCCACGTGCTACATTGGAAAACAATGGGTATGGCTTTCCTAATACAAACCATACTCAGACTGTATGAACTTCTCAGGGATCCCAATCCCTATCATCCTTCATCAGTCATTCCGACAACAAAGTTTTAACAACCCCACAACTTAATGTGTATAATAAATGCTACTCCTAAGTACTTGCGAGCACAAAAGTCATTAACACATAAACACATAAAGTCTTCTATCATTTATCTTCAATGAATTTCTTTAATCCATTCCTTAGAACTCGATAAGACTTTATCACCACTACGTTTTCAATTTCCTAGAAGGTTATAGCCTAAGGTTTCCCCACCTAAGGTTCATAACCTAAAGCTTTGATACCAACTTGTGACACCCCCAAATTCGGGCACTTCAATCCCACAAATTTGGTGTTCATTGTCTAATTAAATCATAACTAACTACCCATAAACCAAGGATATAATTAAACTAAAAAATTTAAACAATAAATCTCCCATTAAAGGGTTACATAATCTCAAATAAATCCCATGTCATCTAACCTTTATTACAATCAACGGAAAATTAAAACATGTTCATAAATAAATCTATTACATAAGCTTCATAAATAAAATATAAATTAAACATTTTCATCTAACAAAGCACTTTGTCTTTGCCCTTACTTGTAGAAAGCTCTTCAAACTTCTTAACTTCATCTGCATTGTTTTGTGCAAGAGTGAGCAAACAATTTCCCATAAGAAGGATAGTATACAATAACATTTTATGAATGACAATTAAGCTGAGCTTTCAATGGTAAAAGTATTCTTACGGAACAATAAACTTTAATTCAACAGCTATGAGTTCAAAGGAATAATGAACGTTTAAGTTAACAATAGATAACAACATCAAAGAACACACTGAGGGTCACAAGACCACGAACTCTATTCTAGGTTTTCAAGTATTTCTACTTTAACCTTTAACAGTATAAAAGACTATAATCATCATCTATGTCCTAGGTTCACATGTGTTTTTACTGTAACCTTTAACAATCTAAACAACTATATGGACCATCATTCTGTACTCCAGGTGATCAGCCCTTTGTACTATGTATTGCGCAAACATTTTAACGCTATTGCGTAGCTCTAAAATAATCCCCTGATGTAGTGTTGTTCATCTCAGCTTAGATTATCATGTTTCAAACCAAATGAGGTTTGGTTGAGAATTAACTTCAAAGGAAGTCTAGATTTTTAGAACGATCATCAACTAAGTACTGGTTGAATCAGATAGGAACCAATAATTATTCAAGGGTTTGATTACAATATCTTCATGAACAAGGTATATCGATGAATCAATAAGAGCTAGAGTATTAACAATTTCTAAGTTGAACAAATGTTATCATCGACAACATGCTTTCAAAGTTGTGTGAGTACATAAACAAACCAAAGGAAGTTTGGTTTGGGTAGACTTCAAGGATAATTTAGAGTTTAGAATATTCATTAACTAAAGATTAGTTGAATTGGTAAGAATCGCTAAAAACTTAAACAACAATAATGTAAGATAGATACAATGATATTGAGGAATGAATATCAAACAACAGTTATTAGTAGATGAATAAACACACTTCTTACAATAAATTAATAGACTTTGAATAACCATGGTAATCTCGATTGGAATAAAGAAACAAAGATTAACTAACTTGCTCAACAATAAATGAGGGTTAGAGAACTTGCATGACAATAAATCGTTAAACAAGATATTAGAGATAGAGATTTTGCATATGTATAACATAACAGTGAAAAGTAACCTTGCTGAATAATAAAGTAGCAAAAGTTAGGGTACTTGCCTCTTGCGTAAGCTATACAATTACAACACACGTACTTCAATGTCCTACACATACCATTAGGATTGTCACATCAATTAGCTACATACATTAACCTCATAGATTCACTTATCATCTTAGTTACGTTATAACCTTTAGTTTAAGGTCTAACCATATAAATAAACCACATAAGCCGAATCTGAAAACTCAGTAACACATACATTAGACTTCTAGCATCCAAATCACATTTTTAACTCTTATTAATCAATACTACATTTCTCCTTAATCGAACTTGAAATTCAATCAAGTGATTAAGTCTTCCCAAGACTCATTGGTTTTATATTAATCACCTTCCATATCTTAATGTTCATTTCCGAAACCACAAGTGCTAACATCACAAGACTTAGTCACCCTTCAATTTGTACACTAAGTCCTAACATATCACATTCCTAACTTATAAAACTTTTTACAACTTTGAAATTATCAATGACATGACATGGTTCTATTTTAACCTCCATATTCCATGTTAATTAAGTTAACACATCATTAGACCAAGTTATAGTGTCACTATCCCAGGTCTCTGTAATGACAGAAGTCATCGCCTCAGATCGATTGTATAGGGCAATGCTGCGCCATACATAAGCTTTGGGATGCAGGTAGAATTTGCTTATTTTTGCCTTGACTTGTAGCAATTACTTGGGGGTGAAACAACAGCGACCGGCATGAACAATATGCCGACTTTAGCCCAATTAACACGAATTTCACCCACCAAACAGTGAAATTAACACAAACAAATGATATAAAACTATTACAAACATGTTTCCTCACATATATATCAATATAAAACAATTTAACAACAACTTAACTAGTTTAATTTCCCAAATTCCATGTTTTCAAACAAAAACACCATTTTTGACATCCTTTACAAAAATCATCACTGTGATTTCAATTCTTTACCAAATCACTTCGTTCAAACTACGCTTTCTTCGTTTCTTAACGAACTAGCATAATCAAGCCTCAATTCACAGATTAACGTACAAATTGGAACCTAAAATTGGTACTTTTCACAAGCCATATGTAAAATACATATACTATAATTACTTCTTTCTTTTAAACGTAATTAGCATAAAAATTCTTATCTAAACACTATTTTTAATCATCACAACATATACATAACAAGTAATCAATTGTATATCAACAATTCTATAAAAAAATGAATTCACAAAACTTGAAGTTATATGTCGTAAAATTCTTATATATATATATACATATATATATATATATATAATCAAAGTTATGGAAATACCTTCTATTGTTCGGTAATTCTTGCTAGAACACCACGACTTTCTTTGAACTTCTCCAAAAATCTACCTCTCAACTCTCTCTATTCCCTGTAACTTTTCTCCCCTTCTTCCTTAGTAGACTTAGGCCAAATGATTTTTATGCATAATAAAACTTAACCCAACGCACACACCCAAACGTCTGAAACCGATGCAATAATAATTAGAATAATAAGTTATCATTTATAATATATATTATTTATTATTTTTTTTATTTATTTATTTTATTTGTTATAGTAAAATTCATAATTAAAAAAAGAAAATCCAAAAAATCAAAAGCCAAAAAGTCTTTAAAATAAGGACAAAAAGTCTTGTTTGGGTAAAATAAATTAAACTTTTAATTTATTTTAATAAACAATTTAGTTTATAGTTTATAATCACATATTATTTATTTAACTTCCATATCCACATTAATCAAATAAATTAATTGTATATACTATATTTTAAATAAATACTCACTTAAACAAATATTACAAATTATAATTTTATTTAATAATTTAACATACCATTTTAAATTATTAAATTAAAACAACAATATAACATATCAAAATAACAATATAACATCTCATATTATGCTACAATTCTCTAAATTATAAATTAATTTAATTTAGAATATTATCTAATAAATTTAATTCACACATCTCCACTAATAACAACCACATAAATAGAATACTTATTCAATTTAAGAAATATTTTAGATTACAAAACAACAACTCCATCAATAAAATATTTATTTAATTTAATAAATATTTTAAATTACAAATAAAATCTTGGATTATTAAATAAATAAATAAATAAAAGGAGAAGAAGAGCTAATTACAGTTTCATTTTTGGGCTTCATTATGGAAGGTCACAATGGCATGCTTGGTTGTAGTGTTTTATCGATTATACGATCTTTTGATTTTAAGAGATTGATAATCAAGCTTGAACCTAATTAGGACAAAACCATTGTTTTTCTATAGAAATATGATAATTCTTCCCTACATACTATATGGCTGCTCTCAACTGCATTTGTAAGGCTCACATACAAAGTTTTATATAATTCCAGCTTTATTAGAAGACTAGTTGAAATAAAATGCAGTTGGGATTGTTGGATCTGTTATAGGTTCGTTCTTTAATCTTTGAGGTTTAATTTAGAATCTTAGATCAGAGTTTGGACATTTAAAAAGGCTTGCTAAGTTAATCAAAAAATATAAGTCTGGACACAACCAGCTTGAGAAAAGATAGCACAGATTAGGAGAGTAAATTCCACCAAGACCTCAACTCAAAGTATAATGGAGCCATGTATAAAGCAGGGTTAACAGGGTTGGATATATTCATGAAATAAGACATGTTTGAACTTATGGAAGTTCCACCTTAAGTTTGAATGACAAAGAAGCCTAAGACTTTATAAAAAGACACTGTCACACATATATGCAATGGAAGGGAGGGAGAGAGTAGAACTACACCACCTTTGGACCTGTTTGACCTAAAATAGCATCATCAGCTGCAATTATTAGATCGCACACCATATGAAACACATGTCATCCACTAACAGTGTAGCCTGCAACCTTCTTCCAAAAGAAAAGGTTTCATATATTCCATGCCAAATGAAATCAATAACTTCATAAGTTGTAAAATGTGAACAAGGATGCTACCATTGCAATCACTGGTTTCTGAAGACGCCGAATTTGCACCTATATTTATGAAAGAAGAATAATGTAAATCAATATCTGGAAAAGAAAACAATGTAAGATAAATAGGCCGAAAAGGTAATGATTCAACTGGGTATTTGGCTACCAGAAGTTTCATCTATTGTTTTGTGAGAAGTAAAGAAAGTTGTGCTCTTTAAGAAATTTTTTTATTCAGAAGTGCAAAATTAAATATAAATATGAGATTAGTTATGTACCTGTAAATCCAAAACATTAAGACGACCAAAATTTTCATAATCAGAGCATAGCCTTCTTTACTTCTCAATGCCTGATCACCACCACTACAGAATGCCTTGGTCCCCTGCAACAAGCATCGTCAATATGACGTATATCAGTATTTTCCAATATAAATAAGGACCGTTATATACTTATATCTGCGTACACATCAATAATTCCTATTAATAAAAAAAATTATTGTCCACCATCCTTCCTAGGTAAACACATCTTGCAAATAAAATGACAAAGATGTTTGTCAACTCTACAAATTATGAACCAGGCAAGACCAATAATAGCATGAATGTTAAAGAAGCAGTAATCGTATCATTGCAAAGAGTTCTTAGCAGCTGAGAATGCACTGCCAGACTAGCTAAGAATTATTGGATTCGAACACTAATTAAGAACAGCACCATCACACATTACTGACTAAACTAGAACCAAGAAAAACCACAATTTGAGGAGTACCAAAATCATTTAAGTTATAGAGAGCATCATCGCTCTCAAAAATGACAAGAAACAGTCGATTAATTAACATGGGAAGTTACCACGCAGCTATCCCGCGGGCCTTCAAATAAATTTCCAACTCTTAAAATAGATTAAATTCTTTTTGAACATGAACTCTTAAAATTTTAATAAAACAATAAGTCCATAGTCCATTTCAAACTCTAACAGAACAACGAAAGAAATTCTAATGTTAATGTATGTTTGAAATTAAGTAATTGGTAATTATGTAATGTCGTGTATTAAATAAAAGTGGAAAAAAAAAATAAATAGAATAATTAAACTCATAACAGCTTCTTACCCTTTTGCATACCATTTGAATTTCTCCTCCTCAATTTAACAAGGAATTAGATGCTTGTATAATTCATAACTTGATTACAAAACAAAACAAAAGTAGAATAACAAACAAAGGAACTTCAATCAATTATTAAGGGAGGGTTGAGGGTATCGATCGTATCCATATCTCTAACCAGAAAAATCCTCAATCGTTTGCAATTGCGTTTACCTGCCTGAAACTACTTTTGCTATTTCAGTCCATCTATTGCCAAAAACCTTCTGAGCCTGTATACCATCTTTAAATATCAAATCACCACTTCCTATTAGGAGTATAATAGTACTATGACTATTTCATGGAACCAGAGGTTGTAATTAAGTTGTGAATAAAATCAATTTACCTCACATAAAAGAATGTCTTATAGTCGCCAAAATAGTCTTGTATATTGCCATCCTTTACTTCTAATAATCTGTTAACAATTTGCTTTATGGAGTAATAGTTATGAGAAACAATAATGACAGTGCCTTTATACTCAGATATTGCCTCCTAATATAATAGAAAAGTGATGAAATCAGGAAGGGCTAACAAATTATTATTATGATATATATGATATAGCATAATATATCGCACAAAAGCAAAGGGAAAAAAAAACCAAACCTCAAGCATCTCTTTTGAAGGTATATCCAAGTGATTGGTCGACTCATCCAAAACAAGCAAAGTTGAAGGTTTCACCATGAACTTGCAAAAGACAAGTCGCGCCCGAAAAATCATATAGGTTCAAAGCTTATGCAACATAACAAGAATAATCTATAATAGCAGACATTACAGAAATTGAGGACTAACAAAATGTCACGAGCACCAATTGCGCGCGCGAATAAATATCCAGGGTCGATTTAGAACTTAATGGAACACCTCCGCCCCTCCACCGCTCTTAATTCCCCCACCGACTAATTCCGCCTCACATCAGATGCAGATCTAAACCCTCCGTCATCAAAATTAGGGCTTGAATCGGTATGAGAGATTTAGGCTGATTTGGCTCCTAAAATCTCCCATCGACTGATTTTGACTGATTTTGCCTCACATCAGATGTAGTTCCTGTGTGCGATTAGGGCTTGACTTGGTATGAGAGATTTAGGCTCTTGTATAAGATATTAAGGGTGGATATGAGACATTTAGGGAGAGAGATATGGTTGGGAATGAGATTTAGGGAGTTAGATATGGTGAGTGCGAGATTTACCGAGTAGGTGGGAGAGTTTTTGGAGCGTGAAAATAATGGAGGAAGATTTTGGTGAGATAATTTCATTTAGAAGGGAGAAGTTCATTACCCTACGCCAAAGGGCTCGGTATAGGTTTATTTTCTCCTCTATTAAGTCGGTTAAGGGGTGACCGTCGGAATAGAGCCATTTTCTCTCTCTATATCGACAATCATTTTATTAGCATCTGTATATTATCCTATAGCTATGGTTCCGCCCCTATCGTCGCTATATCTCGTTGCTATAGGTCAATTTTCTAGTAGTGTTGTTTCTGGTGTGATTTTCAATTCTAACCTAAACGTCTATTTATAGGAAAATGCTAGAACGCCATAGGAGACTAAAATAATAAAATATTATTATTCTTTTCTTTTTTTCTACGTATGCCAACCATCCAAGACCAGCATGCCAAATCTGAAAACCAATTTTTGCTGCCAACATGTTAAAAACAAAAGTGGGTCCCACCCAATTTTAATAAATATCATTTTATTTTTCGAAACTTCAGTAATTCATAGAAAATAGCTCGTTTATCAGAAAATACGAATTTTATGTTCATTCAACACGAAATCAAATTCTCTACAACTTTGTAGCTTTAAGTTTTTCCAAATTCCAAACAAAAAATATCTGAAATCCACAAACGGATGATTTTTAATACCTCAATTCCAACAAAATACTGATAAAACACCTCAGCATTAATTCCTTCATTTATAACCACAATAAATAAATCCATCATTTATATCCACATCAAATAAATATTTTCTTATCATATAAATCAATAATTAATTATTCACAAATAATATTACAGAATCACAATAATGACAACTGACAGGCGGGTTCTGGGAAGAGGGGCTTTCAGATAAGGATTTCTCTTTACTAGCGCAATTAGGTTACCAAACCTCTTCTTGACAGAACTTTCTAGACATTGCCAATAATGCTATCTAATAATATTATTCAAATAATATGAATTATTGATATGATAATGGGAAATCTTGTGCGGTGACAATTATTGAAACAACAATAATATAAAATATCAACATGACAATTATTGAATCAATAAAATAAAATATTGAGCGATAATTAATTTGTAACAATTATTAAGTAGTGCCTTCTTACATAAGAATCAATAATTCAACAATATTGTGCAATACCGTGTGCTACTGTGCAACCACGTGTATTACTATATTTTAACCAACAGGTAATCCAACAGTTTTAACGGCAACGATTACGTCGTTATTTATAAAGACTCAAATTTGTCGTTTTCTTCATCCTGCAATTATTCATTATGGGGCCCACAAATGGTTGTGCGTCGTACGAATATTCCCCGATAAAAAGAATATTCCATGACCAAACGAATATTCCTCGACAAAATGAATATTTTATAACCACTTGCTTATTTTGCAAAATTTGCACATTTCACCCATAACCAAAGCTTTATATCAAATTAACTCCTTATTATTCCAAGATAATGAATATAGAAAATTCAATTTTATTTATAATAAGTTGGGGTCTTACATATCTTCTATACCACACCCTATTCGTAAATCTAGAAGAGTACCGAAGATACCTGATAGGTATGGATTCGTCATAGAGGATGACAATGAGGTATGCATCATAGATGATGATGATCCATTGAATTATGAACGGGATATGAGTAGTAAAGACTCATAGAAGATGGGTATGAGATACCAAGGCGATTGGCTTTAGTGTAAGTGAGAGATTGAAAGTAGTATGCATACAAGCCAATCATGTATGATGATAAAACATATACTTTGTAATCAATCTTATTTATTTATTAATAAAAGTATTAATTTACTAAAGGCACTTGATTATCAACATGATGCTATTTTAATAATATGTGATAAACCCATAGTTTTAAGCAATGCTTTTAGAATCATGATGAGATCATGATAATGAGATCTAAATTCTTAGATAGCTTAAAACTAAAATGTTCTCAATCGATGGATTACTAAAAAGGGGATTAGTGAATCCAGATAGATTGATACATACGTTATTTGCTCATTAGATGAGGATGATTGATCTCATGATCATTTGGATAGAGACACTAAAGCAAGTATGTAGGTGCTTATTGGAGATTAAGTTAACTGAACGTGACTCACTAAGGAATACCTAATGGAATTTTACTTGCCTATCAATAGGAATTCCTGTAGTGATAGTAGTACAAGTGATCCTTAGACTGGAGATCATCATAGTATCTTGTATATAATGATTTATACTTTGACTTATTTCTTAAGACCTTCAGTGTGACACCCCCAAATTCGGGAATCTTCAAACCCGACATATGGTGCTACACAGTACTCATAACTATACAATTATTCCATTGAAATACAACATAATGAATGTAATTACTATCTTCTTATTACAATCAAAGTATAATCCTTCCCAGGTTCATAAACCAATTACATAGTTCGTTGTTCATAATGTATAATACATACAAACATACTAATCTATTACACGATGGCTAATTATCCATCATAGCTTTGCCCTTATCTCTCTTAGCTTTCTCAGTACGTTCATCCTTAACTGCTGCCATATAATTCAAGCAAGAAGTGAGCATAACAAGCTCAGCAAGTTTTAACAAGGATAACAGTAATACCACATTCGTGAATTATATAACAATTCATACATAACTGAACAAATAGTTATGAAGTATTATGAAACAATAATACTTTAACATTTCATAACATCAATTCCCAAGGTATAGAGTAGACTAGGAATTCTAAACCGGTCGATAGACCATGAATAATAGCTTTCTATTTTCATACTTGAAAAGGATATCACAACACTAAGGCTATACATCCGCATTACATACGAGCACTTCTAGGTGATCAACCTATAGTACTCTATGTTGATCAATACTCATTCGTTAAACATACGTTTAACATTTGGCAAACTCGCGTGCCCATCGAATAATCGATGAAAAATACTTTTGTTTGTTCATAGACAAACCTTACCTTCACATCCGTACCAATTACTTGGCATAGGATAGCGTTAACATTTCTATATAAAAAGATATGAATATCAATCAATCTATATCCTATGAGTAGTCTAGCCGAGTTAAATCTGGCATTAACCCTTTCGTTAAAATAAGTCGTGCAATTCAGTACAATGAATCACATAAAACTTGACTAACTTGAAGGTTAGACAAGAGTTAAGAAAACTTGCCTTTTAGCGTTTTCAAATAACTTAATCGACTGACCACATCCTTTACAGAATCTACATGATATATTCACATAACACACTATAATTAGCTATCAAACAATTATTCACATTGTTCCTACCAACTTCTTTCTCTTCTATGTCTTTGTTAACTTAATATTATTAATATAGTCAACTCGACTTATTACCCTTCGCCTCGGTTTATTAACCAACTTGCATTATTAACCGGACTCTATCATCATTGGCAAAGTACCAACGTTGTTTCCCCGACTAGGGTTTATTGTTAACACTTTGCGATCTATGTTCATACATTATTAACATGCATTCAATTCCTAAGTTCAATACCATATACATTAGGATAGGTAGTATAGGAATAGTTTTAATAAACTTATGAAGTGCATAAACTTTACTCTTATAGGACTCTGAACAATTGCAGTTCAAAATCTAAGTCATTCAAGAAATACTACTTTTTGCGTCTTGTGCGGTGTGACATCTTAGTACAAGACCGGCATCATGGGCGCCGATTAACGATACCCATGCTTGATCTCGGTCTTTGTGATGAGACTTCCTTATATAGTGGTATGTTGCGGCTTTCACTTTCGATAGTGATTATCTTGTCTTGGTCTTTCATGCACGCGACATTTAACTTCATTATGTGGCGGCATGGCTGAGACCTCGCATCTGTAAATTTTTAATAGATAAAATTTTGGTGAGTTTCTCGGAGCCATAACTTCTTTGTTATAAGTCTGATTTGATCCGTTCAAAAGCCTACATGTCATAAATGGCATACTTTACGTGTTCATATAAGAATTCGACACTTTCAAATTTGTTAACTCAAAATTCATTATCGAGTTCATTTTCTAAGCGTTCGTAAACGTTAATAAGCATTCAATGCTCGTTTCTTCATTTTAAGTCGGAATCCGACGATTCTTGAGTCCACGACTCTTAAATACCCTATCTCATGTGTTGACATTGAAAAACAACGTTTTCAAGTCTCATGGCAACTTTTGACTACCAATCCGGAATTTTAACGTTTTCAACATTTAACATCTATTTCCGTGAAATTTGCCATAACTTCGTTACTAAGTTTCTCTAAGCCAAATCACATGGAATACTCCATAGACTTCATATCTACATCCTAACCAAGCAAGATGCACATATTTATGCATTGATAGAGTTTAATTATTTATCAACAATCAATATTTTCATGATTTTAAACTATATCAAACCTTATGATTTCTATGATCTCATAACTTATTGATAAGTGTGTTTTACACCTACTTATTGGATATCAATTCACGTGAATTATGCCCATCTCAAGTATATTTTAGTATATTTTTAGTTACATTATTTTGCATTGGATGTACTGAGAACTCCTTTGGCGTAAAAATGCAGGATATGGCATAATTTGGTGAGGCTAGATGGCATAATGCGGATGGATGCATGGCATGAGGATATAGTGGAGAAAGAAGACCAAGCATGGAAGGAATGAGTAAGCGAGGACAAAGCGATAGCGGTAATAATCGCTGAATCTGAATCGATCGAGAACGAGAATGAGATTGCGAAGTCAGCGGCCATGCCACTTCTCTGAGCCAACACACGCGCCGTAGCGATGGCTTGATTTTTCAGATTCTGAAGACGCGCGCCCGCGAAAGGATTACACTGGGGGAGCGTGGCGCCGCGCGCGATAACTGTTGCTGCTGAGCTGTTTATTTTAATTTTTAATTTCAAGGGTTGTAATGAATTAAAAATGATTTCTGACTGGTGTCAGACGTATCTTTCATTACTTTTGACGTATTTTTTATATTGTAACTAGGGTTTACACTTTGGGAGAGATTCCAACGAAGAACAAAGCCTAAACTCCATCTGTTCTAATTCTTCTTGGGATTTTCTATCATTGTGGATTACTATTGTTATTTTGCTGGATTTATATGAGGATTTGAACGTTATTATTGGAATATAATCAGCAATTGGGTTTGATCGTTTCTAACCTTTCTCTCTTAATTGTTTGCTTATTAACCATGTCTAGCTTTGATCCCATGATGGCTTTTGGTTCAGTCATGAGCTAAACTCCATTATGGGATTCTAACGGATTTTAATATGTAGTTTAATTACGTGCTTAATTGCTGGACTGTTTTGTATATCAATACGAATTTCTATAATGGTTGTTTTGCATACATGAATGCTTGATCACCATTCGTTTTCAGTACTTGTATGGAATTGACAATGAACATGCGAGTATGGTTTGTAATCATGATAGCATACGTATATGGGGCTGTTTTGCATGGCTTGTGTATTTCGTGAATTAGATAGACATATACTAATTCACCGTATGAGTTAATATAAGGGCTTGTGCTTAAATTCAATATAGTTGCAATTTCACATAGACATATAGTGATTTTGGTTATATTGATGATTACATAGTGTCTATCGCAAGTGGATGTTGTGTAAGTAGGGCATAGTACATTAAAAAATGGCTATGTCTATATTAGTGCTCTTGGCTACTTTCCTGTGATATGTGAACGTTCTTGCATAATGGTGGTAATTAGATGAAGTATTAAATGAAGTTAGGATCCCATTATTTCCAGATTTGCTTTATCACATCATTATTCTCATTTTAGTTATTATTTGAATTTAGAACAATTTCACAATTATAATATTTAGTTTAAGCATATAAGAATAGTGATTTAATTGATGAATAGTAGTTTAAATTAAACAACTTTCTCTGTTGGACGATACTCTACTTACTCTGTATTACTTGTTGACACGTGTATGCTTGCATGAGTTAGAGCTCTTTTGTTAGAACTGAAAAAGAGGCAACACTTATAGAGATTGAATATATGGTAAGTCATTCTTATTCCACCATACTAGACATACACCACCCATTTATGATTCTCCATACTAAAAGAAAACCAAAAGAGATGGAATTAGAATTAAAGAGTATTACCTTAAGGATTTCTTTGGTGTTCTTGAAAAACTCTAAGGCAAAGCTTCAAAGTAGATGTTTTGGTTGAGTCTAGCTCTTTCTCTCTCTCAAAATATAGGTTGGCAATTTGAAAAACTCTCAAAAGACCAATTCTAGCTTTCTATTTATAGGCAAATGAAATGGAGGGCAATTTGGACATTACACCACCACCTCCTTACTATTCTACACTTTGTCACCAAGTAAAATACTTGGTGACCAAGTGATTAACTTGTCTTGCACACCAAGTGGCCAGCCCAACTTGCCCATGGGTTATCCCCATGGGTTTTACCCATTAGGTGACCCATCGGTTCGATCCACGGTTCGGTTTTTCTTGTATTGGGATTAACCAATGTAATATTGGGCCTTAACTTGGGCTTAACACATTAATCCATTGGGCTTGCCTATACAATTGATTGGACTAAACATAATCCAACTCAAACGAATTATTATTAAGTCTTAACTTAATTCCATAATACCAATCGTACTCTACACGTATAATTCACGTATTTTATCCGTATAATACTCGTACAATAATCGTATTGTACTTCGTATTAACTCATCGTATTATACATAGATACTAGATAGTATCCTAATTGTATAACACACGCTTTAACTATAACGCAATTCCTTCTACACGCTTCATTTCCTTCTCGGAAATCAATATACTCAACCCTTAGGTTTTAAGTCCGCAGGTGAAAACTTCATTTGCCATAAATGAAATATTATTAGATATTTCATCTTATCTCGATATTCTATCATTACGCGTTTCTCGAAATTTAAATATAATTCCCCTAGCAGAAACGGATGAATAGTGTTTTTACAAAAATTTCTTGAAAAACATTTATTTTCGTCTTGGAAATTCTAAACAATTAATTCTAGCACGTAGCCAGATTACTAACCATATAAACACATTCTATGTCATAGAACGACCTTCACATAGCTTACTCACAAAATAAAGAATCTACCACTTCTAGTAAAAGAAGATATATGTCCTATATTATTCGATAAATGACAACTCAGGAATCCTTTGCCAAGGTGGAATGAAATTAGATAGTAGTTTCTAATTTGCATTCATTAGGAGTTGTGCATTTAGGAATCAAAATACATATAATTAAATAAAATAAGACTTGACAGTAATTCCATGTCTTATATTTAATTGGGACATTGTATGGTGGAAGGATTGAATTGTACGGTATCTATTTACTCAAAGGTTCTTTTATGATTAATGTTGAAATATATATTATTTGGAAAGTCGTTGATCGCTAGGGAAGCTTATCCCTATTG
Source organism: Panax ginseng (assembly GCA_020205605.1). Classification (NCBI taxonomy): domain Eukaryota; kingdom Viridiplantae; phylum Streptophyta; class Magnoliopsida; order Apiales; family Araliaceae; genus Panax; species Panax ginseng. Next base: position 53,545,566 of record CM035129.1, on the reverse strand, counting down.
TAGAATAAATATTATTTATTTAAATAAATTAATAGTTTAATTTATTTATTTAAATAAGATTAGAATTATTCTAATTGATTTATTCACAACCGGTTTAATATGGAGAACCTAAAGGGTCACACCATAAAAAGAAGAATAATTATTTAAGAAGTTAATGGTATAATCGTAATAATAGGTTATTTAGTACTTTTCATAGCATACGCATACTGATATAAGCATCTGATATCCCTTTGTGACCACAAAAGTTGGGAATCGCTGCTACAACTTATACAAAAGTTGAGAATATTACATTACACACATATATTCAAATAGTACTAATACTACTTATTTCCTACACCTTTTCTTGATCTTGGACAACATTTCGCCTGATGACCTTCCAACCCACAAATAGAACATACACCTTGCTTTGGATTGGGACAATGAGGAGAGATATGTCCCTTATGTCCGCAACTATAACAAACATTTTCCAATTTTTTGCATAAGCCTTCATGTTTCTTTTTATAGTTTATACACTTTTCTATTTTGTTAGATTTCCCTTGGTTATAATCAAAATTTCCTAAATAGCTATCTTTCATCTTTCTTTTCCCCTTCTTGCTTGGAGCTACACACGATATGTTACTTTTGGCTCCCATTTGATCAATTTGGATTTTAAGCTTATCTTGTTCTTCCATTATTTCTATTAATTCTTTCTGCAATTGACTATTTAATAGTTTTTCTATTTCCCACAGCTTTTCCAGAGAAGAAACCTTGTTCCTCAGATTTTGCACTCCCGTTGATGCTTGATCAGCTCCAACTTTCTTTTCTGAATCACTATCTGTCAGTACTACCATTTTTGGATCTGGTACTACATTTTCTAAAATAACCACCTCATCAGGGTTGCTTTCAATGTGAGCCTCTATTTCAGCTATTGGCTTTGATATTGGCTTGGTTATGGAGATTTTCTCCTTCTTTACAATATGAGAGTATCCTAATCCTTTTCCACCTGACATCTACACATAAATTATCTTGATTAGAATATAATATATACACACGACAAATAATAGTTTTATATAGGTTACTTTTAACCGCTTATAAATATGTCCTTATGTCATAACTATAACAAACATTTTCCAATTTTTTTGCATAAGCCTTCATGTTTCTTTTTATAGTTTATACACTTTTCTATTTTGTTAGATTTCCTTGGTTATAATCAAAATTTCCTAAATAGCTATCTTTCATCTTTCTTTTCCCCTTCTTGCTTGGAGCTACACACGATATGTTACTTTTGGCTCCCATTTGATCAATTTGGATTTTAAGCTTATCTTGTTCTTCCATTATTTCTATTAATTCTTTACGCAATTGACTATTTAATAGTTTTTCTATTTCCCATGACTTTTTTCGGAGAAGAAACCTTGTTCCTCAGTTTTGCACTCCGTTGATGCTTGATCGGCTCCAACTTTCTTTTACGAATCACTATCTGTCGTCAAGATTTTACCATTTTGGATGCGGTACTACATTTTCTAAAATAACCACCTCATCGAGGTTGCTTTCAATGTGAGCCTCTATTTCAGCTATTGGCTTTGATATTGGCTTGGTTATGGAGATTTTCTCCTTCTTTACAATATGAGAGTATCCTAATCCTTTTCCACCTGACATCTACACATAAATTATCTTGATTAGAATATAATATATACACACGACAAATAATAGTTTTATATAGGTTACTTTTAACCGCTTATAAATATGTCCCTTATGTCCGCAACTATAACAAACATTTTCCAATTTTTTGCATAAGCCTTCATGTTTCTTTTTATAGTTTATACACTTTTCTATTTTGTTAGATTTCCCTTGGTTATAATCAAAATTTCCTAAATAGCTATCTTTCATCTTTCTTTTCCCCTTCTTGCTTGGAGCTACACACGATATGTTACTTTTGGCTCCCATTTGATCAATTTGGATTTTAAGCTTATCTTGTTCTTCCATTATTTCTATTAATTCTTTCTGCAATTGACTATTTAATAGTTTTTCTATTTCCCACAGCTTTTCCAGAGAAGAAACCTTGTTCCTCAGATTTTGCACTCCCGTTGATGCTTGATCAGCTCCAACTTTCTTTTCTGAATCACTATCTGTCAGTACTACCATTTTTGGATCTGGTACTACATTTTCTAAAATAACCACCTCATCAGGGTTGCTTTCAATGTGAGCCTCTATTTGACTATTGGCTTTGATATTGGCTTGGTTATGGAGATTTTCTCCTTCTTTACAATATGAGAGTATCCTAATCCTTTTCCACCTGACATCTACACATAAATTATCTTGATTAGAATATAATATATACACACGACAAATAATAGTTTTATATAGGTTACTTTTAACCGCTTATAAATATGTCCCTTATGTCCGCAACTATAACAAACATTTTCCAATTTTTTTTGCATAAGCCTTCATGTGTTTCTTTTTATAGTTTATACACTTTTCTATTTTGTTAGATTTCCTTGGTTATAATCAAAATTTCCTAAATAGCTATCTTTCATCTTTCTTTTCCCTTCTTGCTTGGAGCTACACACGATATATTACTTTTGGCTCCCATTTGATCAATTTGGATTTTAAGCTTATCTTGTTCTTCCATTATTTCTATTAATTCTTTCTCGCAATTGACTATTTAATAGTTTTTCTATTTCCCACAGCTTTTCCAGAGAAGAAACCTTGTTCCTCAGATTTTGCACTCCCGTTGATGCTTGATCAGCTCCAACTTTCTTTTCTGAATCACTATCTGTCAGTACTACCATTTTTGGATCTGGTACTACATTTTCTAAAATAACCACCTCATCAGGGTTGCTTTCAATGTGAGCCTCTATTTCAGCTATTGGCTTTGATATTGGCTTGGTTATGGAGATTTTCTCCTTCTTTACAATATGAGAGTATCCTAATCCTTTTCCACCTGACATCTACACATAAATTATCTTGATTAGAATATAATATATACACACGACAAATAATAGTTTTATATAGGTTACTTTTAACCGCTTATAAATAAGATTCCTGGTACTATACATGAAATAATTTCAGCATTATAATTGCTTATAAGATGAATATTTATCAACTATATTTAAAATATATTTAGCATTATAACTGCTTATACAATGAATATTTAACTATTATATTTGAGATAATTTCAGCATTACAACTGCTTATAAAAGTATATTTTTTTCTTTATAAGAGAAATAATTGGACATTATAACTACTTATAAATAGGACTTTGTATTATATACTTAAAATAAGTTGGACATTATAACTACTTGTAAAAGTATATTTTTACTAAATATATAAAGAAAGAATGAAAATAATAACCACTAAAGTAATACCTCTTGTAGTTGCTTGCTTTACTTCCAATTGCGTAGCGCTTCGATACTTTGAAAGTAATTATTTTATATCACAATATCTCTCAAAATATAAATATAGAGTATTTTTTTCTCTTGAATTCCTTGTGAATTGGTAGGAAATGAATGAATTTAGCTTACTGTTTATAGAAAAACATAGTTTCACTAATTGCATGTTAGGGGCTTGGCTTATTACAATTTGCATCCGACTTTTTACACTTTGGTACCTAGGTTAATTATACTTTAGTACCTATGTTAATTACGCTATTTATACTTTACACCCGGTGTTTTACACTTTGGTACCTAGGTTAATTACACTTTAGTACCTAGCATGTGTCAGCGTGTGCCAGACGTGTGTCAGCGTGTGCCAAGCGTGTGCTAGCGTGTGTCAGGTGTGTGCCAACATAAGCACGACAAAGTATTTTTTCAGTGTAAGTACAGTAAGGTTTTGTGAAAATCAAAGCAGCAATTAAATTGCAAAAATAACGGAAGCAAAGTAAAATCAGATTTTAAAATTTTTCACAAACCAATTACCCAAATCATCCTGTATGTATATTATTAATTAAAACAAAGAACAAGAAGTAATGGAATCGTACCCTTGTAGATACGAGCTTCCACAGGTACGAGTTCAACTTCTACTTCTCTGCGATCTCCATGAATCTTCGGGTAGATTCCTTCCTTTGATCAATGTTAGCCACCCAAATGTATGGCCTCTAGAGGTGATCCACCAAGGAAGAAGTATTTTTAAGAAGAAGGGTGTATTGGCTCAAACCCTAGTTTTTCCCATCTTTATAGAAAAGAGGCGTACTCTCCAACTATTGGAATTACGTATATTAGATATCTGATATAAGACTCCTCTTATAAAGATATCAGGTAACCCTATTTAATTAAAATAAGGTATTATTTAATTAATTAGGCTCTCTAATCTTATTAGGGATAATTAATTAAACTCATTTAACTCCTCTTATTAATTTATATTTAATATTTTCAAAATATTAAATAATAAATATTAAGCTATTTATTTTATTCTATTACCATAGATCAAATTAAATATACTTAACATATTATTATGATTATGCCATTAACTTCTTAAATAATTATTCTTCCTTTTATAGCGTGACCCTTTAGGTTCTCCATATTAAACCGGTTGTGAATAAATCAATTAGAACAATTCTAATCATATTTAAATGAATAAATTAAACTATTAATTTATTTAAATAAATAATATTTATTCTACAATAAGGATAAGCCTCCCTAGCGATCAACGACTTTCCAGATAATATATATTTCAACATCAATCATAAAAGAACCTTTGAGTAAATAGTTACTGTACAATTCAATCCTTCCACCATACAATGTCTCAATTAAATATAAGACATAGAATTACTGTCAAGTCTTATTTTATTTAATTATATGTATTTCGATTCCTAAATGCACAACTCCTAATGAATGCAATTTAGAAACTACTTTCTAATTCATTCCACCTTGGCCAAGGATTCCTGGGTTGTCATTTATCGAATTATATAGGACATTTCTCTTCTTTTATTAGAAGTGGTAGATTCTTTATTGATCATTCATTATCTCCATATATAACTTATTACACCTAAGCATACCCTTTGATATACCCTTAGAGTCTTAAGGAATAAGTCAAAGTGTAATTCATTATATATAAGATACTATGATGATCTCAAGTTTAAGGATCATTTGTACTACTATCACTACAGGAATTCCTATTGACAGGCAAGTAAAACTCCATTAGGTATTCCTTAGCGAGTCACGTTCAGTGAATTATACTCTAATAAGCACTAACATACTTGCTTTAGTGTCTCCACATAAATGATCATGAGATCAATCATCCTCATCCAATGAGCAAGCAACGTACGTACCAATCTATCTGGATTCACTAATCCCTTTTTTAGTAATCCATTGATTGGGAACATTTTAGTTTTAAGCTATCTAAGAATTTAGATCTCATTAGCATGATCTCATCATGATTATAAAAGCATTGCTTAAAACTATGGGTTTATCATATATTATTAAAACAACACCATGTAGATAATTAAATGCCTTTAATAAATAATTTTTTTATTAATAAATAAATAAGATTGATTACAAAATATATGTTTTATCATTATACATGATTGGCTTGTATGCATACTACTATCAATCTCCCACTTGCACTAAAGCCAATCGTTGTGGTATCTCATAACCATCTTCTCTAAGTGACGATCGAACTGCTGTTGTGTTAACACTTTAGTAAATGGATCTGCAATATTGTCTTGAGAGTCCACACACTCCAGGGTGACGTCTCATCTTTCAATGATCTCTCTGATCAAATGAAACCGCCACAACACGTGTTTGGATTTCTGATGAGACCTGGGTTCCTTAGCCTACACAACAGCTCCGGTGTTATCACAGAATAAAGGTACTGGTCCTATAATTCTAGGAAGCCCACCAAGTTCAGTAATTAACTTCTTCATCTAAACAGCTTCCTTTGCAGCTTCACTTGCAGCTATGTATTCTGCCTATGTCACTGAATCAGCAACTGTTTGTTGTTTGGAACTCTTCCAACTCACTACGCCATCGTTTAAGGTAAACACATACCCTGAAACGAATTTACTGTCATCTTGGTCCGTTTGAAAACATGAGTCTGTGAAGCCCTCTAGTTTCAATTCAGACCCACCATAGACAAGAAATACATCCTTAGTTCTTCTTAATTACTTTAGGATATTTTTCACTGCCTTCTAGTGTTCTTCTCCTGGATTCGACTGATATCTGCTTGTTACACTAATGCATGAGCGACATCTGGTCTAGTATATATCATATCGTACATGATAGATCCTATTGTTTAAGCATAAGAAGTCTTACTCATACTGTCTCTCTCTTTACGTGTCTTTGGGGCCTGTTTCTTGGAGAGATGTATTACATGGCTTATCGGCATGAGACCTCTTTTGGAATCTTCCATGCTAAACTTCTTTAGCATCGAGTCAATGTACGTTCCTTGCGATAAGCCAAGCATCCTTTTAGATCTATCTTTATAGATCTTTATCCCCAAAATATAAGATGTTTCTCCCAAGTCCTTCATGGAGAAGTGTTTAGACAACCATATTTTAATTGATTGTAGCATAGGAATATCATTCCCTATCAGTAATATATCATCAACATATAATACGAGGAATGAAACAACACTCCCACTAACCTTCTTGTACACACATGGTTCATCCTCATTTTTAATAAAATCAAACTCTTTGATTGTCTCATCAAAATGGATGTTCCACTTACGAAAAGCTTGCTTCAATCCATAAATGGATCATTGTAGCTTACAGACTTGATTTGTTCCAACCTTTGAAATAAATCCCTCTGGCTGTGTCATATACACATCCTCCTCAAGTTTCCCATTGAGGAAGGCCATTTTCACGTCCATCTGCCAGATTTCATAGTCATGGTAAGCTGCAATCGCAAGAAAAATCTGAATGGACTTGAGCATCGCTATTGGTGAGAAGGTTTCGTCATAGTCAACTCCTTGTCTTTGTTTGAAACCTTTTACGACCAATCGGGCCTTATAGGTCTCTACCTTGCCATCTGCTCTAGTCTTTCTTTTAAAGACCCATTTACACCCAATAGGCTTAATGCCTTCAGGTGGTGAAACCAAAGTCCATACTTAGTTTTCATACATGGAGTCCATCTCAGATTTCATGGCTTCTTGCCACTTCTCTGAGTATTTATTACTCATAGCATGTTCATAATTCAATGGATCGTCATCATCTATGATGCGTACCTCATCGTCATCCTCTATGACAAGTCCATACCTATCAGGTATCTTCGGTACTCTTCCAAATTTATGAATAGGGTGTCGTACATAAGGAATCTCTACTTGGACAGGTTCATCCATTTGATCTGTAGTGGTTTGTGGTTCTTAAATTTCTTCAAGATCTATTTTCCTCCCACCGACTGTAGGGATTTCGGCACAAAAACGCAGCGGAAATAAAATAATCAAAGCAATTTCCAAAACCCAACACAGGATCCATGCGAAAAATCAATTAATTCAGAGGTTTAGATATTATACCGAAAATGAAAGTGTTTTTGAAACGGCTTCGAATCCTTAACGCAATTCCTCATGAAACTACGTCTCTATGGTATCCACACGAACGCCGCACGAACCGTCGAACGATTCTTTAATAAGAGGGACTTGCGGTACTAGCCACCAAAGGAACCTTTGAAACTGTACGTTTTCTCTCTAGTCTCTCTCTAAGAGCGGCTAGGGTTTTCAAGTTATGATCTATCCTAAGTAGCTGCTATATATCCTATATATAGTAATTAAATGGAATTAATCAAAACCTAATTTCATAAAATCCGAATTTATATATATATATATATAACTTAATTAAGTCTTACTTAATTAATATACATATATATAAACTTTCCTTTTAATTTAAATTCATGATTTAAATACTATTAATCATATTAATATATTTAAATCCTTAAAATTTAAATTTATTCCCTTTTAAATTACGTTCTATGTGTGTGACCCTATAGGTTATTATCATGTTGGCAATAATTTTAAAATCATATTATAAAATTATAAACAGTGAGCGGCATCTAGTAATGCATCACTGCTACCCAAGTAATAATAAGATCGATGATTCGATGCAACCTTTTAGTGACCAATGTTTTAATGTAATTTAATCCTTTTAACCTTAATATCCTAGATTAAACTCGAGTCATGGAATGTGTCATACTCTTCATAATTTAATCAGAGTTTTCTTGATCAATGAGTAGACTATATGAAACAAATCACTATTTGAGCATGGTCATGCATTTCATAGTCCTACTCAATCAAGAGGCCTATTGATATCACTCCTAATATATAAGAGGGTTAAATTCCATCTAGATCACTCATATTCCTCACATGATTCATGATGTACCCAATAATCACCTTTATAGTCCACCCTATTAAAGGTGACATTTGATGATATCAAAGTACATAAATTCCCGTGTAGTAATATAGTGATTTCAGGTCGGAGGACCATTACATCATTATCACTATGAGAATTTCTAATGACACTTTGAATAATGCTCCACATAGAATTCTCATGGTGGGTCTGTCCAGTACATCGTTCTCTAACATGTACCTATGCATTGACTTAATATCTCATATATTTATGACCAATGAGATTTGGTCATCAGTCAATCCACATACTAGTCTCAATGCATCAATGTTGTCCCATCAACAATGATACTCGACTAGGGACATTTAAGAACAATTATACTAATTGTAATTATAAAATCTCATGTTCAAGTCACATACTTGAAACCATATAATTTGTATCACTATTCTAAGGAATTTTATTATGTTAACAATTATATAACGCAGTAAATAAAACCATAATAAAATCATTCATTTATTCAATCAAATATAATATCAAAACGTTAAGCAATTATATCAAATAATTGGCCTCTAGGGCATAAACTCTAACACCGACCCCTTCAAGGATAAACTCCTTTTCCAAGAAGGTAGCATGTTTGGCAACAAACACCTTTTATTCAGTAGGATTGTAGAAATAATATCCTAAACTTTCTTTAGGAATCCCATAAAACTACACTTATCAGATCTTGTCCCAAGCTTATCATTCTGAAACTTTTTCACATAAGCTGGACATCCCCAAATCTTAATATGCTTAAGACTAGGTTTCCTCCTTGTCCACATTTCATATGGAGTCTTAGGGACGGATTTCGAGAGAACCTTATTTAGTAGACATGTAGCCGCTTCTAGGGCATATCCCCATAATGACACTGGAAGATCGGTAAAACTCATCATGGAAAGAACCATGTCCAACAGTGTTCAATTTCTCCTTTCAGATATACCATTCAGCTGTGGCATCCCTGGTGGAGTCCATTATAAGATTATACCATTTTCTTTGAGATAATTGATAAACTCACTGCTTAAGTATTCTCCTCTTTGATTAAATCGAAGAATCTTAATACTCTTGCCAGTTTGCTTCTCTACTTCACTTCTGAACTCTTTGAACTTTTCAAATGATTTAGATTTACATTTCATTAAATACACATATCCAAATCTTGAGTGATCGTCAGTGAATGTAATAAAATAAGAATACCCTCCTCGTGCAGTCGTTGTCATAGGTCCACATACATCTGTGTGTACCAACACTAACAACTCTGTAACTCTTTCTCCTTTTCCACTAAAAGGAGATTTAGTCATTTTGCCCATGAGACAAGATTCACAAGTTGTATATGATTCATAATCAGATAGCTCTAAGAGCCCATCTTTATGCAACTTGGATAATCTTGTTTCATTAATATGACCGAGTCTACATTGCCACATGAAGGTATAATTTACATCATCTGTTTTCCTTTTCTTAGTTTGTTCAATTTGAAGTATATTTCATGCAAGTCAAGAATGTAAAGTCCATTTCGTAAATTACCAACACCATATAAAACATTATTATTATAAATAGAATAACTATTGTTTTTTATTATTATGTCAAAACCATCCATATCCAATACAAATATTGAAATAATGTTTCTAATAAGTGACGAAACAAAATAACAATTATTTAAACTAATGGACTTGCCCGTAGGTAGTGCTAAACAATAAGTCCTTACAGCTAATGCAACAACCTTTGCTCCATTTCCCACTCATAGGACGACCTCATCCTTCTTTAGCTTTCTACTTCTGACCAGTCCCTACATATTATTACATATATGAGAACCACAGCTGGTATCCAATAAACAAGTAGAAGATTGACTTTCAAAAAAATTAATTTCAATCATAAACAAACCTTGATTAGGATTCGAAGCTTTTCCAAGCTTCTTCTACTTTTGTTCTGCAAGATAATCCTTGCAGTTCCTCTTTCAGTGACCCAACTTATTGCAATGGAAGTAAATTCCTTTGCTAGCTGGATTAGGTTTCTTTTGATCCTTCACTTTCGTCTTACCCTTAACCTTCTTGGATTTCTTCTTTTGAGAAGATACCTTTGGCCTCTTCCTTTTCTTGGAAGAATCATCCACCATTAAGACATGGTCCTTCTTGGATGGGAAGTGACCTTCAGTAGTTTTCAACATGTTAAGTAACTCAGGCAATATGATATTCAACTTATTCATGTGAAAATTCACAACAAATTGTGAGAAGGTGTCAGGGAGTGACTGCAAGATCAAATCTTGACTCAACTCCCCATCCATGACAAACCCAAGTTATCCAAGACGTTCAATCAAATTAATCATATTTAGGATATGAGTCTCCACAGTAGTACCCTCGGTCATCCGAGATCGGAAGAGCTCCTTAGATATTTCATATCTAACAGTCCTACTTTACTCACCATACAGCTCTTGCAGATGCAGTAACATAGTAGGAGCATCCATGGTTTCATGCTGACGCTGAAGCTTGTTACTCATGGATGCGAGCATGATGCATTGAGCCACAGATGCATCGTCTTGCCACTTTTTAAAAGTAGCAATCTCTTCCTCAAAGGCTGTCTCTGCAACTTTTGCAGGTACAGGCGAATTTAGGACATAAGAAATATTTAAAGGAGTGATAACAATTCTCAAATTCCTTAACCAATCCATGTAATTCGGGCCGGTCAGTTTCTTAGCATCAAGTATGCTACACAGTGAAATTAGTGAATGTGACATTTTCAAAATTCTGCATGTAAAAATATAATATTTTAGCAAACATTCATTTAATTAACTACCAAAATAAATTAGGTCTTATTTTATATTGGTATCCCCCACTATTTTCTTCAAACTATATTACCCTCATGAATATAGTTCGGCAATATCTAATTAAAGATTTGCTAGTGAGAATAAAGATCTCATTTCAAATGTATATAGCCTTGTGTGTGCACAACAAACTATATATAAATAAATAGGTAGATAACTCTTATCAATTACATTATCATATAACTCCTTATATTTTGCCTCTTAAATCAAATGGTTAAGTGTGTGCACATCCGAACTAAGATGATTTAAGTTAAGTCATACCCAGCATTTCCATATAAGTGAAGAGAAAAATACAGCCCTTGTGTGTGCACAACAAATCGGTAATGTTCAATTCCTTATAAACATCATATGTAATAAAAAAAACATCTCAAATATTTAAATATTCAATGCTCTATTGTTTTTATCATGCTAGAAGGCGACGCTCGATATTCCAAATATCTTTGAACGTTACAATTTAATATAATTTTATTGAGGGGTTTGTTATTATTAGTCTCGTCTTGTTTAGCGCGCATACAAATATATATATATATATATATATATATATATTACGCGTCATATTATTAATATGTGATACTATATTTTACTCGGATTGATTATGGACTTTATTCTAGTTTGGTTCACTAGAGCCACCAAGTGAACCAAAATGTCAATCCCTAGGGTGCAAGAATAAACATTTAAATATAATTATTACATTTAAACACGGGCTCCATTACAAACGGGTCTTTAAGCGCTCCTTGTTCCTTGATCTCCGGTTCGTCAAAAAAATTCTAATTAATAATATTACAATTAAACTATTTAATTTAAATAGAAACCTTGATCAGCAGTCAAGGGGAAGTACATAAGAGAGAGATAGAATTTACATCAAGAAGTAAACCAGAAAAGACGAGGTTCGCAGAGCCCATTTAAGAAAACTCATTCATTCAAACATCCAACCAAAATAAATCCAATAACATTGGCCAATAGTCCATAATCAATTTCATTTATTATTATACATATCATCATATGTATCAATAAATAAAAACATTCCACACACACACACACACATATATATATATATATATATGAATATCATTTAATGGGCATTTTTAAATTGCATAAAATCCAATTTTAAAATTAAAATAAACTTTTTATTTTAATTATAAAATTAGTAAGATTAATATATATATATATATATATATATATATATACAGAGAGGCTTTAAAGCGAACCTTAAAAAGTGAACTAAAATTTAGGCAAGTGCGTCTTTTTAGTGTCTTTAGCGGCAGTTTGGCAAATCGCTAAAAAACTACATGGCTATAGCGACGGATCGAACTGTCGCCATGAGACACCAAAGACGACAGTTAAATCTTTGGTTCGCTTCTTTAAGGTTCACTTTAGAAGCGGATCAGATATATATATATATATATATATATATATATATATATATATACTTGTTAACTTTCATATGTAATCATAAGTAATCATCATCCAGATTATATCTTCATGTGAAACAGAATACTAACCATTGCCACGCATATCACGGAATTTATATATTAATCATACATATCCGTATGATAAGTAAGTTCAGATCAGCTTTTGAAAAAACAACATCCACGCAGATTACGGATTCATCCAAATAAAAAAAATCGTTTTTCAAAAATTGGTTTCGCGAATGTTATTTTTATTTTTATAAAATAATAATTTTATACAACAAATTATGCCCGATAAATTATTCTAAATACATACCCATACATATATGGAATCAAAAAAATTAATAATTCGCATAAAGTTTGGCTCTGATACCACTGTAAGGTTTTGTGAAAATCAAAGCAGCAATCAAATTGTAAAAATAGCGGAGGCAAAGTAAAATCAGATTTAAAATTTTTCACAAACCAATTACCCGGATCATCCTTTATTCATATTATTAATTAAAACGAAGAACAAGAAATTATGGAATTATACCCTTGTAGATACGAGCTTCCACAGGTACGAGTTCAACTTCTACTTCTCCGCGGTCTCCTTGAATCTCCGGGTAGATGTGACGCCCCCAAATCCGGGTCTCTTCCAACCCGACAGATGGTGCTACACGGTACTTATAACTGTACATTCACTCTATTGAAATGACATCAAAATGTGTGTCTCAATGACATTCTTATTACAATAACAATATTACATCTCGTTCCCAAGTTTTAAAACCATTACATTCTTTGTTCATCATACTATAATATATATAACTTACTAGTTTATTACAAGGTAAACTAATCGTTCATCTTCATCTTGCCTTTAACCTTGTCAGATCCCTCGATTCGTCTGGTCCTAGCTGCATTCATATGGTTCAAGCAAGAGTGAGCATAACAAGCTCAGCAAGTACAACAATTTCTTTTAAACAACATGCTTGAAACATAGGAATCGTATATCTTCAATAACTGGATAATAGTTATGAAGTACTATCAATAATTCAAAATAGCATTTCTTTTCCTTCAAAATGTTTTACAATAACAATATTCAGTAAAACATCAATTCTAGCTCAAAACCATGAACAGTTCATAATATCTTTGAAAAGGACAACCCGACACTAAGTCCGTAAGTCCGGCATATCTTACGAGCACTTCTGGGTGATCAGCCCATAGTACTCTATGTTGATCAACACTACATTCATTAAACGTGTTTACGTTTAAGTTTTGGCAACCTCGCGTGCCCATCGAATAATCGATAAAAATACATTTGTTTATTCAAACTCAGGCTTACCTTGAATCCGTACCAAAAAATTAGCGTAGGATAGCATTAACAATTCTATATTGAAAGACTTATAAATAAATCAATCAATCTTCAAGATTAGTCTAGCCGAGTCAAAACTGGCATCGACCCATTCTTTAAAATCATTCATGCATCTTATAACATGAATCACAGAAAACTTAGCTAACACGAAGGTTAGACAAGCGTTTAAGAAAAACTTGCCTTGGTCATTCGCCTAAAGATAAAAATAACTTTTCCTTCCAGTCTTTAAGGTCTCTACAATACATAACCACATCACATACCACATTAGGTTAAGAATGAACATACATAGTTCCTAATGAATCTTACCCATCATCTTAATCTAATCATACATTAGATTTGTTACTATTGGTTCCGGCTTGCCATTATCTTAACATCATTCTTACCAACTTCTTTCTCTTCTATGTCTTATGTAGATTTACTTCATTAATCTAACTCGTTTCGAGTTAATCATCCTTCTTCACGACTTACTAACATTCTTACGTTATTAATCGAAACTCGATCGTCATTGGTTAAGTACACTTTATTGCATACCGTTTATGTTCATGTATTATCATTATTGAATACTGTTCACGTTCTTTATACTTTACGTTCGTCGTTTAACTACTCATTAAACTACATTAAATTCCTAAAGTCATCACTATAACAGTGATTTAGGAAAGGGCTTATCATGTTCATTAAGTAATTACATAATCCATACTGGTATTGCAAACCATTGGATTCATAATCAACTTGGTCAACAAATTTCTACAGTCAGCTTAGCACATTACGTTGTTCTCATTACGTTCATCTTTCAATTGATTATTAACCTTTAATCATCATACATTAAGTGTCTAACAATGCCTTAATAATGTTATATTAACACTTTATTTCATTACTAATGAGTTATCTTTCTTTCTATACTTGTAAACCTTATGTCATGTCTGTCAAAGTTTCGGGATGGCCATGCGGCTCCACTCTTAGCTCTTTATCTCATGGCATGATGAAAGTTAGCGATGAAGTGATGACATTTGTGCTTGTGAAATTGGCGCCACTATTTGCCTTGGGTTGCCAGCCATGGCTACTGAAACTCTGCGGCTTATAGAAAATGTTAGCCACCCAAGTGTATGGTCTCTAGAGGTGATCCACCAAGGAAGAAGTATTTTTAAGAAGAATGGTGTATTGGCTCAAACCCTAGTTTTTCCTATCTCTATAAAAAAGAGGCGTACTCTCTAACTATTGGAATTACGTATAATAGATATCTAATATAAGACTCCTCTTATAAAGATATCAGGTAACCTTATTTAATTAAAATAAGTTATTATTTAATTAATTAAACTCATTTAATTAATTGGGCTCACTAATCTTATTATGGATAATTAATTAAACTCATCTAACTAATTTTGCCTCCTAATCCTATTAGGAATAAATGAGAGTACTTATATTAAATTAATTCCTAAACTCTTTTAAAAATTAAAATAATAATAAATGTGATAATATTAATAAGACTCCTCTTATTAATTTATATTTAATATTTTTAAAATATTAAATAAAAAATATTAAGCTATTTAATTTATTCTATCACCATAGATTAAATTAAATATACATAACTATATTATTAAGATTATGTCATTAACTTCTTAAATAATTATTCTTTCTTTTATGGTGTGACCCTTTAGGTTCTCCATATTAAACCAGTTGTGAATAAATAAATAAGAACAATTCTAATCTTATTTAAATAAATAAATAAAACTATTAATTTATTTAAATAAATAATATTTATTCTACAATAGAGATAAGCCTCCCTAGCTATCAATGACATGAGAACACCAAAGAACAAGTAACGAAAAGGGACACTCAAAAAATCCCGACGTCGACACAAGAGTGAGCATAACTTGCTCTGCAAGTACGACAATTTCATTAAACAACAAGCTTGACACATAAGAATCGTATATCTTCAATAACTGAACAATAGTTATGAAGTACTATTGATAATTCAAAATAGCACTTCACCTTTCTTTAAAAATGTTTTACAATAATAATATTCAGTAAAACATCAATTTCGGTCCAAGACCATGAGCATTTCATTCTTCTTTAAAAAGGACAACCTGACACTAAGTCTGTAAGTCTGGTATTACTTATGAGAACTTCTAGGTGATCAGCCTATAGTACTCTATGTTTATCAACATTACATTCATTAAACGTATATACGTTTAAGTTGGGGAAACCACACGTGCCTGTCGTTTGACGACAAAACATTTGTTTAGCATACTCAGTCTTCTTTTGAAAACCATATCAAGTAGTTAACAACAGATAACAACATTTGATAAGAGTTGGATAGATTATCAATAATCCACCAAATACATTAAGTCTAGCCAAAAGAATTGGCTTTAACTTCATCATACATCAATTCATGCATAAGGCTACATGAATTACAAAGCTTGTTCAGATTGAACTGAGACAAGGGTTAGAACACTTGCCTTCAGCGTCTGCTACAGTATAATTACTTTATGTTCGAGTCTTTAAAGTCTCTATAATACATGATCACATAATGCACCATATTAGGTCATATATAATCAAGTATGTATATGACTATATCTTACCCTTCTTCTCAATCTAATCATGTATTAGATTTGGTTATTATTAATTTTGGTTTGTCATTATTCATAATTGAATAGGTTATCATCAACCTTTACATACTATCCTTAAGGTTTAACAATGTTTTAACAATGTTACTTCAAGTTCCTTAAGGTAAGTTCAATTTGAATTAGTCACATTATCTTTCTTTGTACATATAAACATTCCTCACTAACATTGATCTAGGGCTGGCATTGCGGCGTGAGAATAAGTAGGCATGTCCCGAACTTGCATCATGGGCATGAGTCCTTACTTAGTGGTCGCATTGTACGCTTCCTCCTCGAGAGAGGGTCATATACTATTCACGGCGCTGCAGCGCGATGAATTACTCTTGGGTTGGTAGCCATGGCCGCCGACTCATCTTTGTAATTTTTTTAGGTTTATTAATTTTACGAACTTCCCGGGCTCATAACTTCTTCGTTATAAATCCGAATTGGCTCGTTCAAAAGCCTACGGTTCAAAAATTACATACTCTATCTGTTCATGCAAGAATTTTATATTTTTAACTTTGTTTGCTAAAAATTCACCTTTTGGTTCATTTTCAACAGAAACAATAAACGTTTGTGAACGTTCAATGCTCGTTTCTTCGTTCTAAGTCAGAATTTGGTCATTTTTGAGTCCACAACTCTATAATGCCAAATATGACTTGTCTCCATCGAAAACAAACGTTTTCGAGTTCAAATACAAAATTTGACTTCTATTCCGAGAATTTCACGAATTCGACGATTATCGTCCAACCGTGCTATTTCCGGTATAACTTCATTACCTATGATTTGTTCATCGTTCGTAAATGAATTCCACTCATCATATGAACATCTCAACATACTTATTACAACAAATTATTTTCATGTTGGATTTTGACTTATTCTTCCATGAGCTTATAACTTATTAAGGTATAAACTACTTATAGCTTCATTGCTCATGATTTATGATACTTAAAGTCTTTTAATCATCGTACTTATATGTTCTCAACATATAATATTCATTCATGTATAAATGATAAAATTTCATATGAGTTCTTTTTCATACAAACTTCTCAAGGTTAACTTATAACAAGTTCATATAGATTCTTCATAAGTTTATAACTTAAGCAAGTTTAAATTACTTATACACAACTTATGCGGCTTAAGTCCATTGATTAATCATTCTCATTACTTCTTAACATCCAAGTTCATTACTCCACACTTCTCTTATCAACCTATCATGGTAGAGATGGAAGATTAATGGACAAGAAGTCTTACCCTTGAAGTTCCTTGGAATAAGTCTTCTTCTTCTTCTCACAAATGAAAGTAGCTTATTCTTCCTTATTCTCTCTAACACTTAAGCACTTTATAAGTTGTTGGATGATTTGAACAATTAGAAAATGACTAGCAATCTCCCACTATTTATAGAATTCCCAAAATTAGGGTAGTTTGGTCAAAAGGCAATCCCACCTCCTTAAGCCACCTCCTTACTATTCATTACTTGTTAAGCACAACCCTTATCTCTTGCTTGGCCACTACATTTAAGTCTTGATCATCACACAAAATACTTGATCACCAAGATTAACCATATTAATATGGTTTGCCCCATTGGTCACTACAACCCAATGGATCCTAGCTTGGGCTTGGATCAACTTACTTACTTTTGGGCTTGCATTAACAAACATTAACTTGTTCATTAACTAGCATTTGGGACTTACCATTACTTCGCTTGGGCTTGTACAAATTCCTAACAAATTCTACAAGTCCAATACTATTGCTTAATACATATAATGTATTGTTTACGTATCATTCTCGTATTCTAACTCGTATACAAATTCGTCATATATGATATTCCACCATTCATACAAATTTGTATAATACTTTGTATTATACTCGTATTCGTTACCTTGTACAATACTCACGTATCATACGATTTATTACTTAACTCCTTAATACTTCGCTTTCTTTAACGTTCTTAAATTAAGTCCACAAGCAAAATATTGCATTTTTCATACTTAGATTATTATTACATAATCCATCTTACCTTGATATTCTATCATTACGTATTTCTCAAAAGTTCAAAAATAATTCCCGAGTAAATACCGATGAATAGTGTTTTTCGAAAAATTTCTCGGAAAACTTTTATTTTCGTCTTGGAAATTCAAACACTTTAATTCCTTCACGTAGCTAAACTACTAAGACATTCCAGCATTATTAGGTTATAGAATGACAACCATCTTGATAACACATAGAATATAATTTTATTTATTATTTAATTCAATAAAATTATTTTTACAATAAAATCCGAATTTCTCGGTCGTTACATCCTTCCCCCCTTATAAGGATTCTGTCCCTAGAATCTCGCCTTACTTTAATCAAATAATTGAGAAAAAAATTTCTTCATCTTTTCTTCTAATTCCCACGTTGCTTCTTCGGCATCGTGGTTCTTCCATAATACCTTTACCAAAGGTATAACTTTGTTCCGTAGAACTTGCTCTTTTCTATCGATGATTTGAATCGGTAATTCTTCATACGTTAAGTCCTTCTCGATATGAATCTGCTCATACTCAATTACATGCTTATAATCCGGCTTATAAGGACGTAACACAGATACGTGAAACATGTTATGTATCCATTCTAGGTCTGGAGGTAATGCTATCACATAAGCTACCTCTCCCATCCGTTTTAATACTTCAAAAGGTCCTATAAACCTTGGACTTAATTTTCCCTTCTTTCCAAAGCGTATCTTTCCTTTCCAGGGAGATACCTTTAGAAACACATACGAGCCTACTTCAAACTCTCGATTTATTCTATGCGAGTCCGCATACTTCTTTTGTCTGTCTTGAGCGGTGACAAGACGCATTCGTATTAACTTCACTACATCTGCTGTCTGCTGATACAATGGTGTTCTGCACCTCCTTCCGTACAAAGCTTCGTAAGGTGGCATGCCTATGCTTGCATGATAACTATTGTTATACGCAAACTCTACTAGTTGTAGGTGATCATCCCAACTACCCTTGAAATCCATGACGCAAGATCTTAACATATCTTCCAATGTCTGAATTGTCCTTTTGCTCTGTCTATTGGTTTGTGGATGATACGCTGTACTTAACTTCAGCTGCGTTCCCAACTGTTCTTGCAAACTCCTCCAAAAGTTCAATGTGAATCGTGGATCATGATCTGACACAATCAATACTGGTACTCTATGTTTGGAAATAATTTCCTTAACAAAAAGTTTAGCTAACTGGTCTAAGTTATACTTGACCCTAATTGGCAAGAAGTGAGCCGACTTCGTTAACCGGTCCATTATTACCCAAATCAAATCATACCCTTTAGTCGTAGTCGGAAGTCCCACCACAAAGTCCATCGTGATATACTCCCACTTCCATTCTGGAATTTCCAATGACGTAATAAGCCACTTGGTCGTTGATGTTCAGCTTTAACTCTTTGACAAATTAAGCATCTACTCACATATTCATCTATTTCTCTCTTCATGTTCGGCCACCAAAAGCTCTGTCGAAGGTCTTGATACATCTTAGTGCTACCAAGATGAATCGAGTACCTTGAACTATGAGCTTCTTGTAACACTTGATCTTTTATCTTCGTCTCATTCGGAACCCAAATTCTTCTTTCAAATCTCAATAACCCCTCGTTATCAAGACTATACTTAGTCTCTTCTTTATCGGCCAACCACTTCTTCATTTGGTCACACTCATTAGTTTTGAGTTGTACCTCCTTGACTCTCTCTACGGTAGTCGATTGAATCTCTGTTGTAAGCAGTCTTTGTCCCAATTCACTTGGAAACTTCACTTCTATTTCCATTCTAGCCATCTCTGTTAATAACTCATCTTGAGCCGTTAACATAGACAACTTTTCCCGACCCTTCCTACTTAAGGCGTCGGCAACTACATTGGCTTTTCCAGGGTGATACAGGGTCTCACAATCGTAATCCTTTATCAACTCCAGCCACATCCTCTGTCTCACATTAAACTCCTTCTATGTAAAGATATATTTTAGACTATTATGGTCCGTGTATATCTCATATTTCTCCCCATAAAGATAATGTCTCCATATCTTTAAGGCAAATACTACCGCGGCCAATTCCAGATCATGAGTAGGGTAAACTTTCTCATAATCCTTCAACTGCCGTGATGCATAAGCAATGACCTTGCGATGCTGCATGAGCACGCAACCAAGTCCTCTATGTGAAGCATCACTATACACTACAAAATTTCCTGTGTCATCGGGTAATGACAAAACAGGTGCTTCACTTAATCATTTCTTCAGTTCTTGAAAACTGTCTTCACATTTATCCGTCCATACGTATTTCACTGTCTTCCTTGTCAAGTTAGTCAATGGATTAACTATCTTCAAAAAATATTGCATAAATCTTCGATAGTATCCTGCTAACCCTAGGAAACTCCACACCTCCGTCGATGTTTTCAGTTGTTCCCAGTTCATCACTGCTTCTACCTTCGTTGGATCCACTGAAACCCTTCTTGGTCAATGACATAACCTAAAAACTTCACCTTCTCTAGCCAAAATTCACACTTAGTGAATTTCGCATATAACTTCTCCTTTCTTAGTGTCTCCAACACTAATCTTAGGAGTTCAGCACGATCTTCTGGCGTTTTAGAATAGACTAGAATATCATCGATAAACACAACAACGAACTTGTCAAAATATTGTTTGAACACTCTGTTCATCATATCCATAAATGCAGCTAGTGCATTAGTCAACCCAAATGACATTACCAGAAACTTATAATGATTATAACGAGTTCGGAATGCCATTTTTGGTACATCCTCCTTTCTAACCTTCAATTGGTGATACCCCATCCGAAAATCTATGTTAGAAAAATACTTTGCCCCTTTCAACTGATCAAAAAGATCATCAATCCTGGGCAATGGGTATTTATTCTTTATTGTTAACCTATTCAACTCTCGATAGTCGATACAAAGCCTTAATGATCCGTCTTTCTTCTTGACAAACAACATAGGTGTTTCTATGGAAACACTTTGTTGAATGTACTTTTCTCGTCAATAGTTCTCTGTGAATGAACCATTAGCTCTTTTCATTTCCAATTTGGTTCCATATGATACAAATTGCCACAGAGATCTGTGCCGCCTCCCGGCACAATGTTCAATATAAATTCGATCTCCCGATTCGATGGTAAACCAGGTAATTCACTTGTAAATACATCCATGAATTTGTTTACTATGGGTATTTGTTCCATGGTCGCTCCCACTTGCTGGGTGTCAACAACATGGCACAGATAAGCTACACATCCCTTCCTTAAAAGTTTTCTAGTTTGTGTCATCGTAAGACAAGACGAACGTCCCGGCGATTTATTACCGTAAAATATTACAGGAGGTTGTTTCAACGTCCTAATGCTCACACATTTCTTCTGACAATCTATAATTGTACTATGGTTAATCAACCAATCCATTCCGAGAATTACATCGAATTCTCCTAACTTTATCTATATCAAATCTACCGATAATTTATAACCCCGTATATCTACGCAACAACTCCTCTGAATATCTTCAACGGGAATTATCTCTTCGTTTGCTACCTTAATATTCAAAGGTATAGGCAACTTTTTGGAAAGTAGTTCTAATCATCTATCAAAATCACATGCTATAAATGAATAAGTAGCACCCGAATCAAATAGTACGTACGCATTTATGTTGTTGATCGAAATAATACCTGCAACTACATCCCCTGATGCCACCGCATCTTGGACCGTCATATTAAAGGTACGGACCATCGGCCTACCTGGCTGTGCTGGACCACCAATAGCTAACTTACAGCTATTAGTGCCCTTATTCCCATCCGTCCCCTTCTTCAGGCAGTTCTTTGCTATGTGGCCAGTTAATCCACATACAAAACATCCATGATTCTTCTTCGGACTTGGACAGTTAGGCAAAATGTGCCCTTCCTATCCACAGTTGTAACATACTGCCTTCCCCTTGAGACAGACTCCTAAGTGAGTCTTCCCACAGGTTTTATAGGCCTCCATCCTCCTCTTAGGATTCCCTTGTTTTACTCTGGTATTCCCAGAGTTAAACCCCTTCCTCTTTTGACCATCGCCACTACCACTGGCTCCCTCGGTCTCCATCCCCCCATCGGCTTTACCCTTATTTTTCTTATCTTTGTGGTACTGGCTAAGGGCCTCATTCCCACCCTCGACAATTATTGCCTTTTCTAATATGGTCCCAAAGGAAGTACTTTGGAACACAGAAATTTGGCTATAGATCCAGGGTTTCAAGCCCTGCTCAAATCGTCTAGCCTTTCTTACCTTCGTGTCCACTTGATGTGGAGCAAACCTTTCCAGTTCATTAAACTTGGCAGCATACTGGGGAACCGTCATATCCCCTTGTTTCAAATCAAGAAACCGTATCTCCATCCTTCCCTGCATGCTCGTGGGAAAGTAGTTCTCGAAGAAAATCTCCTTGAACCTTACCCACGTTAGATTTTCTATACCGGCCCTAGCCTGGTTTGCCTCCCACCAGAAATTGGCCTCACTCTTCATCATATAGGTTGCAAAAGCAACCTTCTGACCTTCGTAAACATTTGCTATAAAAAATGTTTTCTCAATTTCTTTCACCCAAGTCTGGGCTTCTATAGGGTCCGTAGTTCCTTTGAACTCCGGCGGACCGACACTTTTGAAATCCTTAAAAGTAGTAGCTCGTACTACCCCAGGATTTATGGGTACATTAGCCCCAGTTCTATTAAACGCGTCCGTTAAAATATTAACGAACTCTTGCATTGGATTAACCGGACCTCCCTCCGGTTGATTAACATTAGAATCTTGATTTCGTTGTCTCCTTCTTGGCAGCATTTTGCTGTTAAGAAAACAATACGTCATTATTACTTTCTTCTTGCTGGTTAGTTATTATTTGTGATGAAACAATAACTCATACTCATTACTCAATATATTCCATAAAAAGACTTATATTGATTCATTACTTGTAGTATAATACTACATTGCTTACATTGTATAGCCTAAGCTGATTACATTACTATCCCGCAGTTGCTTTCCAAAAGTTGGGATTTATAAAAGACTACCCTTTAATATACCAAAGAGGGTTTTACGTCACTACTAGATATATAATATTTACATATCTAAACTATTCTAGCTATTGCTAGATTACATCTGTCGTATGGCATTCTCAAAATCTTTTTTGGCAAGACTGGTAATAACATCACGACTGATAGTATGTCGAGTCTGCCCTTCTTCTATTGGATACCCAGCTACTTGTTGCTAAAAATCTGTATGAGAACTCCTATGTATATAGGACATCCTCTCTACCTTCTGTTCCTTAGTCTTTAGATCCTGCTTAAGCTCAAAGATTTTATGTTTCAACTCATGGACCTTGTCCTTGGCCAAAACTCGATCATCATGCTCCTCTTCCCACATACCCTCCATACTAGTCTTATCCTCTCGGACAGCTTGAAGTTCCTCTTTTAACTCCTTTACCTCCTTACAATACTGAATGTTTCTATCCAATACTGACATGAATAATCCCTCATTGACTCCCCCAGAGTCAACTCTGCTGTAGGTACTACGGGGTCAAAGGACATCATATCCACCTCTTCCTCTAACATGCCATCAAACACAGACATGTAGTCTAAGTCGTCTGAGGCTCCAGACTCGATTGTCACCACTTCTGGTTCTACTGCTATAGGATTTGGTAGGATCTCTACTTGATTCACCGAATCCTCGCTTACTACATATATATCTCTATACATTTCATTTTCTCCTGACATCTACAACAAAACAATATAGTTTGATTAGTACACGTCAGTAGAATAATAAAAACACATAACATAATTATAATGAATTTTTATAGGGTTACTTTCCATCTTTTACTTCTTTGACTTTTCTTAAGGTTATGACTTAAGGTTCTAATTTCCCCCTTAAGTTTTATAACCTAGGCTTTGATACCAACCTGTAGCGCCCCCAATTTTGGGTATCTTCCAACACGACATATGGTGTTATACGGTACTACCATTCACACATTCATTCAATTAGAAAGCCTCAAAAGAATGAAAATGACTTCTATATATTCAAAGTAATTTTTACATTTCCCAGGTTCTATACCCATTACAACCGTTCTTTTTCATAATATCAATTACATTACAACATTAAACCTATACTATTACATAGACAACATAACGGTCTACCTTAGCCTTTCCTTTATCCTTATTCGATCCTTCAGGACGTTCAGTCTTAGTTGCATTCATATGGTTCAAGCAAGAGTGAGCATAACTAGCTCAGCAAGTATGACAATTTCATTAAACAACAAGCTTGACACATAAGAATCGTATATCTTCAATAACTGAACAATAGTTATGAAGTACTATTGATAATTCAAAATAGCACTTCACCTTTCTTTAAAAATGTTTTACATTAATAATATTCAGTAAAACATCAATTTCGGTCCAAGACCTTGAGCATTTCATTCTTCTTTGAAAAGGACAACTCGACACTAAGTCCGTAAGTCCGATATTACATATGAGCACTTCTAGGTGATCAGCCTATAGTACTCTATGTTGATCAACACTACATTCATTAAACGTATGTACGTTTAAGTTGTGGCAACCTCACGTGCCTGCCGTTTGACGATAAAACATTTGTTTAGCATACTCAGTCTTCTTTTGAAAACCATATCAAGTTGTTAACAAAAGATAACAACATATGATAAGAGTTGGATAGATTATCAATAATCCACCAAATACATTAAGTATAGCCGAAAGAATTAGCCTTAACTTCATCATACATCAATTCATGTGTAAGGATACATGAATTACAAAGCTTGTTCAGATTGAACTGAGACAAGGGTTAGAACACTTGCCTTCAACGTTTGCTATGGTATAATTACTTTATGTTTGAGTCTTTAAAGCCTCTACAATACATGATCACATAACGCACCATATTAGGTCATATATAATCAAGTATGTATATGACTATATCATACCCTTCTTCTCAATCTAATCATGTATTAGATTTGGTTATTATTCATTTCGGCTTGTCATTATTCATAATTGAATAGGTTATCATCAACCTTTACATATTATCCTTAAGGTTTAACAATGTTTTAAGAATGTTACTTCATGTTCCTTAAGGTAAGTTCAATTTGAATTAATCACATTATCTTTCTTTGTACTTATAAACATTCCTCACTATATTTGATCTAGGGCTAGCGCTGCGGCGCGAGAATACAGTAGGCATGTCCTTGACTTGGTGTTGCGGCGCAAGTCCTTACTTAGTGGTCCACACTGCGGCGCCACTCTTTAGTAGGTCATATATTATTCATGGTATGTGCATGATGAATTACTCTTGAAATTTGCACCGCGATGTCACCAAGTGCACTGTAATTTTTTTACAGTTTGTCAATTTTGCAAACTTCCCGGGCTCATAACTTCTTCGTTATAAATCCGAATTGGCTCGTTCAAAAGCCTACGGTTCACAAATTACATACTCTACGTGTTCATGCAAGAATTTTATATTTTTAACTGTGTTTGCTAAAAATTCACCTATTGGTTCATTTTCAACGGAAACGATAAACGTTCGTGAACGTTCAATGCTCGTTTCTTCGTTCTAAGTCGGAATTCGGTCATTTTCGAGTCCACAACTCTATAATGCCAAATATGACTTGTCTCCATCGAAAACCAACGTTTCCGAGTTCAAATACAAAATTTGACTTCTATTCTGAGAATTTCACGAATTCGACGATTATCATCCAACCGTGCTATTTCCAGTATAACTTCATTACCTATGATTTTTTCATCGTTTGTAAATGAATTCCACTCATCATATGAATATCTCAACATACTTATTACAACAACTTATTTTCATGTTGGATTTTGACTTATTCTTCCTTGAGCTTATAACTTATTAAGGTATAAACTACTTATAGATTCATTGCTCATGACTTATGATACTTAAAGTCTTTTAATCATCATCCTTATATGTTCTCAACATATAAGATTCATTCATGTATAAATGATACAAGTTCATATAAGTTCCTTTTCATACAAACTTCTCAAGGTTAACTTATAACAAGTTCATATAGATTCTTCATAAGTTTATAACTTATGCAAGTTTAAATTACTTATACACGACTTATGCGGCTTAAGCCCATTGATTAATCATTCTCATTACTTCTTAACATCCAAGTTCATTACTCCACACTTCTCTTATCAACCTATCATGGTAGAGATAGAAGATTAATGGATAATAAGTCTTACCCTTGAAGTTCTTTGGAATAAGTCTTCTTCTTCTTCTCACAAATGAAAGTAGCTTATTCTTGCTTATTCTCTCTAACACTTAAGCACTTTATAAGTTGTTGGATGATTTGAACAATTAGAAATGACTAGCAATCTCCCTCTATTTATAGAATTCCCAAAATTAGGGTAGTTTGGTCAAAAGGCAATCCCACCTCCTTAAGCCACCTCCTTACTATTCATTACTTGTTAAGCACAACCCTTATCTCTTGCTTGGCCACTACATTTAAGTCTTGATCATCACATAAAATACTTGATCACCAAGATTAACCATATTAATATGGTTTGCCCCATTGGTCACTACAACCCAATGGATCCTAGCTTGGGCTTGGATCAACTTACTTACTTTTGGGCTTGCATTAACAAACATTAACTTGTTCATTAACTAGCATTTGGGCCTTACCATTACTTCGCTTAGGCTTGTACAAATTCCTAACAAATTCTACAAGTCCAATACTATTGCTTAATACATATAACATATTATTTACGTATCATTCTCGTATTCTAACTCGTATACAAATTCATCATATACGATATTCCACCATTCATACAAATTCGTATAATACTTTGTATTATACTCGTAATCATTACCTTGTACAATACTCACGTATCATACGATTTGTTACTTAACTCCTTAATACTTCGCTTTCTTTAACGTTCTTAAATTAAGTCCGCAAGCAACATATTACATTTTCCAAAATTAGATTATTATTACATAATCCATCTTACCTTGATATTCTATCATTACGTATTTCTCGAAAGTTCAAAAATAATTCCCGAGCAAATACCGATGAATAGTGTTTTTCAGAAAATTTCTCGAAAAACTTTTATTTTCGTCTTGGAAATTCAAACACTTTAATTCCTTCACGTAGCTAAACTACTACGACATTCCAACATTATTAGGTTATAGAATGACAACCATCTTGATAACACATAGAATATAATTTTATTTATTATTTAATTCAATAAAATTATTTTACAATAAAATCTGAATTTCTCGGTCGTAACAGGTTCTAAGTGAACTGAGAAGTGTTAGTTTTGTAATATTCATGAACGCAACCAAATTGCATAAAATAAGCAAAAACGTGGAATATCAGAGTTTTAAAATTTTACAAACCATATACCCGGATCACCCTTTATGCACAATTATTAATTAAACGAAAAAAAAAAAGAACAAGAATCATACCCTTGAATATTCGAGCTTCCTCAGGTACAAGTTCACCTCTAATCCTTTTCGCGTTCAACTTGAATCCACCGGGTTTGGTTCCTTCCTTTGATCAACATTAGCCACCCAAGTGTTTGGCCTCTAGAGGTGATCCACCAAAGAAGAAGAAGGATTCGAGAAGATGGGTATTTGGTAAAACCCTAGTTTTTCTATCTCTCACAGAAAAGGGTGTACTCTCCCAACTATTGAAATTATGTATTCTATGAAAATGTCAACCACACCCTCACCCATAATAAGACTCCTCTTATTTATAGATGTGGGCAACCCTCCTTAACAATTAAGGAATTGAGTTTTATTTTTAATTAATTAAAATCCTTTAATTAATTAGCATCCTAATCTTATTAGGAATAAATGAGAGTACTAATATTAAATTAATTTCCAACTCTTTAGAAATTAAAATAATAATAATTGTAATAATATTAATAAGACTTCTCTTATTAATTTATATATTTAATATTTTAAAATATTAAATAATAAATATTAAGCTATTTAATTTATTATATCATCATAGATTAAATTAAATACATTTAATATATTATTACGATTATGATATTAACTTCTTAAATAACTATTCTTCCTTTTATGGTGTGACCCTTTAGGTTCTCCATATTAAACCGATTGTGAATAAATCAATTAGAACAATTCTAATCTTATTTAAATAAATTAAATTATTAATTTGTTTAAATAAATAATATTTATTCTACAATAGGGATAAGCCTCCATAGCGATTAACGACTTTCCAGATAATATAGATTTCAACATTAATCATAAAAGAACCTTTGAGTAAATAGTTACCGTACAATTCATTCCTTCCACCATACAATGTCCCAATTAAATATAAGACATGGAATTACTGTCAAATCTTATTTTATTTAATTATATGTATTTCGACTCTTAAATGCACAACTCTAAATAATGCAAATTAGAAACTCCTTTCTAATTTCATTATGCCTTGGCCAAGGACTACTGGGTTGTCATTTATCGAATCACATAGGCCATTTCTCTTCTTTTACAAGAAGCAGTAGATTCTTTATTGATCATACATTATCTCCATGTATAACTTATTATACCCAAGCATACCCTTTGATATACCCTAAGTGTCTTAAGGAATAAGTCAAAGTATAATTCATTATACACAAGATACTATGATGATCTCATGTCCAAGGATCACTTGTACTACTATCACTACAGGAATTCCTATTGACAGGCAAGTAAAACTCCATTAAGTATTCTTTAGCGAGCCACATCCAGTGAACTTATTCTCTAATAAGCACCTACATACTTGCTTTAGTGTCTCCACACAAATGATCATGAGATCTGTGACAACCCAAATTCTTGAAAATTATTAAAATAAAAATTTAATAAATAAAATTCTTATTATGATATGAGAGAGTAATTTATGTTACATATAAGTGTATATGTTAATATGTTATGATTGTAGATCGTAAATAATTAAAATATTTATCAAGTAAAATAAGTATTTTAGTTGAAATATTTATGGATTAAAATAAATATTCAATGGAAATTATTATGGAATAATTTATTTAACTATGATGATATTAAATAAATTGATGATAAATAATTTTATAATTTGTGCATATTTATTACGTTAATGTGTTGGTGATTTTCTAATTTAATTAAGTAATTAAATTAGAGGATTAATGATTGTTAAAAAAATTATAATTATATTGACTAAATAGAAGCTATAATTTTATTAGTAAGGTTTAATTGGATTTATTAATGAATTGAGATTAATTCAATTCAAATAGTTAATGGGTGTGACAAGGGTATCATATGATAAGAAGGATTGTAAAAAAAAAATTAAAAAGGATATTTTGGCCGCTAGCCAAACATGGCTTAATGACCCTTTGTTATTATTAGAATCGATAGGCCATAATGTATGCGCATTATGTTTATATCAGTTATATGAAGGTTACGTGTTTTGTTCCTAAAGCCTAAGGCTAAAGCTAGAAGAGAAAATACAGAGGGAGAGAGAGCTCTAGAGAGGAATTTGGAGGCAATTGGAAGAGAAATCCTTGAAAACAAGAAGGAAGTAGCAATTCTCTAACATCTCCTAACAAAGCTAAACAAGAATTAAGAGGTAAATAACCTAGTATCTTCTTAGTTTGGGTGTTCTTGAATTACCCTTTAAATTTGAAAATTTAGTTGGATGAATTGCTAAATATGTTATATATATATGTGTTGTTAGATGTTTATAATATTTTAGTTGTTATCTAGAAATGATATTCAGAAATCAAATCCATGAAAACATGTTTTAAAATGAAGAAATTGAGTTTTATTGATATATGTACATTAGGGCTTGTTTTGGAATCAAAATTTATGATGAAGTCATGATATTATATGAAATTGATGATATATGTTGTTAGTATGTTGAATTACAAAAGTTGAATGAATTAAAATGGTTGAGAAACGAATTCGTAGTGAACGAATTCGCTAAATTGTCAAAACATGAACAATTAGAATGAACATGAGTTGTAAATTCATATTAAGGCTAGTTAATATTTATGTTAGTTGATGGGTATTTGGTATGTTGTAGTTTTATGAGTTACAAACTCATAGAATTGAAAATGGACTAAGTTGGATGAGTATAACTCATATTATTATGATTGGAAGGAGTTTTGGTCTATGAAATCGCGAAGAGCAGAGCCTGAGGGGTTGTTCTACCTCCCCTTGGCAGTAATGCGCACCGCCCCCCAAGGCCAATTGGGACGCAATTGCCTTGCACCGCATCGATAACAGCTTGGACTGCCTCGACTGCTGCCGAAGAATTAAGCATAACGTTTTCATACGAACTCCGATTGAGGGAATTCAAGATGATCTGGAACGAGGACGAATAGACCTACAACTTTTGTGCTTTACGTTTTTCAATTGAGGTTGTTAAGAAGGGTCAAAATAGTCATCTTTGTGACTGTTACATATTCGGAGGCGATCAGAGGGCGTCGAGCGAGCACATACGCAAGTATAGCGCTCCCGAAGATGGCATATGTTATTCTAAGTGATGTAACATGAAAATGCATGATATTATACATAAAATATAAGATTTCCTTGCTCATAATAGAAAGCATTAGCATGACTTAGTATGTGTTTTGAAAAGAAACTTAGAAGTTTTGAAAACATTATTCATGAGCTTTGTGTTGTCAAAACTTCTGAACTTGTAGGATGACATACTAGTAACTTTTCGGTCTTTAAACATGGCCTATATGTGCAAACATGATAGGACTTCTATGCCTTTAGGCATGATGGGTACATGCACACTATTAAATAGACATACTATGAACTATACATGTCTTAAAGTAAGATTTCAAGTCATAAACCATGCTAGTCATATGATTACATGTAAGTATGTATATTGAAATTTGTTTAACCTCGTTGGTGGTCATATAGTTAGGACCTTGTTGTATGAACTTACTTAGCCATGAAATAAATAGCAATAAATCTATAAAGTGTAAAACAACTTAAGGTAAATACAAAAGGCACCAAACTTGGGCTAAGACCTCATAAAATGTGGGTAAGATACATGTTAACAGTTATACATGCTAAGAACCAAGATGAAACCATAAAATACTAACTTTGTCTCGGCGAGGGACTACAAGCAGCATTGCCCATCCTGCACTCTAATTCTATAAGTTAGATTGCACCACAAGGCAATGATGCCTGATTATTTTTAACTTTGATCTGAACCTTAAAGCATATGGGTAATGAATGTCTAAAGCTATAATACTTAACATAGATGATGTTTAAGCAAGAGATCATGTAATGGTTATATAAAACACAGAGTTGTTAATTTTTATTAAAGTTTGTAAAATGTAAGAATGATGTAGATCGCGTATATATGAACTTTAAATATGTGTCGAACACATAGCGAGTCAAGTGTGTGAATGATATAAATGAATGTTGATGTAAAGTATGAGTGGTTAAGGTATACCTATACATACCTAGCTATTCTAAGAGCGTGATGAGAAATTGAAAGGTAGGTTTTACAAACCTAGTTAGAAAATAATGTAACGTTACTATTATATTAGGAATGTATGAAATATATGACTAATGGATGTGAATCCATGATTATATAACTATGTAGGAATACACGAAGTGCAGATACGCGTTAAGTAGTTAAGTCGTAGTTCATAAACTGCGAATCAGGCAAGTCTTTCAGTTCCTATTTGCTATGTGAACTTGGTGATTAATTGTTTTAAATCTTTATTGCAAAGAGCATGATATGTTATATATATGTTGAATGTATAAAATGTTAAGGTTAACTTATGACTACGTTGATTGAGTAATGCATGTTGATTGAGTAAGGAACTCAATCTTTATACTTGTTATATGAAGTGTAACATGTATGTTATGTTAGTCCAATGTTTATGAGATATGTGTTGAGTATGTTATTATATGCTATGTGATGCATGAAAACTATTAGATTTTGCTGAGCTGTCGAGCTCAACCTTGCAAATAACCACTTTTGCAGGTTCAAGATTCAAGGTAAAGTTATGTGTTATTTGAAAGACATGAATCAGATGTGATACTTGAAGATTTATACACTTTGGTTGTGTTATTATTATTTGAACCATGTTTAAGGTTCCGAATAATGTATTAATGTTGAATTGTAATATCCTTCTGCGATGTAAACTATTTAGTATTAAAATGATTCTGAGATATTTAGATGTAAAGGTTAAAGGTTTTGGGGAACGAGGATAGTTTGTAATACAAAATTTTAATTATTCCGCAAATTTCAATGGTTATATTATCGTTTAATGATGTAAAATTAGAGGTTGAATTTATTATTAACTAATCAAAGTTAGAATTAAATTGTATGAATTTTGGGGTCATTACATTTGGTATCGTGAGTCAGTAAGTTATAAACCTTAGGTAGAGTACCAGAAGGCTATAACCTTAGAGAAGGAAGATGAAGATAATGAAAGAATACGCTTAAATAGAGTTTGAACAATAAGAAATAATTTAAGAAATTTATATAGAAGGGATTAAAACATGCGTGAAAGGATTCAAAGAAGAATCTCGCAGAGTTATAAGGAATATGAATGTGGGGTTACCCAACTCCAATAATAAGGATGTAAGGTGATAATAAAATAGACAATGTCTATAAGAAGAGAATGATAAAGAAGTTAAGAATTAAAAGTTATAGTTAAGTATGGTACAGTTGTACTCTTAAATAGTTGATGTATGGTATCTGGGCTAAACGATTCCTTCATAGAGCGGAGGTATATACGAACTAGCAACTCAGAACCTAGTTTGTTGGTTGTTTATGGGAAACCACTCAGCGTACCATATTGAAACTATTAGAGACTCGATGTGTACCAAGTATAGAAAATAGATACGTATGATGAAGATGTGGAACTTGAATGAAATGTTGAGTAATGTAAAAGAATTTAGAAATTCTTAAAGTAAGAATTGTTATATAAACAAGAAAATTCAAAGAAGAATCTTGAAGAGATATAAAGATAAGAAATGGGAGTTGCCTAACTCCAATAGCCAAGATAACGAATAATGTCGTGAATGATGAAAAAGGGAAAGAAAGAGGATCGTAAAACAAAACGATCACGAGTTAAGAAAAAAATTTTAAGAGAGATGATTATAGAATAAGATCACGACATGATCTGTTTAAGTTATAAAGGAAAGATGGTCTGTAATGTTTGAATAATTATAGCTTGATGCTATAAAAATGATGTACTATGAAATAGTACGAGATAACTCACGAGGAGTTATGGATGATGTGATATAAGGATTCGTATCGAGTAAAGAGCAAGTTAAGAGTAAGATAGAGTTAGGTGGGATTTCAATTGAGGACTCATGTGATGGCTGAGTTGTACAAATCTTTGTATGGGCGAGGGTTTTGTGCTTGCACCTAGTTTATCACATTGATAATCATTGGGATGTTGGTGTCACACTATCAATGTATATATGGCGAAAAGGTGATTCTTTTCTCATGTGTATATTTGATAGTTAAAAACTATTAAGATTAGTAAGATATTATTAGGATTAGGTGCGGTTCTTAAAACTAATGAATATGGTAAGTTCGTGACTCACAATAATATGGTATGTTTTGAACCCCTCAGCGAATGGACGCCTATGGTCTGACTAGGACAAGTTTTTAAACTCATATTATTGTGGTATGTTCCTAAGAATCTAATGTGCGGTAAGTTTGATGAACTATACTGGGGTATAGATAAGTTATGAATGAAGAATTGAGAATTATGGGGATATATAGAATTATTAAGCAGTGGATCAGTATAGAAAGTGGAGATATAGGTTTTCTAAATCTTCTAGCTTTGCTAGATTTTTGAAATTTATTGACTTTGTGCTAATGTTTGCACTTCTATTTTCTTGAAAAACATTGGATCAAATGATGAAACCAATGAGTTTTAAAAATAATACCGTTATTTGTATGTCTATGCTAATTGCTTCGGCTAGACAAAAATGATTTGAAATATATCAAAATATATTTTTTTATATATCATCAATGCATCATGGAACCTGGTGCAAAGATGATAAAAATGATGGAGTCCTCAATGTAGTATTACTTAGTGTTGGATGTGATCTAAGGATCGTCAACCCACTATGGTATGATGTAGTATGATAAAATCGCCAAATGACGAAATCCTCAACGGACTGTAAATACAGTGTGGTATCATGACGTCATAAAAATATTTTTAAGATTTATTTAAGATATAAGAATATATATATATATATATATATATGTATATGTATATTTCGATTGATGTCCGAATTATTGTAGAAGTTTATGCTATTTGATTCAGCTAGACGATTTTTGAAAGATGTTCATGAAATTCAAGCGTTTCTTGAAAGGTTATGCTAAACCAAATTGTTTTGGTGCGGATTTAGATGTTGAAAAGATGAGATGAACAACCCTTTTATAAGGGATTACACGGAGGCGTTAAGATGTTTGTACACAATACATTGTACGAAGGGCTGATCACCCTAAGTACGAGGGGTCTCTATAGTCTTATGACTGTTAAAGTTTAAGTTGAAAGATTACTTATAACTATGGACATACGCATAGCGTTTAAATATTTGTGCACAATACATCGTACGAAGGGCTTAACACCCTAAGTACGGGAGTCCCTATAGTCTAATGACTATTAAGGTTTAAGTTGAAAGAGTACTTATAGCCATGGACGTTGTTCAAGGTCTTCTGACCCTCAGCATGATTTGGAATCTTTTAAATTCCTGAGTTATTCATACTACTTCCCAATTATTGAGAAATTATGGAAGATTCTTGCTATTCTAAAAGGTGAATGTGGTAAGGATGATATTCTTTAGAAAGAAGTGAGTCGTAGAATGCGACACTGAATGATGAATATATTGAATAAGTGAGAAAAGAAATTTTTAAATGAGAAAGAGATGAGTTATTAAAGAATAATGTAAAACTTTTAATAGAAAAGTTTAATAATTGTAAAAAGATCTTTGTGGAAAGAAGTGGTTATAGAACCTAATGAATGAATAAAGTATTAACATAAAATCTATTTTGATAGATTGAATGAATGAAGATTAATAAATAAAATTTCGAGGACGAAATTCTTAGAAGAATGGGTGAATGTAATATCCCGAGTGTTTATGATAATGATCCTTAGAAAAAGAAATGAATGGGTTAAATAATATATAATACTCAAAATATAATTGAGTTCAAGTGAAAGTATGAAATAAAAACTTACAAGAATTTATTATCAATAATGGTGGGATTGGAAATATAAAACCTATATTAAGGTAATGTGTTGAAGTTATTCAACAAAGAGATTTGATGAAAACCTGAGTAAGGTAGGGTTTCGGTGATTCCGAGGACGGAATCCTTATAAGGAGGGAAGGATGTGACAACCCGAATTCTTGAAAATTATTAAAATAAGAATTTAATAAATAAAATTCTTATTATGATATGAGAGAGTAATTTATGTTACATATAAGTGTATATGTTAATATGTTATGATTGTGAGATCGTAAATAATTAAAATATTTATCGAGTAAAATAAGTATTTTAGTTGAAATATTTATGGATTAAAATAAATATTCAATGGAAATTATTATGGAATAATTTATTTAACTATGATGATATTAAATAAATTGATGATAAATAATTTTATAATTTGTGCATATTTATTACGTTAATGTGTTGGTGATTTTCTAATTTAATTAAGTAATTAAATTAGAGGATTAATGATTGTTAAATAAAATTATAATTATATTGGCTAAATAGAAGCTATAATTTTATTAGTAAGGTTTAATTGGATTTATTAATGAATTGAGATTAATTCAATTCAAATAGTTAATGGGTGTGACAAGGGTATCATATGATAAGAAGGATTGTAAAAAAAAAATTAAAAAGGATATTTTGGCTGCTAGCCAAACATGGCTTAGTGACCCTTTGTTATTGTAACGGATAGGCCATAATGTATACGCATTATGTTTATATCAGTTATATGAAGGTTACGTGTTTTGTTCCTAAAGCCTAAGGCTAAAGCTAGAAGAGAAAATACAGAGGGACTCTAGAGAGGAATTTGGAGGCAATTGGAAGAGAAATCCTTGAAAACAAGAAGGAAGTAGCAATTCTCTAACATCTCCTAACAAAGCTAAACAAGAATTA
This sequence comes from Panax ginseng, assembly GCA_020205605.1. Classification (NCBI taxonomy): domain Eukaryota; kingdom Viridiplantae; phylum Streptophyta; class Magnoliopsida; order Apiales; family Araliaceae; genus Panax; species Panax ginseng. The sequence continues at coordinate 53,508,987 of CM035129.1, read as the reverse complement.
AGAGGTAAATAACCTAGTTTCTTCTTAGTTTGGGTGTTCTTGAGTTATCCTTTAAATTTGAAAATTTAGTTGGATGAATTACTAAATATGTTATATATATATATATATATATGTGTGTGTGTGTGTGTGTGTGTGTGTGTGTGTGTGTTATTAGATGTTTATAATCTTTAAGTTGTTATCTAGAAATGATTTTCAGAAATCAAATCCATGAAAACGTGTTTTAGAATGAAGAAATTGAGTTTTATTGATATATGTACATTAGGTCTTGTTTTGGAATAAAAATTTATGATGAAGTCATGATATAATATTAAAATGATGATATATGTTGTTAGTATGTTGAATTACAAAAGTTGAATGAATCGAAATGGTTGAGAAACAAATTCGTAGTGAACGAATTCGCTAAATTGTCAAAACATGAACAATTAGAATGAACATGAGTTGTAAATTCATATTAAGGTTAGTTAATGTTTATGTTAGTTGATGGGTATTTGGTATGTTGTAGTTTTATGAGTTACAAACTCATAGAATCGAAAATGGACTAAGTTGGATGAGTATAACTCATATTATGATGATTAGAAGGAGTTTTGATCTATGAAATCGCGAAGAGCAGAGCCTGAGGGGTTGTTCTGCCTCCCAGGGTGGAGCTGCGCTATCCCCAAGGCAAATTGGGGCGCAGCTGCACCAAGCATCAGTAACAGTTGGACTGCTCTGACCTGCTGCAGTAAATTAAGCATAACGTTTTAATACGAACTCCGATTAAGGTGATTCAAGATGATCCGGAACGAGGACGAATAGACCTACAACTTTTGTTCTTTACGTTTTTCAATTTGAGGTCGTTAGGAAGGGTCAAAATATTCATCTTTGTGTCTGTTACATATTCGGAGGCGATCGGAGGGCGTCGAGCGAGCACATACGCAAGTATAGTGCTCCCGACGATGGAATATGTTATTCTAAGTGATGTAAAATGAAAATGTATGATATTATACATGAAATATAAGATTTCCTTGCTCATAATAGAAAGCATTAGCATGACTTAGTATGTGTTTTGAAAAGAAACTTAGACGTTTTGAAAACATTATTCATGGGCATTGTGTTGTCTAACTTCTGAACTTGTACGATGACATACTAGTAACTTTTGGGTCTTTAAACATGGCCTATATGTGCAAACATGATAGGACTTTTATTGTGACGCCCCCAAATTCAGGTATCTTCCAACCCGACAGATGGTGCTACATGGTACTTATAACTGTACATTCATTCTATTGAAACGACATCAAAATTTGTGTATCAACGACATTCTTATTACATTAATAATATTACATCCCGTCCCCAGGTTCTAAAACCATTACATTCTTTATTCATCATATTATAATATATATAACTTATTAGTTTATTACAAGGTAAACTAATCGTTCATCTTCGTCTTGCCTTAAACCTTGTCATATCCGTCGGTTCATTCGGTCCTAGCTGCATTCATATGGTTTAAGCAAGAGTGAGCATAACAAGCTCAGCAAGTACAATAATTTCTTTCAAACAACATGCTTGAAACATATGAATCATATATCTTCAATAACTAAACAATAGTTATGAAGTACTATTGATAATTCAAAATAACACTTCCTCTTTCTTTCAAATTGTTTCACAATGAATAATATTCAGTAAAACATAAACTCCGGTACAAGACCTTGAGTATTTCATTCTTTCATCGAAAAGGACAACCCGACACTAAGTCCGTAAGTCCGATATATCTTACGAGCACTTCTGGGTGATCAGCCCATAGTAATCTATGTTGATCAACACTACATCCTGTTAAACGTATGTACGTTTAAGTTTTGGAAACCTCGCGTGCCCATCGAATAATATATGAAAACACATTTGTTGATTCATACTCAGGCTTACCTTGAATCCGTACCAAACAATTGGCGTCGGATAGCGTTATTAATTCTATATTGAAAGACTTGTAAATAAATCAATCAATCTTCAAGATTAGTCTAGCCGAGATAAAACTGGCATCGACCCTTTAGTAAAACACTACATGCATCTCATAACATGAATCACAGAAAACTTGGCTAACACGAAGGTTAGACAAGCGTTTAAGAAAAACTTGCCTTTAGCGTCTGCTACAGTAAAAATAACTTTTCCTTTCAGTCTTTACGGTCTCTACAATACATAAACACATAACATACCACATTAGGTCATGAATGAACATACATGGTTCCTAATGAATCTTACCCTTCTTCTCAATCTAATCATATATTAGATTTGTTACTATTGGTTCCGGCTTGCCATTATATTTTACATTATTCTTACCAACTTCTTTCTCTTCTATGTCTTACTTGGATTTACTTTATTAATACAATTCATTTTGAGTTAATCATCCTTCCTCATGGCTTACTAACTTTCTTACGTTATTAATCAAAACTTGATCGTCATTGGTTAAGTACACATACTGCATATCGTTCACGTTTAATTACTTATATTCAACCCTAAGTGATCATACTTAAGGTTTAAGAATATCTTAATAATGCCACCTTATGTTTGTTAAGGTTGCGTTACTTCATTTGTCTTTCCTTTTATCTTCATAATCATTCATCTCTATGCAATCCCTAAAGCTGGCGCTGCGACGCCGACATTTCTTCTTTATGTCACGCCGCCAAGTGACTTGAAGAAAGGTACATGCTCGGACTCGGCTACCGCAGTCATGAGTCTCCTTTGTTATAAGCCCGTGTAAGTGCCAATTAGCAGTTTACCTTGTCTCGGCCTCGTATTGCGGCACGGGCCTTTGTGCCTTGAGTCGCGCTGCGGCATGGACTCTGTGCCTCAAAAAAATTTAACATATTTTTATTTTTATGAGATTCCCGGACGCATAACTTCTTCGTTATAAGTCCGAATTGGCTCGTTCAAAAGCCTACGGTTCACAAATTACATACTCTACTCGTTCATGCAAGAATTTTATCTATTTGACTTCGTTTGCTAAAAATTCACCTCTTAGTCTATTTATAACGAAAACGGTAAACGTTCGTGAATGTTCAACGCTCGTTTCTTCGTTCTAAGTCAGAATTCGGTCATTCTCGAGTCCACAACTCTAAAATGCCAAATAAGGCTTGTCTCCATTGAAAACCAATGTTTCTAAGCTCAATATCAAAATTCAACTTCCATTCTGAGAATTTCACGAATTCGACGATTATCGTCCAAACTCGTAGATTTCGCCTTAACTTCATTTCTTATTATTTGTTCATCGTTTCAAATGGATTCAATCCATCATACTAACATCTTGACATACATATTTCATTAACTTATAAACATGATAAGTTATTACTTGTTCTTTGTGAGTTTATAACTTATAAAAGTATAAACTACTTATGACTTCCTTTCTCATGACTTAGTATAGTTTAAGTCTTTTAACCACCATTGTTACTTCTTATTATCATACAATCTTATTAAAGTAAACATATGAATGGTTCATATAAATTTCTCATGAGTTCATAACTTAATTAAGTTTGAATTACTTATACATGACTTATACGGCTTAAGTCTATTGATTAATCATTCTTATCATTCCTTAGCATACATGTTCTACCACTACCCCCTTCTCTAATAATTGAAGAGAAAGAGAATTATGGTTTAAGTTCTTACCTATGAAGATCACTTGGTTAATCTTTAATCTCCTTCTTGCTTCTTGAATTCTCAAAGGCTAACTTGTTCTAGCTTTTGTAGCTTATTCTCACTTATTCTCTCTAACCAATAATCTATGAGTTATTGGATGAAAATCCAACAACTAACAAATGAGCTAGCAAGCTTCCTATTTATAGGACTTCCTAAGTTAGGGTATAATGGTCATAAAGCCATTCCACCTCCTTAATCACCTCCTTACTATTCATTACTTAAACCCTAAGTTTACTTGCTCACCAAATAAGTTACTTGGCCTCCACACTCTTTGCTTGGCCATCACAACACTTAACCATTAAGTTAACTTGGTTACCACACATAAGCACTTTACTTGCTCATCACACATAAGCACCTTACTTGTTTATCACATATAAGCAATTTACTTAGCCTTTAAGTTACTTAACTTATCATTTGCTTAACACTTAAGTCTACTTGCTCAACACACTAAATTCTTGGTCACCAATTCACCCATGGGTTGCCCCATGGATCAAACTTTACCCATTGGTTCTTATTTTGGGCTTAAGGTTTAATTAATCTAACTTATACATTGCGCTTGCATTAACAATTCTTTGGGCTTTACCAATAGCTTGCATTGGGTTTACACATTTCTACACTTGGGCCTTATCAATTCTCATTGGACTTTACAATTTCTTACTCAATCCTACAAGTCCATTACATTTGGCTTAAAGCCTTATAACGTATAATCTACGTATTAATCTCGTATTCTAACTCGTATACTTATTTAATATACGACATTCCATAATTCAAACATACTCGTATAATACCTAGTATTATACGTGTATTCATTACCTCGTATAATACTTACGTATTATACAATCATAGCTTTAATTCATTATACATATTCCATTTCTTTCTCGGAAATCACTTTCCCTAATCATTAGGTTTTAAGTCCGCAGGCAAAAAACTGCGTTTTCCATAACTGAAATATTATTGGATATTCTATCTCACCTCGATATTCTATCATTACGTATTTCTCAGAAGTTCAAAAATAATTTTCGAGCAGAAATACGTGAATAGTGTTTTTTGAAAAATTTCTCGAAAAGATTTTATTTTTCATCTTGAAATTCAAATACATTAATTCTACCACGTAGCCAAAATACTACGATATTCCAACATATCTAGGTCATAGAACGACCTTCAAATAGCTTACTCCCATAATTAATTAATTAAATTCATTTAATCCACATAATCAAATAAAAAATTTAATTCTCAAAAATCCGATTTTTCTGGGGCGTTACACTCTTCCCCCCTTATAAGGATTCTGTCCCCAAAATCTCGCTACAATTATCTAACTAAATGAGGAAAATTTCTTCATCATTTTAATCTCAAGTTTCCACAATGCTTCTTCGACATTGTAGTTCTTTCATTTCACCTTCAACGAAGGTATTATCCTATTTTTCATGACTTGTCACTTCCTATCAATAAATTGAGTTGGACGTTTAAATACTTATTAACATATTACGCTATCTTCCTCTAATTAATTCTTCCTTTAACTTCAAAATTATTTGAAACTCAAATTCCTCCTTCAAAACAAGATTATACATGATCTTCTCTTTATCCTGCATCATCTTCTTCATTTGTTTACACTCCTCGTTACCTAGTTGTACTTAATTAACTCGTTCCATTATCGTGGATTGAGTCTATGTTGTGAATAACATTTCTATCTCTTCATTCTGTAATTTAACCTCTAGCTCCGTTCTTGCCATCTCCGTTAGTAACACATTCTGAGTCGTTAATCATCGATAGCTTTTCCCTACTCTTCCTACTTAACGTGTCGACTTCTACGTTTACCTCCCATGTATGATATAACATATCACAGTCGTAATCTCATATCTATTCCAATCACCTTCTCTACTTCATATTCAACTCCTTCTGTGTGGAGATATATTTCAGACTCCTAGAGTCCGTGAATATCTCACACTTCTCCCCGTATAAATACTATCTTTCGATTTTTAATTCAAAAACTACAGCTGCCAATTATAGATCATAAGTAGGATAAACCTTCTAATAATCCTTAATTAGCGTGATGCATACACAATGACCTTGCCATGCTACATGAGCACGCAATCTCGTCATCTATGTGAAACATCGAGATACACTACAAAATTCCCCGTATCATCTGATAAAGACAATACTGGTGCCTCAATTAACCTTCCTTTTAGCTCCTGAAAACTATTTTCTCACTTCTCATTCTCAACATACTTCTTAATAACAAATTTGTCTATCTCTCAAGCTACAATTCACACGTAGTGAATTCCGTATCCAACTTCTCTCTCCATAGTGTTTCATACACTATCTTCAAATGTTCAACGTGATCTTCTAACGTCTTAAAGTAGACTAGAATATCACCAATGATCATTACTACACCCTCATCCCAATATTATTTGAACACTCTGTGATGCTAATGGTACTTTCAACCATAGCACCTCACAAGAGTACCTATCAATTTGCCACTGACTTGCTCGGCACCCATTACGAAAAGTTTAACTTCTGCACATTAGTTAACCCAAACGACATAACCAGAAACTTACCATTACTTTAACGAGGTCTGAATGTCATCTTAGGTTCCTCCTCATTCTTCTTTACTTTCAACCGACTATACCCCGTACGCAAATCTATCTTAAAAAAGATTATGTGCCCTCTTAAATAGATCATCGATCCTGGGCCATGGATATTTATTCTTAACCACTAACTTACTCCTATTACGATAGTCAATACGCAAACGTAACAACTCATCCTCTTCCTTAACATCCTTCAAACTTGCGTCACCGTTAGACAACAAGAGCGTCGCGGTATTTTATTACCGTAAATTACTACCTTGGATTTTCTTAGAAAACTGAAGATTCATACTTTTATTCTAATAATTTATTAAAGTTCTATGGTTAATCAACTCATTCATACCGAGAATTACTTCAAATTCTCTCAACTTTATCAGTACTTATCTACCGATACTTACTTACATTCCTTATTCATGAAACTTTTTCAACGAATATAATTAACAAAAGTTATTTCCCCATTCTCTACCTTAACGTATAAAGGTATTTATAATCCCTTCAGAGAATGAACTTAATCACTTATCAAACTCTCATGCTATAAAAGAAAAGTAGCACTCCAATCAAACAGCACATAAGCATTCATTGTATTGACCGGAATGATACCTGCTACTAAATCCGCTGATGCAATCGCATCATGGCTAACTTACCACTACTAACACCTTTACTTTCCTCCGACCCCTTCTTTGGGAAATTTCTTGCCATGTGGTCCAACGACCCACATACAAAACAACTATGATTTTTTCTTAGGATTAGGACAATTGGGTAACATATGACCCTCATGTCCACAGTTATAACAAACTGATTTCCCTCTCAGACAGACTCTGAGTCTTTCCACATGTCGTACACGCTTCAATCCTACGCTTAGGATCCCTTTGTTTCCCGCTTCAGTATTCTCGGAGTTAAAAACTCTTTCTTTTTGACATACTGCCACTACCACTAGTATTCTCTGCCTTGGTTTCTCTTTCTCCATTGCTCTTATCTTTTCTCTCTTTGTGGTATTAGGTTAACGCCTCACTACCACCCTCTATTATAATCACCTTTCTCCAGAATGGTCCCATAGGATGCACTCTGGAACACATAAATTCCACAATAGAGCCAGGGTTTCAGGCCCTGCTCAAACCTATAAGCCTTCCTCTCCTCCACTACATACTTCTAGGGAAATAATTCTTGAAGAAAACCTTCTTGAATTGTTCCCACGTTACCACATCTGTTCTAGCCCCACCCTGGTGAGCCTCCCATCAAAAGTTGGCTTCCCCTTTCATCATGTAAGTCGCAAAAGAAGTCTTTTGTGCCTCACCGACGTTTTGTAATAACAAACGCCTTCTCTATTTCCTTTACCCATGTCTGGGCTTCTAATGGGTCCGTTGTTCCTTTGAACTCCGGTGGACCTACGCTTTTAAATTCTTTAAAGGTAGTCGTCCTGGCTACCCTAGGTTCCGCAGGTACTCTACCCCTGGTTTAGTTAAATGCAGCCGTTAATAAATTAACGAATTCTTGCATAGGGTTGTTTTGACCCCCTTGATTATCATTACGTGATTCCGCTTCCTGATTACGTTGTCTTCTCCTTGGCAGCATTTTTCGATTAAATAAATAAAATTTCATTATTATCTATTTACTTGCTTGGTTATCCTTCCATACTAATACCTCATACCACATCAAAGCACATTAAATAAAAAATTCATTATATTAATATGCTTCTTCATAGTTTGTGTAACGCCCCAGAAATTTTGGATTTTTGAGAATTAAATTTTTATATTTATTATGTGGATTAAATGAATTTAATTAATTATTTATGGGAGTAAGCTAATTGAAGGTCGTTCTATGACCTAGACATAGCGGAATATCGTAGTATTTTGGCTACGTAATAGAATTAAAGTGTTTGAATTTCTAAGACGAAAATAAAAGCTTTCCGAGAGATTTTTTCGAAAAACACTATTCAGGTATTTCTGCTCAGGAATTATTTTTGAACTTCTGAGAAATACGTAATGATAGAATATGGAAGTGAGATAGAATATTCAATAATATTTCAGTTATGGAAAACGCAGTTTTTCGCCTGCGGACTTAAAACCTAACAATTAGGGAAAGTTAGTTCCGAGAAGAAAATGTAATATGTATAATGAATTAAAGCGTTAATCGTATAATACGTAGGTATTATACGAGGTAATGAATAAGAGTATAATACGAGGTGTTATACGAGTATGAATGAATGATGGTATGTCGTATGTGAATAAGTATACGAGTTGGAATACGAGAATTATACGTTATAAGACTTTAAGCTAAAGGTATTGAATTTGTTGAATTGTGTAGGAAATTGTAATGTCCAATTAGGATAACAATAAAGTCCAATAAGATAGTGATAAAGCCCAAAGAATTGTTAATGCAAGCCCAATGTATAAGTTAGGATTAATTAAACCTTAAGCCCAAAGTAAGAATCCATTGGGTTAGGAGGATCCATGGAGCAAACCATGTTAATGTGGGTAGACTTGATGGGCAAGAACTTTGTGTGGTGATCAAGTGTTGTGATGAGCAAGAAAGGGAAGTGGCTAGCAAGTTAACTTAGAGCCAAGGTTATGAATAGTAAGAAGGTGAAGTTAAGGAGGTTAGTTAAGGAGGTGGGATGTCCTAATGTCCATAATACCCTCACTTTAGATTGCCTATAAATAGAGAGCTCTCAATTCATTTGATTGCTTGATTAAAATTTCTCCCAACTCCTTTCAAGTTAAACAACTTATTGGTTAGATAGAATAAGCACTTATAAGTCAAACTTCCATTAGGAGATTTTCAAGAAGCAAGAAGGAGATTAAAGCTTAGTCAAGTGATATTCAAGGGTAAGAACTTAAACCATGAATCTCTTTCTCTTCCATTGGTAGGGAGATGGGTAGTGGTAGAACATGTATGCTAAGGAATGATAGGAATGGGTAATCAAAGAGCTTAAGTCTTAATAAGCCGTATAAGTCATGAATAAGTAATTCAAACTTAATTAAGTTGTGAACTCATGAGGAACTTAGAGGAACTTCTCATATGTTTACTTTAATAAGATTGTATGATAATAAGAAGCAAGGATGATGGTTAAAAGATTTAAGCTATGATAAGTCATGCAAAATGAATTCATTTGGCTAATAGCCTTATAAAGTATAATCTACGTATTAATCTCGTATTCTAACTCGTATACTTATTTAATATACGACATTCCATAATTCATACATACTCGTATAATACCTCGTATTATACTTGTATTCATTACCTCGTATAATACTTACGTATTATACAATCATAGCTTTAATTCATTATACATATTCCATTTCTTTCTCGGAAATCACTTTCCCTAATCATTAGGTTTTAAGTCTGCAGACGAAAAACTGTGTTTGCCATAACTGAAATATTATTGGATATTCTATCTCACCTCGATATTCTATCATTACGTATTTCTCGGAAGTTCAAAAATAATTTCCGAGCAGAAATGCGTTAATAGTGTTTTTCGAAAAATTTCTCGGAAAGATTTTATTTTCATCTTGAAAATTCAAACACATTAATTCTACCACGTAGCCAAAATACTACAACATTCCAAAATATATAGGTCATCGAACGACCTTCAAATAGCTTACTCCCATAATTAATTAATTAAATTTATTTAATCCACATAATCAAATAAAAAATTTAATTCTCAAAAATCCGATTTTTCTGGGGCGTTACATTTATGCCGTTAGGCATGATGGGTACATGCACACTATTAAATAGACATATTATGAACTATACATGTCTTAAAATAAGATTTCAAGTAATAAACCATGCTAGTCATATGATTACATGTAAACATGTATATTGAAATTTGTTTAACCTCGTTGGTGGTCATATAGTTAGGACCTTGTTGTATGAACTTACTTAGCCATGAAATAAATAGCAATAAAGCTATAAAGTGTAAAACAACTTAAGGTAAATATAAGAGGCACCAAACATGGGCTAAGACCTCATAAAATGTGGGTAAGATATGTGTTAACAGTTATACATGCTAAGAACCAAGATGAAACCATAAAATACTCAACTTTGGTCTGGCCAGGGGACACAAGTAGCATGCGCCCATCCTGCATTTCTAATTCTAAATAAGCCAGGCCTTGTAAGGCAATGATGCCTGATTATTTTTAACTTTGATCTGAACCTTAAAGCATATGGGTAATGAATGTCTAAAGCTATAATACTTAACATAGATGATGTTTAAGCATGAGATCATGTAATGGTTATATAAAACACAAAGTTGTTAATTTTTATTAAAGTTTGTAAAATGTAAGAACGATGTAGATCGCGTATCTATGAACTTTAAATATGTGTCGAACACATAGTGAGTTAAGTGTGTGAATGATATATATGAATGTTGATGTAAAGTATGAGTGGTTAAGGTATACCTATACATACCTAGCTATTCTAAGAGTATGATGAGAAATTGAAAGGTAGGTTTTACAAACCTAGTTAGGAAACAATGTAACGTTACTATTATTGTAACATTCCAGAATTTTTTTTAATTCTTATATTAAATATTTATTGAATTATTTAAGTATTTAATGGATGTGTTTATTGTTGAATAAATAATTGTTCAAATTTGATTCAATTTGATTAACTATTTGTTAAATAAATAATTAAGAAAATTAATTATTTTATGCTAATTTAATTTAATTATTAAGTTAAAGAGTTTTGATTAATTGAATTGTTATTCTTTTATTTGAATTTGTACTTAAAAGGATGTGTTAGTTGATTAAATAAAGTTATAATTATATAGAAAATTATAATTTTGTGGTATTGATTTATGTGTTAGAGTAATTAAATAAAAGTATGACAAATAATCTTTTATAAGTAGTTATTAAAATAACTTAAAGGAGTTTTAATTCAGTTTTGCAAACAAGGCCTAATGCCTATTAAGTATTTAATCTAATTGTGTTTTACCAAACAAGGCATAAGGATTAATTGATTATTTTTTTAGTGGTTAGCCAAACAAGCCTTATGGCTTTTGGTTTTAAAAATAAAAAATAATCGATGTCGATTAAGTTAGTATTATATTATATAATTAATATATATTATATCTTATATGCGTTATATTCTAAGACGATTTAACGAATAGAAGAGAGAGGTAAGAGAAGAAAAGAAAACTGAGGAGGAAGAAGAAGAAGAGAAGAAGAAAAGTGAGAGAATCCTAGAGAATTGGGAGTGAAGAGGAGAAAAGCTTGACAATCAAAGAGATAGTATCATCATCATCTTCTTCAAGGTATCATCCTATTTTTTTTAGTTTTAAAAGTTTAGTTTTTCTCTTCCCTAATTCTCTGTAGAATCCTTGTGTAAGGATAAATTGTTGTTGTTATGTGGCTTTATATGATATACTAATGATGTTAAAACTATTTTCATAAGTTATAGTCAATGAATTGATGATATGTATGTAATTTGTGAAGAAAAATATTTTTACAGAGAGTTTTTGTGAATATATATTGTTTGGTTTAAGGTAGAAATTAAGGGTTAATTAGTTGTTTAGTTGATAAATTGATTATTGAATGTGGTAGAGTATGTATAAACATTGATAAAGTGCTTTGAATTAACTATTTTGGTTGGAAAACAAAATCACAATGTTTATTTTCATTAAAAACATCAGAAAGTGAGTTTTTATCAAAAACAGTGAAATTGGATGTTTTAAATTTGTTGTTTATGTTGTTGTATGGGTAGAAACATGTTAGGAGTTCTTGAATTATGTTTACATGAAGTCTTTGTATGAATTACATGTGAATTAGATCGTTAGAAAGGAGCTTGTAGGCCAAAATTGGCTTTTTTGTTCATACTTCTTGTCAAGCCGTCACCGAAGATCTAGCCGATACAAGCAATGACGACTTGAAAAGATAATCTAATCTCGCATCCGTTAATACGGCCCATGCCGCAGTCACGACCGGTAGTATTATTGTCTCGCCGTAGCTCCATCTCTCATGTCACATTGCAGTCTACGCTGATATACAAGATAAACTGTGGGCGCCGTAAGCGAAAGTTAGCAGGTAAATATTTGATAATTGTACTTTTGTACTCGAAATTTGAAGGAATTGTTATGGGATAATAGTAGGACTGTAAAATGTTAATTTCAGTATTTCTATACTATGAATAAGCATGTTATCAATGATTCACTTGTGTTATAACTTGATTATGTGATTAAATAATCAAACCTACATGATGAATGTAGTTAGTTAAGTTTGTAAAGTGGTACTGACTAATTATGTCATGATGACATATGTTTATAGGATATTGTGATTTGAATTGTTCGGTTTAACCCATAAGCAAGGCAAGTTCTCTAATCTATTTTCTTATTGAAGCAATTATTGTTTCCAATTCGATTACCTTATAAATGATGCAAGTTTTCTAATCCATTATCTTGTTGAATCAATTATTGTTTCCAATATAATAATGCAAGGTTTCTAAACTTTGATTTTTGATATTGAACAAGTTATTCTTGTATTTAACTTGTTGTTTAGCATGCCCAGATATATTTGAATAGTTTTATCATTCATATTACCATGCATGCTTAGTATTCAATTCTAAATAACCTTGACTTAATGTTGTTCAAGCAAGGTGTGATATAGTTATTCAAGTTGTATGCTATTAGATTATTCCTAAAGCATGACTTTAATTTACCATGTTTATTCAATTACGATTATTCTATAGTATGACATTATTGGTTTTATTCAACTAATCCTTAGTTGATGTTCGTTGAATTCCAAATTACCCTGAAATATTTCCAAACCAAACTCACTTTGGTGCGGACTTGTACTCTAAATACTGAGATGAACAACCCTATTATTAGGGGTAACTTACGCTTAACGTTGAAATGTTTGTGCATAATACATTGTACGAAGGGTTGATCCTCCTAAGTACGAGGAGTCCCTATAGTCTTATGACTGTTAAAGTTTAAGTTGAAAAATTACTTATAACTATGGACATAGTTCATGGTCTTAGGACCCTCAGTTATATACTTCAGAATGTTGATAAATCATATTGTTTAATTCTATCGAGTCTCTCATTTGACAATTGTTGTAAAGATTTTTCATTCATTGTTGTTCCAAGTGAGCTTTGTTTGCTCACTCTTGCTTATATAATTATTACAGTGAAAGATGAGAAGGTTGATGTACCTAACACCAGTAAGGGAAAAGGAAAGATGAACAAGTATTGAAGACTTGTAATATGATGATATTATATTATCAGTTTTTAATTGAATGGTTGTAATGAAGTTTATTTATTTTCCGCATTTGAATGATTGTATTTAAAGGTTAGACAACCTGGGAGATTTTTATTATGTACCCCTTTAATGGGAAAGGTTTTATTTATCCAGTATTATTGTGATGGGTAGTTAGATATGAATGTTTGATCAAGTGAACACCAAATCCTGTGGGAATGAAGTACCTGGGTTTGGGGGTGTCACAAGTTGGTATCAAAGCCTTAGGTTATGAACCTTAGGTGGGGAAAAGCCTTAGGAAGTAACCTTCGAAAAGATAGTGATGATAAACTCTTATCGAGTTTTAAGGAAGAAGTAATAAAATACTTATGTGCTTATGTGTTTACAACTTATGTGCTCGTGAGTGTCAAGTAGTAATGATTAGTAATTAAAACATAAACTTTGGTTGTGGGATGACTAATATAGGAGGATCCGGTCCAAGCTAGGGAGGAGGAGCCTCGAGATATTGGTGTAGTTTGGGGGAACAATTCGCCACGGGAAACAGTTTCGTTGGTCATAGTAGTTGAGCAGGAGAGAGTACCTAATGAGGATGATGAGATAAAGACAGATGAGGAAGATTCCTTGGAGCTGCCACAGATGGATGAAGAGGACGAGGAGGAAAGGATTCCACTTAACTCGATAGCTGGCTATATATATGATGAGGTGCATGACCACAATGTGGAACTTCAAGATACTATCGAGGAATTGGAAGAGATAGTAGTTGAACAACAGACCTCAATGGCATAGAAGGATGACGAGATCCAGGATCGAGAAGAACGACTGAACAATGTTGAAGAAAAGCTGGTTCACACTGAAGAAGAGAACGAGCAAATGAGAGAAGAATCTGCAAAAAGGGCAAGAGCCGAAGACGCGTACGAGGAAGCTAATCAACGGGCCAAAATAGCAAAGGGAGACACACAAGCAAAGAGAATGAAGATGCAGGAAATGGATAACGTGCTCAACATCGCGATCAATCAAGCTCAGGATCGGGTCATGGGTTACCTAATTCAGTTCGAGACGCTACCCTCGTACATACTAGATCATCGAACCATGTTCCGACTTACGGAAGATGAGTGTCGTAAGGCTTTGCAGTATCTTAATAGGACATCGTAGGAAGTGTACTTGATTTATGATAAATAATATGTAAATCCCAAGTGTTATGCAACCTATGGGATATGATGATGATGTCCTGAAACATTAGTAGTTCTGGAAAATAATGTAAATAGCAGTGATGCTATTGTTATGATGTTTTTAAAGAATTAAGTATGAATAAAAGTTATTATCTTCTTTTATCCAAAGTGTTATGTGTTATGTGGTGATTATTTTGGGGGCAAGTTAAGTAGAAATTACTTGAAAAGAGTTGAGTAATAATCTAATGGGTGGATTTTTAACAGAAAATGCCTCCAAGACGTCAACCACCCCGTCAGAGAACCGCTGAAGGAACCAACAACGATAATGCTGAAGCTAACCCCGTTCAGCAGCTGGTGACGTTACTAATAGGTGCACTACAGAATTAACCGCAGAATCAACCACAAAATCAAGCTACAACGTTTAAGGACTTCAATGCGGTTGGACCACCAGAATTTCGTGGGTCCATGAACCCGATTGAGGCACAGACTTGGGTCATGGAGATAGAGAAAGTATTTGATGTTGCGGGAGTAGGGGAAGATCAGAAGACTGCTTTTGCAACATTTATGTTGAAAGCAGAGGCTAGTTATTGGTGGCAGGCCAATAAAACCCGAAGAGGACCAGGGGTTATGGCTTGGGATAGGTTCAAGGAGATGTTCTTCGAGACCTATTTCCCAGAGAGTTCGAAGAGTCAGCTAGAAGTACAGTTTTTAGAACTAAAGTGGGGAACGATGACAGTGTTGGAGTATGCCGCGAAATTCAATGAGTTGGCGAGGTTTGCGCCATACAAAGTCAGCACAGATGAACGCAAGGAGAAGAGGTTTGAACAAGGACTGAAGCCCTGGTTGTTTAGTAGGGTTTCCTTATTTTAGTTGAAGACATTTGCAGCCGTAATGGAAAAGGCAATTCTCGCCGAAGGTGGAGGCGAGGCTGTAACCAAGTTCAATCAAGAACAGAAAAAGAAAAAGAATAAAGTGGAGGTGAAGAATGGAGGTGGTGGTAATGGAAATGGTAATAATAATCTGAAAAGAAAGTGGAATGGAAATGTGGGTGCTGGGAATCAACAAGGTAACTAGCAGAATAAGAAGTTTGAAGCATGTGCTACATGCGGGAAGTTTCACAAGGGTGTATGCTTAATGGGGAAACGTGTATATTTTAACTGTGGCCAGGAGGGTCACATCACCCCAAATTGCAATCAACCCAAGAAGAATGTTTGCTACACTTGCGGGTCCAAGGATCACTTTGCTCGTGAGTGCCCTAAGAAGAAAGCTGGAGAAACAACAGGAGGCAAGGGAGGTAGCAGTGGAGGTACTTGGGCCATTACTGGGCCAACGACATCAAACAAACCCACGGCGTAACCTTCAACATGACGATCATGCAAGATGTTGTGCAATCAAAGGATGTGGTGTCGGGTATTATCCCAATCAATGATATTGATGCTTATGTATTATTTGATTCAAAAGCTACTTGCTCATTTATATCGATGAATTTGCTATGAGATTAGGATTGCCTAGTGAAGAATTGAATTTCCCTTAAACATAAAAAATTATGAATAAGGAGGTAAATCATGTTAAGTTCAGATACAAGAACTGTAGGGTGAACATTAAGGGAAATATTTTGATGGTAGATTTAATTCCGATTAGGCTTGGAGAGTTTGATGTTATTTTGGGAATGGATTGGTTGTTTAATTGTGGAGCGATAATTAACTGCCAAAAGAAGTGTGTAAACCTTATGACTCTGTCAAAGGTAGTTTTCAATGGTAGCAAATTGCCTAGACAAATGAAATGTCTGACGATTATGCAGGCCAAGAAGTTATTGAGTCAAGGCTGTGTGGGTTATATAGCTTACATAGTTGATACTCAGAAGAAGGGTGTGAAACTGGAAGAAATACCAGTAGTTAAGGAATTTGTGGACATGTTTCCGGAGGATTTGCCAGGACTTCCGCCTGACAGAGAAATTGAGTTCGTGATCGAGTTAGCGCTAGGAACCGCTCCGATATCGAAAGCCCCGTACAGAATGGCTCCGGTAGAGATGAAGGAACTGATGGTACAACTGCAGGAGTTGTTGGACAAGAAATACATTCAGCCAAGTGTGTCATCGTGGGGAGCACCGGTGTTGTTCGCAAAGAAGAAGGATGGACAAAAGCTTATTGAGAGCATCGATGCAAGGACAACCTCTGATCGAAATCAGAAGGGGAAATAAAGTCGTTGACCTGCCCGAGACATCAAAGTAACATATCTGACGGGGTAGGTGAAACATTAGACTGCAGTGCCAGAAAGTCCTGTCATGTGACATCTGCAGTCTGTACCAAATAACTCGAGATCTGCGAAGCAATTCAAATAGCTTTCAACGGCTACATTCCAACGGGAAGATTGGGAAGGAGTATAAATTAACAAAGCTTCAAAAATCAAGAGTTATTGATGATTGCTAAGTTGTAGAATCATTGAGTTGTTGAAATGCTATTATTGACTCTACGAGTTCCACCAGAGATTAAAAGAACAAGTCTCGGTGACAGTGAGACTACATAGGTGGAATTTAAGCAGCTTTGAAGAAGGAATTAAATAGATTAGAGCTTCAATCAACAAAGATGAGAATGCCACTGAAGATGGCAACCAAGCTTAGACCCGAGAAGGACAAGAAAATAGCATTCAGAAAAGTGGCAGAATACAAGGAAGATCAAGTGAGCCACTCTACAGATCACCATGAACCAAAAGCTGAAAAAAATAGAAACAGAATAATGTCTGCAAAACATTCAAGAAGGGTTCAGGATTTGCTATGTGCTAGACAAAGTCTACCAAAAGCTCAGAGACTTAGCAAATCCAGATGGTGATGGTGCATAGCTGACATCAAATGAAGATGAGCAAAAAAGAGCAAAGATCAGCTGCACCAAAGAAGATGTAGTCCAGACTCTAAGTAGAATGCAAGGAGGACTATGCCAACCTGCTAAGTACTTAAGATGTTCAAGCTTAAAGACATCTTAGCAGCTTAGCACCAACAACAACAACAACTATAACAACAAGAAGCCAGGGCCTGAGGGGTCCTTTTCCTGAGGGACTAAATGAATATTCCAAGCTTGCTGGGCTTGAAGAGTTCCTAGGGAACTAGAGAGGTTCCAAGGTTGCTGGCCTTGAAGAGTTCTTAGTGAACTGAAGTTCCAAGGCTGCTGGCCTTGAAAAAATCTTAGTGATTCAGGGTGATGCCCTTCCTTAGTGGAAATCCTGCTAGTTGAAAGCAGAAGAGTGGATTAGAAGCTTGAGTCTCTAAACCACTTAAAAACCCTTGTGTCAATGAGACTACATAGGTGGAAGTGAAGCAGCTTTGAAGAAGGACTTAAACAGATTAGAGCTTCACTCAACAAAGATTAGAATGCCACTGAAGATGGCAGCCAAGCTGAGAGCCGAGAAGGCCAAGAAAATAGCATTCAGAAAAGTGGCAGAATACAAGGAAGATCAAGAGAGCCACTCTACAGATCACCATGAACCAAATGCTGAAAAACAACAAAAGCAGAATCATGTCTGCAAAACATTCAAGAAGGGTTTAGGGTTTGCTAAGTGTCAGACAAAGTCTACCAAAAGCTTAGAGACTTAGCAAATCCAGATGGTGATGGTGCATAGCTGACATTAAATGAAGATGAGCAAAAAAGAGCAAAGATCAACTACACCAAAGAAGATGTAGTCCAGACTCTATGCAGAATGCAAAGAGGACTATGCCAAGTTGCTAAGTACTTAAGATGTTCAAGCTTAAAGACATCTTAGCAGCTCAGCACTAACAACTACAACAACAAGAAGCCAGGGCCTGAGGGGTCCTTGTCCAGAGGGACTAAATGAAGATTCTAAGCCTGCTGGGCTTGAAGAGTTCCTAGGGAACTAGAGAGGTTCCAAGGTCTTTGCCGCTCAAGAGTTCTTAGTAAACCTGAAGTTCCAAAGTCTGCGGCCTTGAAGGAATCTTAGTGATTCTGAGTCTTTGCCTTCCTTAGTGGAAATCTTGCTAGTTGAAAGCAGAAGAGTGGATTAGGAGCTTGAGTCTCTGAACCACTTAAAACCCCTTGTGTCTTTTACTTTATGTTATTTACTTTATGTACATTAACTGCTATAACTTCTATGAATGTTTTAACTACTTACCACTGAACTAACTCTACGAAAAATGTATATATGATTATGAATATATCAATGAAGGGGATCTTTTACTTATTATGCTGTGCTTGAAAAGATTCTTATGTTTGTCATATGCTAAATAATTAGCAATATAAAATAAAACAGAAAAGTATTTGAAATTAAAAAAAGGGATCTACTCAACCCCCTCTTCTAGATCTATTGTGCCTGCTAGGAACTAACAATTGGTATCAGAACAGGTTCTCATGCTATATTCAAAAGCTAATCGCTTTGAGTCTGATCCTAGGCACAAAAATTATTCTAAACTTAGTTTAGTAGTAAGTCACTTATTAATATGTAGATGAGCTCACACGTTGGAAATATTGTGTACAGGTAAATGTATATATACACCAGAAGCTGCTCAGCTTGGTCCATGTTCTTGATTTCCATATCAACAAGACCAAACCTTGCTCGCGGTCAATCTTGTAGTCTGAAGACCAGGCTAGAAAGCTCAAAACACATCAACAAAAAAGAGTCAAACATCCACCAGCCTGAAAAGATATAAAGGCCACACATGCTAAGAAAAACTTCTCAAACATATATCTAGCCAACCAGCAGCTGGATGTAAACCTTGTGAACTCAAGGATGTCAAAGAACTAAAGATGTTGATATTCTCTCAACTTGAATCTTCAAGACCACGACTGATTGATTGAAGGTCAACTGGAGCAAATGGGAAACTATGCACATCAATGCCTAAACTCAGTATATCTAAGATAAATAACTGTTAAGAAATTGACAGTAAAAAGGTACGGTTCCTCACTAATATAAATATGTACATCATGATTTCACCTCCTTATGAACTATAACAGTATTCTTTCAAGGAATCATAATTTACCTAAAAAGGTGAAGAGAGAAAGTACACTGAGGGTGGAAACTCAAATAACTATAGACTTTCTCTCCATCCAACGTTTAGGTTGAAGATGACATCTTGAAAGAAATCTAAAATGGGTCATAAGAGCATCATAGGTTAAATTAATTCTACGTGAAGTAATCTTTGCAGATGGGTTAGTATGTATGTACTTCTTTTGGTCTAAATGTTTAATAACACACAGAGTATGATCAGTTCTACAAAAGTATCTTGAAGATTCATAGAAATTGATCACCTCCATGAATCAATCAGATACCAAAAAAAAATCGTAGAGTTGATTCTCACTTTGTGAACATTCAAACCCTGTGAACATAACCTAGCAGATGATGAAACCATCAAAGAAAAAGAGTGTTTTATTAAAATAGCAAATCTTACACACATTCACCATCATGCATCTCAAAATGTATTGTCTAAATTAGTTACATGTATGAATATGACTGGTGGTGATCAATATGATGATTATCCAAATATATGGGGAATAGGGGTTAGAGAACTAACCTAGCAGGACCCATCTAACCATGGGTATCAAAAATAGAAATTTATAACCTGCAGGTACCTAGTCTATCTGGCCACACTAAGGAATGTTGAAGAAAAAGACTTAAGTCAAGAAGATTCAACCAGCTGAAGGCTTAAGACTGTTCAGAAATGATTCTGATAAAACTCCTATATGTCAAAGCCTCCCTTGAAGACCTGCTGAGCTAATCTAAATAATGCTCTCATGACTGCTGATTTTTATGTGGAAGCAGGCCATTCAACCTAAGATGAAGGGTCTTAGATGCTCAATCATGCAAAGAGAAGAATCCTCAAGAAAGCTCTCCACAGAGGATCATCAAGCATCAAATATGAGGAACTCATTACTGGAGCGGAACTCCACAAGTTCAAGCTGACAAAGAAGACTATGTTCGTAGTGCTATCAAAAGATCGTAGAATGATCAGTCCTGGAGTTATCCATGTCTACGATGAAAATAGATTTGATTGTTAGTGGTGATTTCAGTCAGAAGGAGATATGCAAGAATGCCTCCTAATACACATGAAGAAAACAAAATCACACCTCAATGAAAAGACAGCATCAATCATAGGGGAGTAGTGATCTGTTAAGGAACAACAGCATTAAGATATACTATGAAGCAGTGTACCAGCTACAGAGTCCCAAAACCTTGTGGCTGATGAACCAAATGAAGATCCATAGTTAGTAGAAACGTCTCAAAACATACTACTGATAACCTTTCAGCCACCAAACTCAAAATCGTGGAGTGCCTACGATCAAACATCTGATCATAGTGTAAAAGTAGGAGGACACCACGATTACAGCAAATGCAATTGTCTAAAGTTGGTAGAGGACCTCCCCATCAGAAAAGATCAAATGAGATATCAGTGCAAATTACTTCCAAAGTACTTCATCTGGAAAGCGCCTCAGGGACAAACCTGACCCTTAGCTCACTCTAAGAGGTTGGCCCTTCCTGAGCTACCTTAACCCATAAGGATTGCTTGATCAAGTTCATCTCAAGGACCAAGACAGTCAATGATCGTAGAGTAGAGTTTGAAGAGAACTCAACGATCGTGATGTGACCTCAATGATCGTAGTGCAACCTCAGTGATCGTAGAAACAGACTCAACGATCGCAGTCTTACTATGGCTACTCTAACTCATGAGGAGATTGAAAGAACGGGACAATTGCTCAACCATTCAAATTATGGGGAGATCAGTTCGAATGCTGGTTGGAAAGATGTTCTGCTGAAGAGAAGTGCCCAAGGCTTCATGAAGTACATCAGTGGTTGAGGCATGCAGTTTCAAAATGAGGAGTAATATCAAAACCATCCACTATAGCATCTCTCAAAAGTTGATCGTTGAGTCAACAAAGGAAAACATAGAGTCCATAGTTGCCTTACCATGCTACTCTACGAGCCAAGATGGTCAACGGTCAATCCACGTCATTAACGACTATTTGTTTTAAAAAGGAACATTAAACAGAAAAGTTAATTGGGGAGTTACAGCTCATTACTGGGCATCGTGCAACCAATGGCTAGTTGACACATCACAGCGTATGCAGAGTTAGAAGGAACTACCATAAAGACAAATTCAAAATTTTGCAAACAGTTATTAGAAGCTATCGAACCTCTCTCCCTCCCATTTTCAAACCCTAGAATTCTCTTCGAAGATTAAATCAATTAAGCCTCCAGAACCCAAATCACAATCAGCTATCTCTCATAAAACTCTCTGAATCAATACTCATATTCCTCGAATCACTCAAATGGAAGATTGGTGAGTAATCACTTGCATCCAGCTCAGAACCAAGTCATTTGAGAAATTCAAAAAGAAGTTCAGAGACATTCTTGAACTTGTGAGAAAGCCGGATTCTCCAAATATCTTGAGGTAAGCACTCGAGTATACACTGAACTGGTTAAGGAATTCTAATCAAATGCATCCATAAATGCTGGAACCCTTTCAACCAAGGTTAAAGGTCAGTCTCTAAAGCTGAAATCATATGATATCAATCAATGCTTAGGTTTTCCTGATCTAGGACTGGAAAACCTTGATGAGATCGACACTGAGCAAGCAAAGGAAATTATGGGGAACCAAAGAAACCCTAGTCTGAAGGACATGAAGAAAAAGGAGTTTCCTGAGGAATTCGAGTTCCTTGCAGAAATAGTAGGCAAATGTATACTATGCAAGGATACGGCACATGACACTGTGCTTGATCAACAACTGAAGATTATGTCTGTAATAGTTTTGAAGAAGTAAATAAACTTTGGAGTTATCTTGTTCAATCAAATCTCAAAATGGGTAGAAAAGTCTGAGTTGAAGAAATCTACAGAAAAACCACTTACAAAGGTGTTTCATGGATGACTGCTGAGTATTGTGATGAAGAAGAAGATGGGAAGCAAGATCAAGGATGATGAGGGAGAACCTCTGAATGTTCACAAAGTAATGTCTCCACAACTGTTCATGAATTGGAAGAAAAATCCAAAGGAGAACAGAAGGTTAACAACAACAGGGAGCAGCAGAAATAACTCTGTGAAAGAGAGGAAGGCGAAAGAAGTGGAAAGCTCTGAGTTTGGTGACTCAGCACCGGCAGCAGCCACACCAGCAAGGAAGAAATCCAAATTTGTGAAGAAGACTAAGGCCCTAACAAAAAATCTCTCCATGGAAGAAAAGGACAAAGAAGAAAAAGTCCTAACTACAGAAACCACTAAGAGGAGAAGTAACAGACTGCTTCAAGGGCCATCAAGAAAGAGAGCTAAGATGGAAAACAAGCCAACCCTAGTTTCCCAAGAAAGTACATCTGACGAAAAGGAGAACGTAGAGTCAGAGGAAGAAAAGGGAACTGATAGTCTCAAGACTGAGTCCCCAAAGAACAAATCCAGCGATGAAAGTGGAGCTGGATTCATGAAAGAAATTGTAAACCCTTCTGATGAAAATGAATATGCAAGCCCTATAGCTAACTCTCAGAGTATTCACTCTGATGATAAGGAAAAGTTACAAGATGACTCAACTGCATCTTCAAATGCAAATGCTCCAACAAGCCCAAATGAAGTGTCAAATGATGATTCTGAAAGAAAAGGACATGTCCCTGCCAATGCTGAACCTCAAGAGAGTTCGTCTGATGATCTAAAGGCCTCAGAGTCTGACTCTCCTATAGCTGAACCTCCAAGGAGAAGAAAGAGCTACAGACTACTTGCTCAATTTGCCTCCAAGAAGAGAAGTGATCACTTTACTGCAGTCATTGAATTAAGTGATGATGAATCTGAATCACAGGAAGAAGGTGCTAAAGATGGAACTAGTAATGAAGAAGATGAGTCCAAGGAAGATCTTTTTGAAGAAGGTTCTAAAAATAAAATTCAACTAGAAGAATTCACTGATGAATCTGAGGAAAGGAGCCAACAAGATTCAGGCTCAAAAAGAGAAGAAATAGAGAAAGATTCTGATTCTGCACATCAGAGATCAGAGGAACCAGAATACTATCATGTCATCTCTCCAGATGGGAGTAACAGAAAATTAGCAGAGGAAGTCTCGAATGAACAACCAAAAGTACTTTCAGGAATTCCAAGCCTTGAGCAAGTGGCTCAGAAGTTCCTAAAGGTGAAGAGTCATGCAACAATGATGATCAAAGACCAGCCCCACTACAAAGTCTACAGACATGCTGGCAACCATTATATTCCCTTTAATCGTACAGTGGAAACTGAAGGCAAAAGAATTTTAGCCAAGGGGATAATCATAGAGTCTGTTCACTCTACCACTGATGATGTTCAAAACCAAATTGAGAAGCCTCCATCTGCCAAGCTCAGATATCTAACATTTCTTCATCCACCAATAGCGATTGGTACTCAACGATTGTTTAAATCTGTCCAAGGATGAAAATCGTAGAGTCCAATCTAGTGTTCGACAAAAGGATGCCCAACTAGATGCTCAAATTACTATGGAGCAAGAACTATTAAAGAATTCTGATGAACTGGTTGAGAAGATATCTTTAATTAATAAAGAGTCAAAGATATTGAAAGCAGCAGGAGACAACTCAGTTCAAGATAGACTCCAAGCAACTATTGCTGATGTATCTCTCAAAATCAAAGAGAGAGATCACATCTATCTAAAGTCCATAACTGATCAGAAGGCAGTTGCACTACGAGCTCAGAAAGCAAATGAAGAGCAACTACAAGCCCTCTTTGACAAGATTGACAACATGAATCAGTCTTTCTCTATGAAACTTGAGTTAAGCCAACAAGAACTCAAGATTAAAGTCGGTAACTCCACTTATCTGATAGAGCAGCTTATGTCCAACATGGTTCAACTCTCCCAAGTGATTAATGACAAAAGGGGGAGAAAAAGAGGCATAGAAAGAGGTAGAGCAAGAGGCACTCTAGAAAGGGCAAGAAGGAAAAGAAGAAGATAACAGAAGAAAAAGATGGGTCATCTTCTGAGGGGGAGCCAAAGGTTGATGAACCTTTGTTTGAAAAGGCTGAGGGGGAGCTAGAAGAAGAAGAAGAAGAGAAGCATAGATCTAAGGGGGAGCAAACAAAAGAAATGAAGTCAACGTCCCAGGGTGAGCAGCTGCAAGAAGATCAAACAGATGAATAGCTGATCAACAAACATCCTGGAAGCATACATGGAGCCAAAGAGGTACATCTCTAACTAGTTAGGTATGTTCTGGATCCAGGATGTAAAATATCAGTGTATTAAATTTCACATCATTATAAATGACATTCATGATTATCTGTTTTAGTAATACAGCTGCTCACTGTATATAAGATTCATTTATAACATGCATATGCACTTATTGTTTTTGTCATAATCAAATAGGGGGAGATATTGTTAGGAATAAACATATGAATGATATTCCTATTTACATATGATTTGATTATGATATATATATATATATAAATGAATATGCAAGTATGTTTGCATTAAGAAAAGTTGTAAAGTCCTTTGATAGATAATAGAAACATATGTACAAGGAATTAGAATGATCATAAGATGATCATAAGAAGACTTCAGTAGTTGACTAAGGAAAGTCAGCAGTTGCAGTAGCTTTCAAGTGGTAAGATGACAACGATCTTAGAAGTAACTAGGATCGTAGTGTTTGCAAAACAAAGAAAGAACTGATGGAATGTACACAGAGATACTGGTTAGCTCCTAAAGAACAAGGCTGAAGTGATTAAGCATGGGTTAGTCCATTGATGATAAGTGAACGGGAGATCACAAGGAGAAAGCAAGTTGGGCATGCCACAAATTTGAGGTGTCTTGTTATTCAGAAGGGGCCATAATAAAGAGTCAAGTCATCAGTATCTGAGAAAATTCGAGGCAAACAGAAGTGTTGAAGCACTGTATAAGAGAAGGAAGAGGTGTTCCACATTGGAGATCTAATGAACACTTTTCAAGATCGTAGTGTTAATTATACACGTCAAAAAGCAAGTCAATAAGACACTACGATCAGGTCCAAGAAGATTTGCATCAGAATCGTAGAGTTCAAACAACTGAGGATTGAAGCATTGGCAACGGTATAATCTGAAGGTTGGTATTTGGATAAAAGCTTATTGAGAGCATCGATGCAAGGACAACCTCTGATCGAAATCAAAAGGGGAAAAAAAGTCATCGACCTGCCTGAGACATCAAAGTAACATATCTGATGGGGTAGGTGAAATAGTAGACTGCAGTGTCAGAAAGTCCTGTCATGTCACATCTGCAGTCTGCACCAAATAACTGAAGATCTGCGAAGCAATTCAAATAGCTTTCAACGGCTACATTCCAATGGGAAGATTGGGAAGGAGTATAAATTAACAAAGCTTCAAAAATCAAGAGTTGTTGATGATTGCTAAGTTGTAGAATCATTGAGTTGTTGAAATGCTATTATTGACTCTACGAGTTCCACCAAAGATTAAAAGAACAAGTCTCGGTGACAGTGAGACTACATAGGTGGAATTTAAGCAGCTTTGAAAAAGGAATTAAATAGATTAGAGCTTCAATCAACAAAGATGAGAATGCCACTGAAGATGGCAGCCAAGCTTAGACCCGAGAAGGACAAGAAAATAGCATTCAGAAAAGTGGCAGAATACAAGGAAGATCAACTATAACAACAACAACTATAACAACAAGAAGCCAGGGCCTGAGGGGTCCTTTTCCTGAGGGACTAAATGAATATTCCAAGCTTGCTGGGCTTGAAGAGTTCCTAGGGAACTAGAGAGATTCCAAGGTTGCTGGCCTTGAAGAGTTCTTAGTGAACTGAAGTTCCAAGGCTGCTGGCCTTGAAGAAATCTTAGTGATTCAGGGTGATGCCCTTCCTTAGTGGAAATCCTGCTAGTTGAAAGCAGAAGAGTGGATTAGAAGCTTGAGTCTCTAAACCACTTAAAAACCCTTGTGTCTTTTACTTTATGTCATTACTTTATGTACATTAACTGCTATAACTGCTATGAATGTTTTAACTGCTTACCACTGAACTAACTCTACGAACAATGTATGTATGATTATGAATATATCAATGAAGGGGATCTTTTACTTATTCCACTGTGCTTGAAAAGATTCTTATGTTTGTCATATGCTAAATAATTAGCAATATAAAATAAAACAGAAAAGTATTTGAATTTTAAAAAAAAAAGGGATCTATTCAACTCCCCTTCTAGATCTATTGTTCCTACTGGGAACTAACATATTGTTATTACGATTAAAATGTATCTTTTGTTTACAAACTAAATATAGTATATTAAAATTATTGAATTTATGGAAATATAAACTATATAAGTTCATAATTTAATTATATGTATTGTATTTTATTTTGATAATTAGATCGGATTAAGGGAGTCTAGCGGGTGATATTTGGATTCAGCGAATTATTTTGGTACTACATTAAGGTAAGGATTCTATACTTTTTCAATGATACTCTTTTAAATTTAATTCATTCGTTTATTACTCATTTAGAAATTTGGTATTGCTTATCAAGATTATTCCTTATTGTCAAATTTATTGAGATAGTTTCGTTTTGGCGTTGATATTAGAATTCGTATTTGTACTCTTTGAAGTAGTTAATCGTGTCAATATATTTTGGAGACTTTATTCGTTTATATCATTCTTCACATAATTTTGTTCATATTTTGGAGTTGTTTTGATCATTGATATCTTCTGATAATTGGGTATGTTCGTATTTGATGATTCGATATCATTCAGAGATGGTCATGTAAGCCTTGTGAGTTGAACCCTTTTGGCTTACATTTTGTAGTTTGATCCTTAGGGTATACTTGAGCTAACCACCTGTGGGGGTACCACATGCATGTCCTCTTGACACAAAGGCATGACACCTTCCGTGGCGATGTGATCAGTCCATGACGTATCCTTTTGTATGCTCTAGGTATGAGCTTTAGCCATTTGATATATTTGTTCAAGATACGTATGGGTCAACCCAGTATTTGATTTGATTCAAATTTTTTGGCGGACTAGTGACGTATGTGTCGTGCGTACTATCCGATTTGATTTGTATACATCATGGTACCGATGTATTTTGTTAGCCTTTGGCTATTTGTATTTGAGCTCAGTATGAAAATGTTACTTTATAACCATTTGATTTAGCCTTATTTTGTTTGGAATTCTTTTGGCTATAGTTGTCGGTTCGACAGTGTCAATCATTTGTATCTTGTCTCACTAAATTTGATATATTCATATTTGGTTAGTAGTTGTAATTATTCGTTCATTCAGTTCTTTCGGTACATATATATATATATATATATTGTTTTATATATATGCATTTTTATATCCGTACTGGGAAATTGGCTCACGCTGTGTTCTTTTTCCAGCAGGTAATCAGGGGTGATCAGGATTTATGGGATGAAAGCTACCTTTGATCCAAATAAGTAGATTAGTTTTGAGACTTATTATTAGACTTGGTTCTCCTAATATTCTGTATATGGATTTTTGGGCCACTTTGGCAATTATTTTTTATAGTAGAGACTATGTAAATATGGAGTTCCTTCTATTTAAATTGGAGTATATGACAATTGGTGTTTAATTTCATTGGAGATATTTTGAGATTTAGTAGAGGTTTGTATTTGTTATGTTTGTGCGTGACATTCCTTTTTCCTTTTCAGAAAGGGGGTGTTACAGAGTTGGTATCAAAGCCAGGTTATGATCTTGTAGATTGCCTTTTAGGCTTGACCTGTAAGATATGAGTAGACCATTGGGTAGTTATAAGAATTTGTTATAGAGTTATATTGCGTTTGATTTTCGTTCTGCATAAATTTGACCTTGATTATTTGTTTTGATCTGTTTGCTCTCATATGTTTGATTTTGTATCATAGATGGCTCGTAGGTCTTCAAGAAATACTGGGAGGCAGGGTAATAATGGTAGGAGAGGTCAGAGGCAGCCCCAGGTTGAGGCTGTTAACCAGGGTGGAAACGATGGGAATCAGGGTAATGCAACAATAACCTCGGCTATGGTTGCAGCAATGGTGAATAAGGCAGTTACGCAGGCCGTGGCACAGGCTATGCAGGGTATTCCGCAGATGTAAAGAAATTAGCATGCAAATGGCATGGGGGATGATGCAGAGATACCATAACATGAGCAGAATGTTCCTTCCGAGGATAAAGTTGGTTAGCAAGTTCAGCCGTTGTATATGTTATTAGAGAGGTTCATTAAGCAGAAGCCCAAATCTTTTCGTTTTTCTCCGACTCCAATTGATGTAGAGAACTAGATCGCCCACTTGGAGAAGATTTTTAATGTTATTGGGTGTTCAAAAAATTAGAAGGTCAGGTTAGTAGTTTATAAGCTAGAGGATGATGCTAAGCAATGGTGTAAATCGCTGAAGGCTACACAGGGAGATGGATTTATGGATGAACTCATATGGAGCAGTTTTTGTGACCTTTTCTATCACCAATATTTCCCAAACGCTGATAGGGATGCATACATCAGGGAATTTGTGTCCATTCAGCAGAAGGAAGATGAGACTATTACCGATTTCATAGCGAGGTTTACGAGATTGGCTAGTTTTATGAGTTTAATAGTTGGGACAGCTGCACAACAAGCAGAAAAGTTCAAATGGGCCTTGAAATATGAGTATAGGAGATCGATCATCCACACCATATTTACATATGTATCACAGATGGCAAATGCATCTAAGAGTGTGAAAATGGAACATAAGGACTTTTGAGCTTCCGAATCAGAAGGGAGTCAAAAGAGAGATAGAGATGACCAGCAAGGGCAAGGAATGGGGCAGTTTGGCAGAAATCTGAATAGAAGGCAAAATAATTAGAATGAGCCTCCATCGGGTTAGAGATTTAATCCTCGGAGGGATTTTACTTACCCAATGCAACAAGGTAGTCTTCGAGGTCGTGAAGCAGGTCAATTGGCAAGTTTGGAGGCGATGTCGAATAGGGGATTTCAATATATTGAGGGTTTTCAAGAAAATCGAGAATCAAGGTCAAGATCGCCATCATGTGGTCAAATTCAGTAGCGGTATCCGGGTGACCAATGTGGTGGAGAAATTTGAACTTTTGCCACTTCCACCTGGTCTATGTGCTACTTGTGGTGGGTATCATACTGGTAGGGCGTGCTATAGAGAGACATGGGCTTGTTTCTTATATGGACAAATGGGACATAGAGCAAGGGACTGCACAATTCAGCATGGTAATGGGGGAGGCGGTAATGCTGGTAATAGCGGTTAGCGCAACACCTGTGGGAGAGTATTTTCATTGACAGCTAATCATGTGGCCCAAGCACCAGGTACTATTTCAGGCATCCTTCTTGTATGAAATCGTGAGGCATCGGTTTTGTTTGACACTGGATCTACACACTCTATTGTTGCACTTTCATTTGTTCATCATCTTGGAGTGTCTTCTCATATATTAGATCCTCATGTATCTATTGCTACCCTGATGGGGAATTCTGTGATTATTTCTGAGCAATTTCATGAGTGTCCTTTGAAGTTAGGGAGGAGGGTGTACGCAGCTAACTTACTTCCGATGGTGATGCATGATTTCGATATCATCTTGGGTATGGATTAGCTGAGTAAGCATCGAGCCACTATTGATTGTCATGCAAGGAAGGTTATTTTTGGAACCTTAGAAGCTCCAGAATTCGAGTTTCAATGTTCCAAGCCGAATGGTGTTGTAAAGTTGATCTCAGCTTTGAAGGCGAGCAAAATGATTACTAAGGGACGTGATTGTTATTTGGCTTATATGAAGGATACCTTGAGGGATGAGCTCCATCTTGATGACTATCCAGTTGTGTGAGAATTTCCTGAGGTATTTCCTAAGGATCTGCCAAGATTGCCACCGCCAAGGGAAGTTGAGTTTACTATTGAGCTCATTCCTGGAGCGGAGCCTATCTCTAAGGCACCCTATAGGATGGCTCCATTAAAGTTACAGAAGTTGAAGGAACAATTGCAGGAGTTGTTAGATCGTAGATTCATTAGACCGAGCATATCGCCATGGGGTGCTCCAGTATTGTTTGTGAAGAAGAAGGACGGATCTATGAGATTATGTATAGATTATAGGTAGCTAAATAGGATCACTATCAGGAACAGATATCCATTGCCACAGATAGATGACCTTTTTGATCAGCTCCAAGGGGCAAAGTTCTTCTCAAAGATAGATTTGAGGTCGGGGTACCATCAGTTGAGGGTAAGGGAAGAGGACATTCCAAAAAAAAGCTTTTCGTACTCGGTATGGGCACTGTGAGTTTTTGGTGATGTCATTTGGGTTGACTAATGCTCCGGAAGTGTTTATGGATATGATGAATCGAGTTTTTAGCAAGTATTTGGACCAATTTGTCATTGTCTTCATTGATGACATTTTGGTGTATTCCAAGTCTAAGGAGGAGCATGAAGAGCATTTTCGTATTATTTTGGGGGTTCTACAGAAGAACAAGTTATATGCTAAGTTTTCCAAATGCCAATTTTGTTTAGAACATGTAGCATTTTTATGGACATGTTGTGTCTGTTGAAGGTACTAAGGTGGATCCTGCGAAGTTTGAGGCAATCACTAATTGGCCAAGACCTACCACGGTAAGTGAAGTAAGGAGTTTCTTGGGTTTGGCAGGGTACTACAGGCGATTTGTGGAAGGTTTCTCTTTGTTAGCTTTACCATTAACTCAGTTGTTAAAGAAGGGCACAAAGTTTATGTGGAATGAGGAACGTGAGAAAAGTTTTGAGGAGCTTAAGAAGGGGCTTGTGTTGGCTCCAGTGCTTACATTACCGTCGGGGACAAGAGGTTATTAGATTTACAGTGATGCTTCCAAGAAGAGATTAGGGTGTGTTTTGATGCAAAATGGTAAGGTAATTGCTTATGCTTCCAGACAACTTAAACTTTATGAGGTAAATTACCCTACCCACAACCTGGAGTTAGTAGCAGTTATTTTTGCCCTAAAGATTTAGAGGCACTATCTATATGGAGAGACTTGTGACATTTTCACCGACCACAAGAGCCTTAAATATATTTTTACTCAGAAGGAGCTTAACATGAGGCAGAGGCATTGGTTGGAGCTTCTCAAGGATTATGATGCTAGGATTCAGTATCACCCCGGTAAGGCTAATGTGGTTGCAGATGCTCTTAGCCGGAAAAGTTCTATAACGACCGAGAAATTCGAATCTATTGTAAAATAATTTTATTTAATTAAATAATGAATAAAATTATATTATTTGTTATTATTATGTGTTAGTAAGATGAATGTCGTTCTATAACCTAGCAACATTGGAATGTCATAGTATTTCAACTACGTGAAGGAATTAAAGTGTTTGAATTTCCAAGACGAAAATAAAAGTTTTCTGAGAAATTTTTTGAAAAACACTATTCATCGATTTCTACTTGGGAATTATTTTTGAACTTTTGAGAAATACGTAATGATAGACTATCGAAGTGAGATGGATTATATAATAATAATTTGAGTATGCAAAACGTAATTTTTCGCCTGCGGACTTAATTTGGGAACGTTAGGGAAAATAAAGCGTTAATGAGCTAAAGTGATGATCGTATGATACGTAGGTATTGTACGAGGAAATGAA
The DNA here is from genome assembly GCA_020205605.1 of Panax ginseng. Classification (NCBI taxonomy): domain Eukaryota; kingdom Viridiplantae; phylum Streptophyta; class Magnoliopsida; order Apiales; family Araliaceae; genus Panax; species Panax ginseng. The sequence continues at coordinate 53,476,888 of CM035129.1, read as the reverse complement.
TATGAGTATGATACGAAGTATTATACGAGTATGTATGAATGATGGTATGTCATATATATTGAATAAGAATACGAGTGAGAATATGAGAATAATACGTAGAGTATACGTTCTAAGGCTTTAAGCCAAATGAAATGGATTAATAGGATTGTGTAGGAAGGGTATAGTTTAATTGGGATTGTGTTTAAGCCCAATATAAACAAATGTTAGAGCCAAGAAAATAATGTGATGACCAAGTAAATAATGCAATGATCAAGTTAACTTAATAGCTAGGTCATGAATTGTAAGGAGGTGATTAAGGAGGTGGGATTGGTTGATTGACTAATATGCCCTAACCTTGGTTTTCCTATAAATAAGAGAGCTTGGATTTCATTTGTTGTTTGTTAACTTTCATCCAACAACTTTCAACTTAATTGTTAGAGAGAATAAGTAAGAATAAGCTAGACTTCCATTATTAGAAAAGAAGAAGAACAAGCTTGATCATCAAAGGTAATGATGTGTAAAAAATTTCCTCAATGGTGGATGTAGTGTTAGCGAGATTCTGGGGACAGAATCCTTATAAGGGGGGAAGAGTGTAACGCCCAAGAAAATTTGGATTTTTGAGAATTAAATTTTTATTTTTATTATGTGGATTAAATGAATTTAATCCATTATTTATGGGAGTAAGCTATTCGAGGGTCGTTATATGACCTAGAAATATTGAAACGTTGTAGTATTTCGGGTACGTGATAGAATTAAAGTGTTTGAATTTCCAAGATGAAAATAAAAACTTTCCGAGAAATTTTCCAAAAAACACTATTCACGCATTTCTGCTCGGGAATTATTTTTGAACTTCCGAGAAATACGTAATGATAGAATATCGAGGCAAGATGGAATATCTAATAATATTTTAGTTATGGGAAACACAGTTTTTCACCTGCGGACTTAAAACCTAACGATTAAGGGAAAAGGGAATTCCGAGAAGGAAGTTAAGTGCGTAGGATGAATTAAAGCAAGGATTGTATAATACGTAAGTATTATACGAGGTAATGGATATAAGTATAATATGAGGTATTATACGAGCATGTATGAATGATGGAATGTTGTATATTAAATAAGTATATGAGTTAGAATACGAGATTGATATATAAAGTATACGTTATAAGGTTTTAAGTTAAATGAATAGGATTTTGTAGAACATTGTAAAGTCCAATGAGAATTGGTAAAGCCCAAATGTAAGAATGGATAAGTCCAATAAGAATTAAGGTGTAAGCCCAAGGGGTTGGTTAATGAGAAGTCCAAAGTAACTTAATGCAAGCCCAAAAGGAATAAGCTAAGTTAATTAGACTTAAGCCCAATGTAATAATCCAATGGATTAGGAGGATCCATGGGGCAACCCATGATCACATGTATAACCCAAAGTAGTGGCCAGGTAAAGTAATTGGTGGCTAAGTAAAAGTAATGAGCAAGTAATTAATGTGATAAGCAAGTAAAGTGCTTATGTGTGGTGAACAAGTAAAAGTTGTGATCAACAAGCAAAGGATAAGCTAGGTGATTAACAAGTAAACTTAAAGGCTAAGTTATGTGATTAGTAAGTATACTTAATGGTTAAGTATATGTGATGCTCAAGTATTGGATAGATGTTGGGATGGCTAAGCAAAGAGTGTGGAGGCCAAATAACTTATTTGGTGAGCAAGTAAACTTAGGGTTTAAGTAAAGGAATAGTATGGAGGTTTAGTAAGGAGGTGGAGTGATCTTATAACCATTATACCCTAACCTAGCAAGTCCTATAAATAGAAAGCTTGGATTTCATTATTCCTTGTTAAAATTTCATCCAACAACTTCTCTTAGAGAGCAACTTATTGGTTAGAGAGAATAAGCACTTGTAAGTCAAACTTTTATTGTGAAATTTTCAAGAAGCAAGAGGAAGAACAAAGCTTAGTCAAATGATTATAAAGAGTAAGAACTTTAACCATGAATCTCTTTCTCTTCCATTGTTAGAGAGGTGGGTACTGGTAGAACATGTATGCTAAGGAATGATTAATGAATGGACTTAAGCCGTATAAGTCATGAATAAGTAATTCAAACTTAATTAAGTTATGAATTTATGAAGAGTTTATATGAACTACTCATATGTTTACCTTAAGAAGATGATATGATAAGGAGATGTGAAAATGGTGGTTAAAAGACTTAATCTATAATAAGTCATGAGAAAGGAAGTCATAAGGAGTTATACTTTTATAAGTTACAAACTCACAAAGGATAAGTAATAACTTATCATATTTATAAGTTAATGAGATGAGTATGTCAAGATATTAGTTTGATGGTTAGAATCCATTTGAAACGATGAACAAATCATAAGGAAGTTAAGGTGGAATTCACGAGTTTAGACGATAATCGTCGAATTCGTGAAAATCTCGGAATGGAAGTTAAATTTTGGTATTGAGCTTGGAAACATTGGTTTTCAATGGAGACAAGTCATATTTGGCATTATAGAGTTGCGGACTCAAAAATGACCGGATTCCGACTTAGAACGAAGAAACGAGCGTTGAACGTTCACGAACGTTTATTATTTTCGTTAAAATGGACTAATAGGTGAATTTTTAGCAAACGAAGTCAAATAGACAAAATTCTTGCATGAACGTGTAGAGCATGTAATTTGTGAAATGTAGACTTTTGAACGAGCCAATTCGGACTTATAACGAAGAAGTTATGCGTCCGAGAAGTTCACAAAATTTTAAAAGTCAAATTTTTCTAAAGGCCACGAGTTGGTATGCCATGGCCAACCCAAGGCCAAATAGTGGCGTCATGGCTTGGCCAAGCACAGTGTCATCACCCTCGCTAACTAACTGTCATGGCGCCGAGATAAAGAGCTAAGAGTAGTGCCGCGGCACCAGTCCCAGAGTTTTAACAGACAAGAAGGTTTACAAGTATAGAAAGAAAGATAATTCATTAGTAATGAAACAAGGTGTTAATATAACATTGTTAAGGTATTTTTAGACACTTAATATATGATAATTAAAGGTTAATAATCAATTGAAAGATGAACGTAATGAGAACAACGTAATGTGCTAAGCCGACTGTAGAAATTTGTTGACCAAGTTGATTATGAATCCAATGGTTTGCAATACCAGTATGGATTATGTAATTACTTAATTAACATGATAAGACCTTTCCTAAATCACTGTTATAGTGATGAATTTAGGAATTTAATGTTGTTTAATGAGTAGTTAAACGACGAACGTAAAGTATAGAGAACGTTAAAAATATTCAATAATGATAATACGTGAACGTAAACGCTATGCAATAAAGTGTACTAAACCAATGACGATCGAGTTTCGATTAATAACATAAAAATGTTAGTAAGCCATGAAGAAGGATGATTAACTCGAAACGAGTTGGATTAATGAAGTAAATCTACGTAAAACATAGAAGAGAAAGAAGTTGGTAAGAATGATGTAAAGATAATGGCAAGCCAAAACCAATAGTAACAAATCTAAAGTATGATTAGATTGAGATGAAGGGTAAGATTCATTAGGAACTATTTATGTTCATTCTTGACCTAATGTGGTATGTGATGTGGTTATGTATTGTAGAGACCTTAAAGACTGAAAGGAAAAGTTATTTTTACTGTAGCAGACGTTGAAGGCAAGTTTTTCTTAAACGCTTGTCTAACCTTCGTGTTAGCCAAGTTTTCTGTGATTCATGTTATAAGATGCATGAATGATTTTAAAGAAAGGGTTGACGCCAGTTTTGACTCGGCTAGACTAATCTTGAAGATTGATTTATTTATTTATAAGTCTTTCAATATAGAATTGTTAACGCTATCCTACGCCAATTGTTTGGTACGGATTCAAGGTAAGCCTGAGTTTGAATAAACAAATGTATTTTCATCGATTATTCGATGGGCACGCGAGGTTGCCAAAACTTAAACGTAAATACGTTTAAAGAATGTAGTGTTGATCAACATAGAGTACTATGGGGTGATCACCCGAAGTGCTAAAGAAGATATTGGGACTTACGGACTTAGTGTCGGGTTGTCCTTTTCAAAGAAAATATGAACTGGTCATGGTCTTGAGCCAGAATTGATGTTTTCCTGAATATTGTTATTGTAAAACATTTTGAAGGAAGAGAAATGCTATTTTGAATTATTGATAGTACTTCATAACTATTATCCAGTTATTGAAGATATACGATTCCTATGTTTCAAGCATGTTGTTTAAAAGAAATTGTTGTACTTGTTGAGCTTGTTATGCTCACTCTTGCTTGAACCATATGAATGCAACTAGAATTTGAACGAACCGAGGGATCGACAAGGATAGAGGCGGGAATGAAAATTTGAACGATTAGTTTACCTTGTAATAAACTAGTAAGTTGTATATATCATAGAATGATGAACAAAGAATGTAATGGTTTTAGAACCTGGGAACGGGATGTAATATTATTAATGTAATAAGAATGTCGTTGATACACACATTTTGATGTCGTTTCAATAGAATGAATGTACAGTTATAAGTACCGTGTAGCACCATCTATCGAGTTGGAAGAGACCTGGATTTGGGGGCGTCACAAGAAGATCATGCTGAACACTTAAGAATAGTGTTAGAGACACTAAGAAAGGAGAAGTTGTATGCGAAGTTCACTATGTGTGAATTTTGTCTAGAAAAGGTACAGTTTTTAGGTCATGTCATTAACCATGAGGGGATTTCAGTAGATCCAGCGAAGGTGGAAGCCGTGATGAATTGGGAACAACCGAAAACACCGACTGAGGTACGGAGTTTCCTAGGGTTAGCGGGATACTATCAGAGATTCATCCAGGATTTTTCGAAGATAGCAACTCCGTTGACTAACTTGACAAGGAAGACGATGAAAAACGTGTGGACTGAGAAATGCGATGACAGTTTTCAAGAACTGAAGAAGAGGTTAAGTGAAGCGCCTGTTTTTCATTACCCGATGACACAGGAATTTTATAGTTTATAGTGATGCTTCGCATGGAGGACTTGGTTGCGTGCTCATGCAGCATGGCAAGGTCATTACGTATGCATCAAGGCAGTTGAAAGATTATGAGAAAGTTTACCCTACTCATGATCTAGAACTGGTCGTAGTAGTGTTTGCCTTAAAGATATGGAGACATTATCTTTACGGAGAAAAATGTGAGATATACACGGACCATAAGAGTCTAAAATATATCTTCACACAGAAGAAGTTGAATATGAGACAAAGGAGATGGATGGAGTTGATAAAGGATTACGACTGTGAAATCCTGTATCACCCTGGAAAAGCCAATGTAGTTGTCGATGCCTTAAGTAGAAAAGGGTGGGGAGAAGTTATCTATGTTAACTACCGAATCGAGTTAATAAATACGTAAGGCTAGGATGGAGATAGAGGTGAAGTTGCTTTGAGTGAATCAAGGTAGACCTGTTCATGCATGAGATTCAATCTACTATTGTAGAGAGAGTCAAAGAGGTGCAGCTCAAAACTGATGAGTGTGACCGGATAAAGGAGCGTTTAACCAATGAAAAAGATTTAAAGTACAATCTCGATAACGAGGGGTTATTGAGATTTAAAGGAAGAATTTGGGTTTCGAATGAGACGGAATTAAAAGAGCAAGTCTTATAAGAAGCTCATAGTTCGAGGTACTTGATTCATCCTGGTAGTACTAAGATGTATTAAGACCTTCGACAGAGTTTTTGGTGGCCAAACATGAAGAGAGAGATAGTCGAGTATGTAAGTAGGTGCTTGACTTGTCAGAAGGTTAAGGTCGAACATCAATGACCAAGTGGCTTGTTACAGTCATTGGAGATCCCGGAGTGGAAGTGGGAGCATATCATAATGGATTTTATGGTGGGACTTCCGATTACAACGAAAAGGTATGATGCGATTTGGATAATAGTGGATCGGTTGACGAAGTCAGCTCACTTTTTGCCAATAAGGGTTAAGTATAACTTGGACTAGTTAGCTAAACTTTATATTAAAGAAATAATTTCCAGACATTGAGTACCAGTTTCGATTGTGTCAGATCGTGATCCACGATTCACATAGAACTTTTGGAGGAGTCTGCAAGAACAGTTGGGAACGCAGCTAAAGTTGACTACGGCTTATCATCCCCAAACTGATGCCTAGAGTGAAAGAATAATTCAGACGTTAGAAGATGTGCTGAGATCTTGCATCATGGATTTTAAGGGTAGTTGGGATGATCATCTACCATTAGTAGAATTTGCGTATAACAACAGTTATCATGCAAGCATAGGTATGCCACCTTACGAAGCTTTGTACGGAAGAAAATGCAGAATACCATTGTGTTGGGACGAAGTGGGAGAACGTCGAATGCTAGGGCCAGGATTGGTGCAGCAGACAGCGGAGGTAGTGAAGCTAATACGGATGCGTCTCATAGCAGCTCAAGACAGACAGAAAAAGTATGTGGACTCGCATTGAGTAGATTGGGAGTTTGAAGTAGGCTCTTATGTGTTTCTAAAGGTATTTCCCTGGAAAGGAAAGATACGCTTTGGAAAGAAGGGAAAGTTAAGTCCAAGGTTTATAGGACCTTTTGAAGTGTTAAAATGGGTAGGCGAGGTAGCTTATATGATAGCATTACCTCCAGACCTAGAACGAATACATAATGTGTTTCATGTATCTGTGTCACGTCCTTATAAGCTGGATTATAAGCACGTAATAGAGTATGAGCCTATTCATATCGAGAAGGACTTAACGTATGAAGAGATGCTGATTCAAATTATCGATAGAAAAGAGCAAATTCTGCAGAACAAAGTTATACCTTCTGTAAAGGTGTTATGGAAGAACCACGATGCCGAAGAAGCAACGTGGGAATTGGAAGAAAAGATAAGGAAAGATTACCATCAATTATTTGCGTAATGTGAGATGAGATTCTGGGAACAAAATCTTTATAAGGGGGGAAGAATGTAACGACCGAGAAATTCGGATCTATTGTAAAATAATTTTATTTAATTAAATAATGAATAAAATTATATTATTTGTTATTATTATGTGTTAGTAAGATGAATGTCGTTCTATAACCTAGAAACGTCGGAATGTCGTAGTATTTCGACTACATGAAGAATTAAAAGTGTTTGAATTTCCAAGATGAAAATAAAAGTTTTTCGAGAAATTTTTTGAAAAATACTATTCATCGATTTCTGCTCGGGAATTATTTTTGAACTTCTGAGAAATATGTAACGATAGACTATCGAGGTGAGATGGATTATGTAATAATAATTCGAGTATGGAAAACATAATTTTTCGCCTGCGGACTTAATTTGGGAACGTTAGAGAAAATAAAGCGTTAAGGAGCTAAAGTGATGATCGTATGATATGTAGGTATTGTACGAGAAAATGAATACGAGTATGATACGACGTATTATACGCGTATGTATGAATGACGGTATGTCGTATATATTGAATAAGTATACAAGTGAGAATACGAGAATAATACGTAGAATATATGTTCTAAGGCTTTAAGACAAATGAAATGGATTAGTAGGATTGTGTAGGAAGGGTATAGTTTAATTAGGATTTTGTTTAAGCCCAATATAAACTAATGTTAGAGCCTAAGTGTTTGTTAATGTAAAGTCCAAAGTGGATTAATGCAAGCCCAAAAGAATAAGCTAAGCTAATTGAATTAAATCCTAAATTAAGATCCAACAGATGAATAAGATCCATGGGGCAACCCATGTGAGGCCATGATCACATGGGTGATCTTGGTGGCCAAGAAAATAATGTGATGACCAAGTAAATAATGTAATGAACAAGTTAACTTAATAGCTAGGTTATGAATAGTAAGGAGGTGATTAAGGAGGTGGGATTGGTTGATTGACTAATATGCCCTAACCTTGGTTTTCCTATAAATAAGAGAGCTTGGATTTCATTTGTTGTTTGTTAACTTTCATCCAACAACTTTCAACTTAATTGTTAGAGAGAATAAGTAAGAATAAGCTAGACTTCCATTATTAGAAAAGAAGAAGAACAAGCTTGATCATCAAAGGTAATGATCCTATATCATTAATCTTCCATCTCTACAATTGTAGGTTGATAAGAGAAGTGTTGATTGATAGACATGTATGCTAAGAAATGATAAGAATGAATAATCTAAGGACTTAAGTCTTAATAAGCCGTGAATAAGCACTTTGTTCATAGATAGGTTATGAACTAAGGAAGAACTTTTAAGAACTTGTAACATGTTTACATAAATGAAGTTTGTATGATAAGAAGATGAAAGGATAATGGTTAGAAGACTTAAACTATAATAAGTCATGTAAAGTGAAATCATAAGTAGTTTATACTTTTATAAGTTATAAACTCGTGAAAAATAAGTAATAACTTATCATGTAAATAAGTTAATGAAATATATATGTTAAGATGTTAGTATGATGGATAGATTCCATTTGAAACGATGAACAAATCATAAGTAACGAAGTTATGCCGGAATTCACACGATTAGACGATAATCGTCGAATTCTCGGAATGGAAGTCGAATTTTAATATTGAGCTCGAAAACGTTTGTTTTTGATGGAGACAAGCCTTATTTGGCATTATAGAGTTGCGGACTCGAAAATGATCGAATTCCAACTTAGAACAAAGAAACGAGCGTTAAACTGTAACGCCCCAGAAAATTCAAATTTTTTTGAGGATTAAATTTTTATTTGATTATGTGGATTAAATAAAAATAATTGATTATTTATGGGAGTAAGCTATTTGAAGGTCGTTCGATGACCTAAACATGTTGGAACGTCGTAGTATTTTAGCTACATGATAGAATTAAATCGTTTGAATTTCTAAGATGAAAATAAAAGCTTTCCGAGAAATTTTCTGAAAAACATTATTCACGCATTTCTGCTCGGGAATTATTTTTGAATTTCTGAGAAATACGTAATGATAGAATATCGAGGCGAGATGGAATATCCAATAATATTTCAGTTATGGAAAACACAGTTTTTTGCCTGCGGACTTAAAATCTTATTGTTATGGAAAGTGAGTTCTGAGAAGGAATTTAAATGTGTATAATGAATTAAAGCAATGATCGTATGATACATAGGTATTGTATGAGGTAATGAATACGAGTATAATACGGGGTATTATACGAGCATGTATGAATGATGGAATGACGTATATTAAACAAGTATACGAGTTAGAATACGAGATTAATACGTAGATTATACGTTATAAGACTTTAAGCCAAATGTATTGAATTTGTAGGAATGTGTATGAGATTGTAATGTCCAATTGGGATAATAATAAAGCCCAATACGAATTAATTTTAAAGCCCAAATGTAGGAGTGGTTAAGTCCAATGTAATTTAATGAACAAGCCCAAGTGCTTGTTTAATTGTAAGCCCAATGTATAAGTTAGGTTAATTAAACCTTAAGCCCAAACTATTAATCCAATGGATTAGGAGGATCCATGTGGAAACCCATGATCACATGGGTGATCTTGGTGGCCAAGAAATAAGTGTGATGAGCAAATAGACTTAAGTGTTAAGCAAAGGATAAGTTAAGTAGACTTAATGGCTAAGAAATGTGATAAGCAAGCAAAGTGCTTATATGTGATGATCAAGTAACTTAATGACTAAGTGTTGTGATGGCCAAGTAATTAATTTGGTGAGCAAGTAAAGGATAAGCTATGTGCTAAGCAAGTATACTTAAAAGCTAAGTAAGTGTGGTGGCCAAATTTACTTAATAGATAGGTAATGAATAGTAAGGAGGTGGATTGGCTTTAAGACCATTATACCCTCACTTTGAGATTTCTATAAATAAGAAGTTTGCTAGTTCATTTGTTAGTTGTTAGATTTTCATCCAATAACTTATAGCTTATTGGTTAGAGAGAATAAGTGAGAATAAGCTAGAAAAGCTAGAAAGCTAGTCTTTCATAGTTCAAGAAGAAGATCAAAGATTAACCAAGTGATATTCAAGGGTAAGCAATCTTAAACCATGATTCTCTTTCTCTTCCATTGTTAGAGAAGTCGGTAGTGGTAGAACATGTATACTAAGGAATGATAAGAATGATTAATCAATGGACTTAAGCCGTATAAGTCATGAATAAGTAATTCAACCTTAATTAAGTTATGAACTTATGAAGAGCATATAGGAACTACTCATAGGTTTACCTTAATAAGATGGTATGATAATAAGAAGAAAGAATGGTGGTTAAAAGATTTAGACCATGTTAAGTCATGAGAAATGAAAGTGTAAGTAGTTTATATTTTTTTAAGTTACAAACTCACAAAGAACATGTAATAACTTATCATGTTTATAAGTTAATGAAGTATGTTTGTCAAGATGTTAGTATGATGGATTGAATCCATTTGAAACGATGAACAAACCATAAGTAACGAAGTTATGTCGGAATTTACACGATTAGACAATAATCGTCGAATTCGTAAAATTCTCAGAATGGAAGTCGAATTTTGATATTGAGCTTGGAAACATTAGTTTTTAATGGAGACAAGTCTTATTTGGCATTATAGAGTTGTGAACTCGAGAATGACCAAATTCTGACTTAAAACGAAGAAACGAGCGTTGAACGTTCACGAACGTTTATCGTTTTCGTTAAAAATGGACTAATAGGTGAATTTTTAGCAAACGAAGTCAAATAGATAAAATTCTTGCATGAACACATAGAGTATGTAATTTGTGAATTGTAGGCTCTTGAACGAGCCAACTCGGACTTCTAACGAAGAAGTTATGCATCCGGGAGTTTCACAAAAATTTCAAAAGCTGTAAATTCTCTCTAAGCACAGAGTCAGCCAATGCATGGCCAAACCAAGGCCAAAAAGATGGCGCCAAGAAGACCTAACAGATGTATGAACCTCATCAAATTTCGTGCCGCACAACATGAAGAGCAAGGACTCATGCCAGCAACAATGAGTCCCGCCTCTGTACCACTATTAACTCATGCGCATGTGCATGCAAGAGAGAAGGAAGGGTGGAAGCCAGCATGGCCAACTCTAGGGTTTGGACAGTGATGAATGTTTACAAGTATAGAATGAATAATAACTCATTAGTAATGAACTAAGGCTTAATCATAACATTGTTAAGACATGTTTAAACCTTAATTATGATCATTTAGGGTTGAAGTAAATCTATTGAATGTGAACGTGAATGGTATGCAATATGCATACTTAACCAAATGACGATCGAGTAATTATTTAATAATGTAAGGACGGTAGTAAGCCGTGAGGAAGGATGATTAACTCAAAACGAGTTGTATTAATGAAATAATTTCAGTTAAGTTAGAGAAGAGAAAGAAGTTGGTAAGAATGATGTAAGTTATAACAATAAAGCCGGAACCAATAAATAACAAATCTAATACAAGATTAGATTGAGAAGAAGGGTAAGATTCATTAGGAACCATGTATGTTCATTAATGACCTAATGTGGTATGTTATGTGGTTATGTGTTGTAGAGACCGTAAAGACTGAAAGGAAAAGTAATTTTTACTATAGCAGACGTTGAAGGCAAGTTTTTCTTAAACGCTTGTCTAACCTTCGTGTTAGCCAAGTTTTCTGTGATTCATGTTATGAGATGCATGAATTGTTTTACTAAAGGGTCGATGCTAGTTTTATCTCGGCTAGACTAATCTTCAAGAGTTGATTAATTTATTTACAAGTCTTTCAATATAGAATTGATAACGCTATCCTACGCCAATTGTTTGGTACGGATTCAAGGTAAGCCTGAGTATGAATAAACAAATGTATTTTTCATAGATTATTCGATGGGCATGCGAGGTTGCCAAAACTTAAACGTACATACGTTTAACAGGATGTAGTATTGATCAACATAGAGTACTATGGGCTGATCACCCAGAAGTGCTCGTAAGATATCTTAGGACTTATGGACTTAGTGTAAAGGTTGTCCTTTTCAAAGAAATTATGAAACGCTCATGGTCTTGAGCCAGGATTGATGTTTTACTGAATATTGTTATTGTAAAACGTTTTGAAGGAAAAGAAGTGCTATTTTGAATTATTGATAGTACTTCATGACTATTATCCAATTATTGAAGATATATGATTCCTATGTTTCAAGCATGTTGTTTAAAAGAAATTGTTGTACTTGATGAGCTTGTTATGCTCACTCTTGCTTGAACCATATGAATGCAGTTAAGACCTAACAAACCGAGGGATCTAACAAGGATAAAGGCAAGACGAAGATGAATTATTAGTTTACCTTGTAATAAACTAGTAAGTTGTATATATCATAATATGATGAACAGAGAATGTAATGGTTTTAGAACTTGGAAACGGGATGTAATATTATTAATGTAATAAGAATGTCGTTGATACACACATTTTGATGTCGTTTCAATAGAATGAATGAATAGTTATGAGTACCATGTAGCACCATCTGTCGGGTTGGAAGATGCCCGGATTTAGGGGCATCACAGGTTGGTATCAGAGCATTAGGTTATAAAACTTAAGGGGGGAAGAACCTTAGGCTAATAACCTCGTTAAGGAAGGAAAATTCCAAAGGAAGTAAACTCGAGATTTATTTAAGTTGAATGAGTCAATAAGGTATTGAGGAAACTCAGTATTGCAAGATTTAAAAGATGGAAAGTAACCCTAAATAAATCAAATGTGATCTGTGCTTATACTATTGTGTGTTATGTACTAATCAACATATATGTTATTGTAGGATGTTGATAGATAGCTTCATGTATAGAGATATAAACGCAGTGAGCGAAGAAATTGTGAACAGAGTAGAGCCTGTACCTATGCCGGTGGCGGAGGTACCATTAGTGATACTAGAGGAGTCAGAGCCAGGGGAGTATTTTTCTGAGGAAGACTACTCCGAGGGAGAAATGGATATATCATCATATCTTAATATGATGACAGATGAGGAGGAAGAAATAGAGGTGGCATCGGTTAATACGGTGGTACCTACACTAGAGTCATCATCTCCAGATGCAATGAGATCATTGTATCTGGCAGTGCTTGACAGGAATGTGCAACTGAGTACAGTTGTGTAGAATCAGAATGAAGAGATTGGTGCTCTTTATGTAACGAAGGAGTCTGCAGAAGCAGATTTTGAGTCTGAGCATGACGAGAAGGTGTTCATGATAAATAAGGCTAGGGATTTTAAGAAGGAGGCTGATGAGCTTCGTAAAGAATTGGGGGAGAAGGATCGGAAGATAGCATGGATGTCTTACATCCATAAGAGTGCTCATGAGAATTTCAAGCTGAAAGTTGCTTGTTATTCCACTGAGTCGGGACAGACTAGACATACTATTAGTCGGGATACTGTAGCGATAATTGCGAATGAGAAACACGAGGATGTTGTTATGCATTATTAGAAGTCTAGAGTTATAAATATGTGTGTAGTGACGTAAAACCCTCTTTTGTACAACAGGGTAGTCTTTTTGTAAATCCCAACTTCTGAGAAGTTCGATTGTGGGATATAAATGTACTAGCCGTTGTCTATGGAAGCAAATTGTAAATAGTTTTAACTATGAAGAAGCATATGAATCTAATGAAGTTTTCATTTAATATGCTTTGTTATGGTATGAGTTGTTATGTGGCGAATAATAACGAAGTAAGTAAATAGATAATAATGAAATTCTATTTATTTAACTAGAAAATGTCGTCAAGAAGAAGACAACGTAATCAGGAAGCGGAATCACGTAATGATAATCAAGGGGGTCAAAACAACCCTATGCAAGAGTTCGTTAATTCATTAACGGTTGCATTTAACAAAACCAGGGGTAGAGTACCTGTGGAACCTAGGGTAGCCAGAACGTCTACCTTTAAAGAATTTAAAAGCGTAAGTCCGCCGGAGTTCAAAGGAACGACGGACCCATTAGGAGCCTAGACATGGGTAAAGGAAATAGAGAAGAATTTTGTTATTACAAACATAAGTGAGGCGCAAAAGACTTCTTTTGCGACTTACATGATGAAAAGGGAAGCCAAATTTTGGTGGGAGGCTCACAGGGTGGGCCTAGAACAGATGCAATAATGTGGGAACAATTCAAGAAGGTTTTCTTCCAGAATTATTTCCCTACAAACATGTAAGGGAGGATGAAGATTACGTTCTTAGAACTTAAACTAAGAGACATGACGATTCCCCAGTATGTGGCCAAATTCAATGAATTGGCAAGGTTTGTTCCACACCAAGTGGACACTGAGGAGAGGAAGACTTGTAGGTTTGAGCAGGGCCTGAAACCATGGCTCTATAGTAGGATTTCGTTGTTTCAGATTGTTTCCTATGGGACCATTCTGGAGAAGGTGATTATAGCAAAGGGTGGTAGTGAGGCGTTGACTCAATACCACAATGAGAGGAAGAATAAGAGCAAGGGAGAGGGAGGAACTAAGGCAGAGAGTGCAAGTGGTAGTGATAGTATGCCAAAAAGAAAGAATTTTAACTCTAAGAATACTGGAGGGGGAACAAGGGGATCCTAAGCGTAGGATCGAGGTATGTAAGACATGTGGAAAGACTCATCTTATAGTCTATCTGAAAGGGAAATCGGTTTATAATAACTCGGGACATGAGGGTCATATATTACCCAATTGTCCTAAATCTAAGAAAAGCCATGGTTATTTTGTGTGTGGGTCGTTGGACCACATGGCAAGAAATTGCCCAAAGGAGGGGTCGGAGGAAAGTAAAGGTGTTAGTAGTGGTAAGTTAGCCATGATGCGGTTGTATCAGTTGATTTAGTAGCAGGTATCTTTCTGGTCAATACAATGAATGCTTATGTGCAGTTTGATTGGAATGCTACTTTTTTTTATAGCATGAGAGTTTACTAAGTGATTAAGTTCATTCTCGGAAGGGATTATAAATACCTTTATATGTTAAGGTAGAGAATGGGGAAATAACTTTCGTTAATTATATTCGTGGAAATGGCTTCATGAATAAGGAATGTAAGCAAGTATCGGTAGATAAGTACTGATAAAGTTAAGAGAATTCGAAGTAATTCTCGGTATGAATGAGTTGATTAACCATAGAACTTTAATAAATTATTAGAATAAAAGTATGAATCTTCAGTTTTCTAAGAAAATCCAAGGTAGTAATTTACGGTAATAAAATACCGCGACGCTCTTGTTGTCTAACGGTGACGCAAGTTTGAAGGATGTTAAGGAAGAGGATGAGTTGTTACGTTTGCGTATTGACTATCGTAATAGGAGTAAGTTAGTGGTTAAGAATAAATATCCATGGCCCAGGATCGATGATCTATTTGATCAATTTAAGAGGGCACAGAATCTTTTTTAAGATAGATTTGCGTATGGGGTATAGTCGGTTGAAAGTAAGGAAGAAGGAGGAGGTACCTAAGATGACATTCAGAACTCGTTATAGTTATGACAAGTTTCTAGTTATATCGTTTGGGTTAACTAATGTGCGGAAGCTAGATTTTTCGTAAGAGGCACCGAGCAAGTCGGTGGTAAACAAATAAATTCTCTTGTGAGGTGTTATGGTTGAATTACCATTAGCGTCACAGAGTGTTCAAATAATATTTGGATGAGGGTGTCATAATGCTCATTGGTGATTCTAGTCTAATTCAAGACGTCAAAAGCTCATGCTGAACATTTGAAGATAGTGTGAGAAACACTACGGAGGGAGAAGTTGGATGCGGAATTCACTAAGTGTGAATTTTAGCTTAAAAGATATACATATATGTTATTGATAAGTAGGTTAGGAATGAGAAGTGAGAAAAATAGTTTTGAGGAACTAAAAGGGAAGTTAAGTGAGGCACCTGTATTATCTTTATCAGATGATACGAGGAATTTTGTAGTGTATCTCGATGTTTCGCATAGATGATGAGGTTGCGTGCTCATGTAGCATGGAAAAGTCATTGCGTATGCATCACACCAGTTAAGGGATTATAAGGAGGTTTATCCTACTTATGATCTATAATTGGCAACTGTAGTTTTTGAATTAAAAATCTGAAGATAGTAATTATAAGTGGAGAAGTGTGAGATATACGCGGACTCTAAGAGTTTGAAATATATCTCCACACAGAAAAAGTTGAATATGAAGTAGAGAAGGTGATTAGAATGGATAAGAGATTACGATGGTGATAAGTTATATCATCCCAGGAAAGTTAATGTAGAAGCCGACGCGATAAGTAGGAAGGGTAGGGAAAAGCAATCAATGTTAGCGACTTGTAATGAGTTAATAACGGAGATGGCAAGAACAGAGTTAGAAGTTAATTTATGGAATGAAGCGGTAGAAATGTTATTCACAATGTAGACTCAATCAACGAAAACAGAACAAGTTAAGTAAGTATAATTAGGTAATGAGGAATGCAAGTGAATGAAGAAGAAGACACAGGATGAAGAGAAGATCAAGTATCATCTCGTTTTGAAGGAGGAATTTGAGTTTCGAATAATTTTAAAGTTAAAAGAAGAATTAATCAGAGAAAGATAACGTAATATGTTAATAAGTATTTAAACTTCCAACTCAAATTATTGATAGGAAGTGACAAGTCGTGAAAAATAAGATAATTCCTTCGTTGAAGGTGAAATGAAAGAACCACAATGTCGAAGAAGCATTGTGGGAACTCGAGATTAAAATGAAGGAAAATGTTTCCTCAATGATGTATGTGTTATTAGCGAGATTCTGGGGACAGAATGCTTATAAGAGGGGAAGAGTGTAACGCCCCAGAAAATTCAAATTTTTTTTAGGATTAAATTTTTATTTGATTATGTGGATTAAATAAAAATAATTGATTATTTATGGGAGTAAGCTATTTGAAGGTCGTTCGATGACCTAAACATGTTGGAACGTCGTAGTATTTTAGCTACGTGATAGAATTAAAGTGTTTGAATTTCCAAGATGAAAATAAAAGCTTTTCGAGAAATTTTCTGAAAAACACTATTCACGCATTTCTGCTCGGGAATTATTTTTGAATTTCTGAGAAATACGTAATGATAGAATATCGAGGCGAGATGGAATATCCAATAATATTTTAGTTGTGGAAAACGCAGTTTTTCACCTGCGGACTTAAAATATTACTGTTAGGGAAAGTGAGTTCTGAGAAGGAATTTAAATGTGTATAATGAATTAAAGCAATGATCGTATGATACATAGGTATTGTATGACGTAATGAATATGAGTATAATACGGGGTATTATACGAGCATGTATGAATGATGGAATGACGTATATTAAATAAGTATACAAGTTAGAATACGAGATTAATACGTAGATTATACGTTATAAGACTTTAAGCCAAATGTATTGAATTTGTAGGAATGTGTATGAGATTGTAATGTCCAATTGGGATAATAATAAAGCCCAATACGAATTAATGTTAAAGTCCAAATGTAAGAGTGGTTAAGTCCAATGTAATTTAATCAACAAGCCCAAGTGCTTGTTTAATTGTAAGTCCAATGTATAAGTTAGGTTAATTAAACCTTAAGCCCAAATTATTAACCCAATGGATTAGGAGGATCCATGGGGCAACCCATGATCACATGGGTGATCTTGGTGGCCAAGAAATAAGTGTGACGAGCAAGTAGACTTAAGTGTTAAGCAAAGGATAAGTTAAGTAGAATTAATGGCTAAGAAATGTGATAAGCAAGTAAAGTGCTTATATGTGATGATCAAGTAACTTAATGACTAAGTGTTGTGATGGCCAAGTAATTAAGTTGGTGAGCAAGTAAAGGATAAGCTATGTGCTAAGCAAGTATACTTAAGAGCTAAGTAAGTGTGGTGGCTAAGTTTACTTAATAACTAGGTAATGAATAGTAAGGAGGTGGAGTGGCTTTAAGACCATTATACCCTCACTTTGAGATTTCTATAAATAAGAAGTTTGCTAGTTCATTTGTTAGTTGTTAGATTTTCATCCAATAACTTATAGCTTATTGGTTAGAGAGAATAAGTGAGAATAAGCTAGAAAAGCTAGAAAGCTAGTCTTTCATAGTTCAAGAAGAAGATCAAAGATTAACCAAGTGATATTCAAGGGTAAGCAATCTTAAACCATGATTCTCTTTCTCTTCCATTGTTAGAGAAGTCGGTAGTGGTAGAACATGTATACTAAGGAATGATAAGAATGATTAATCAATGGACTTAAGCCGTATAAGTCATGAATAAGTAATTCAACCTTAATTAAGTTATGAACTTATGAAGAGCTTATAGGAACTACTCATAGGTTTACCTTAATAAGATGGTATGATAATAAGAAGCAAGAATGGTGGTTAAAAGATTTAGACCATGTTAAGTCATGAGAAATGAAAGTGTAAGTAGTTTATACTTTTATAAGTTATAAACTCACAAAAAACAAGTAATAACTAATCATGTTTATAAGTTAATGAAGTATGTATGTCAAGATGTTATTATGATGGATTGAATCCATTTGAAACGATGAACAAACCATAAGTAACGAAGTTATGCCGGAATTTACACGATTAGACAATAATCGTCGAATTTGTGAAATTCTCGGAATGGAAGTCGAATTTTGATATTGAGCTTGGAAACATTAGTTTTCAATGGAGACAAGTCTTATTTGGCATTATAGAGTTGCGGACTCGAGAATGACCGAATTCTGACTTAGTACGAAGAAACGAGCGTTGAACGTTCACGAACGTTTATCATTTTCGTTAAAAATGGACTAATAGTTGAATTTTTAGCAAATAAAGTCAAATAGATAAAATTCTTGCATGAACGCATAGAGTATGTAATTTATGAATCGTAGGCTCTTGAATGAGCCAATTCAGACTTATAATGAAGAAGTTATGCATCCGGGAGTTTCATAAAAATTTCAAAAGTCAGAAATTTTCTAAAGGCGCGAGTTGGCGCAAATGCCAATCCAAGGCTAAAAGATGGCACCGCAATGGCTTTTGAATGTTGTCTCGAACCTCATCGAACTTTTTAGCCTTGCATATACGACATGAAGAGAAAGGACTACGCATCAGTGGCGTAGAGTTTGGTCTGCACCCATAGTTAACTC